>JAHXMU010000130.1:1097491-1124135 GCA_019455685.1 Philornis downsi | reverse complement strand
TTGCAGAAACTGGGCGACCACGAACCGTAATTGGTACTGTTGAGCCGGTTGTTTCGAACATTCTGATCCATTTTCGTATCACATTGGCGCTTGGAACTTCACTTAAATCGTGTAAACCGTGTTCATGCCGATACAAACGTCGTGCAGTAATCACTGATTTATTGTTTTCGTAATACGCTCGGACACAAAATGCACGCTGCACTCCCGTGTACGGCTCCATGGCGACTAAATTTCTAGGAAGCGGCGCAGCGAACAGCATACCCCCCCGCCACCCCGCGCCACGCGTTACCGAGAAATTGAAGAATTAAATCGCCAACACTCATATAGCCTACCCTGTACAATAAAATATTGTCAAATTCTCAAAAAATGTCAGAAAATGTCAAAAAAAATGTAAAAGTCTCAAAATAAAATGTTTTAATGTATATTTCTTCTTAATATACCCTTTGTATCCGGCTGCTGTTAAAAAAATCTAAAAATGAGTATGAAAACAGGACATATCCGAATTTTAAAAAAGCCATAACATAGCAATTAATTTTTTAAAATCAATATATACTGGTTCGTTTCATACATACATACATGTGTACAAACGTTCTAAAATCATTGTTAGCAAAAAAATCTAATTCAATTAGATATAAACTGTTTTTTTGTTCTCCTTTTCTAAACGGTAAATTATTTTCAGTGCCTTATTCTACATAGTTTGTAATGATTTCATAACATTTGTCCTTTTGTAACCATATATTAACGCCATACAATTTAGGTGACTTTGAATAAGGGCTTGATAAATTAATATTTTGGTTTCCACATTCGATTTGAATTTTATTTTGTATAATATACAAATAGCCGGTGCTATATATTTATTTTATAAATAAAGCATCTATGTTATCCTTAAAGAGGTTAAAATAAGCATATTCATCTATTCACCAATTTATAGCCCAATCATCCTCAATTTTTTCTGTGTTTTTGGAATTTACTCGTCTTTTTTTATGCTAAGTTAACAGTCATTAGTTGAGCTATCTAAAATTATGTTGTCATTTATTACATAAAATCTAAAATGTGAAGTATTCAAATACATACTATTGCTCAAATGTTGGTCCTTTTATGTTTCCATTCTTCCAACTTTAGGTTCGGATCGCTTTAAGTATACTCCATCTCTTACTCCGGCTACAGCTCCAGCTTCTCCCATTTCAAATACGTCTAGGTTTTGGCTCGGTGGGAGGCCGTCTATGAAGCTGCCGATTATTTTTTTTTTTTATTTATTCATTTCAATCTATTGGTGTTAGCCCTTATAGATCCATTCTTACAACTATGTAATAATAATTAATTTTTACAATAATATTTATCCTAATTCTAACATAATGTAGTTGAAAACTGATTTTTTAAAAATTGAGCGACTCATAAAAAAAATGTAAATGATTGCATTCATTGTTGCATAAAATAAGAGTCATCGTCACAACTTCATTTAAACCATAATTATACCTACGGAAATATTCATAAAAAAGATTATATTTCTTCAAATTCCTGGTAGACACATTAAAGGTTATTAGTTGCAGAAGCTCTGGAGAGTCAATTCTACTGTCAATTGATAGATATAATATTGTGTTACACTCTTTGTTGTATCAGAATATTCAAATTGAGTAACGAATTTCGTATTTGGGCATATTAAGCGAACTATATAAATTTCGTAAGGCAAACTTTGTAAGTCTTCTTTGAACTCTTTCAATTCGGCATTTATGTAGGTTGTAATTCGGTTATATCGGACCACTTCGATGCCAGGTTGTTTTACTGCGATTCTGAAGCAGCCACAGCCGGCACAAATTTATTATTCCCATTATATTTCATTTCCACTCGCCACGTATTATCGCACAAATGTACACCATCCTGTGCAAGCGCTTCTTTTACCTCGGCAACTAACAATTCCTCTTCAAACAACCTTCGTATGGACATTAACGACACGCGCTCGCACATCCTGTTAACAAGTCATATCGCGAATTGAGTTGTTAAGACTGCATCGATGCACTAGTTTACGTTGCAGGAAGTACAAAAAGTTTAACAAATAACCGACAAAGTTGTACGAGTATACCAGCGAGAGTATGCATCAAGTCGTAGAAATGTTTGTTTTTGCACTGTTTTGAAAAGGTATTTTGTCGTTAAACATTGAAAAAGTTTTGAAAGTTGTTTAATTTTACAGCATAAGAGTATTTAAGTGATTGTTAACTGAAATTACGCCAGAGATTTTGAAGAGAGGGGTTTTCTGTTTCTAAAGTACGGCATAAGCAAACAAAGCAAGAGCCAAAGTTGTTTACGGAAAAGTTCATTTTTCTATGAATTACAATTTGTTGCTTTTGAATATTAGGTGCGCAACTAAGTTCCCGCTGTTTGTTAATAGATGGCGCCAGCTGTAAGTGCTCGTCGATTCTGCCATAACGTAAACGTCATGAACCAAACTTAGGCACATACCGCTTCGACACAATACTGATTTTCTTTTGATGTCATATTCTTTTGGTCGTGTGAATATGTATGATTTCGCGCCAAATTATCGTCATATGCGGGAAGTATTGATTTTCTTCTTTCAATCGAAGAAGACGAAGGCTGAAGTTCAGCAAGAGTTCAAAACGATTACGGAGATGCTGCTTTAAGTGAAATAACGTGTCGAGATTGGTTCGGTCGCTTAAAAGACAGTGATTTTGATGTTGACGACCGCTCGCGTGAAGAGAGATGGAAAACATTCGAAGACACTGAATTGAATTCTGAATTCTTTCAATCGAAGAAAATGATGGCCGAAACTCATCGAGAGTTTCAAAACGTTTACGGAGATACTGTATTAAGTGAAACAACGTGTTGAGATTGGTTCCACCGCTTTAAAGACTCTGATTTTGATGTTGATGACCGTTCGCGTGAAGAAACGAAAAACCTTCGAAGACACTGAGTTGACGGCATTGCTTGGATGGGGATCCGTGTAGAGCTTGCTTTAGTATTAGTGGTTACCCGCCAAGCCATCTCGAAGCGATTGCATGCTTTTGGAATGATTTAAAAGTCATTGGAGCAGCCCGGTCATGCTTCTACGTCGTCGCTTCGGCCGCATATTCAATCTGCTAAGGTTATGCTCTGGATTTGGTGGGACCAGGCCGTGTTTGGAATGTTTTAAAAACAAGAAACTTGGGTTCCTTATGAATTGTAACCGAGGGACGGTGAGTCTCGTTTTTTAGTCTGTGAACAACTGCTTCAGCGACAAAAAAGAGAGGGTTTTCTTCATCGCATTGTAAAGGGTGATGAAAAATGGATTCATTACAGCAACGCAAAGAAAAGAAAGTCATGGGGACTGCCCGGTCATGATTCTACGTCGTCGCCTCTGTATTTAGAGGGACCAGGTCGGTCCCCTCTGTATTACGAGCTGTTGAAACCAAGCGAAACCTTTACTGGGGATTGGTATCGACTTCGATTAACTCGAAACGAGAAACGAGAAACAATACGCGGAGAGGCACGAACAAGTGATTCTTCAGCATGACAACGCTCAGCCTCACGTAACCAGCCCCGTTAAAACCTACCTGGAAGCACAGAAAAGAGAAGCCTTACCCCATTCATCATATTCTCCAAATATTGCGCCGCCTGACTATCACTTGCTCCATTCGATGGCACACGGTCTGGCTGACCAGCAATTCGTTCCACTCATATGATGACATCAAGGAAAGACTGAATTCGTGGATTGCCTCAAAAGCTGAACAGTTTTACCGCGACAAAAATCGAACTTTGTCAGACAGATGGGAGAAAGTAGTTGCTAGCGGTGGGCAATACTTTCAATGAATCATTTGAATCTTAAACATATCTTTTTGTCGATAGGTTATTATTTAAAGTAATATACTCAAGCTTGCATATAACTTTACTGTGGGATATCACTTAAATAATTCACAGCTCACATTGTTTAAGCAGCGTCCCCACTCTAGGTAGTATATAAAATGTAATTGACATCTAGATGTCTTTTTTTTCTGGAATCAAAAGTTTTTATTTTCTATGATATGGAACTTTACCACCCAAATTTGCGTAAAAACATGGTAAAACTTTTAATTCATTTTGTTTGTTGTATTTTGGATAGTAAATTAATTTCCACTGTTGCCAATTTCTTTATCAACAACTTTTACGTATTAAAGTTAAAAAACAGACATCTTTGATATTTTATTTAACATGCTTTTTTCAACATCAATACCATCAATGTCATAACGCATTTTCGCTTGTTCTGTTAACAGGTCACAGATTTTGATTTCGTTAACAAACAAAACCTCTGATGCACCAGTACAACATATTAACAGGGAGGGAGGTAACAACCTGGCAAATATTCAATAATCTCTTGTGCTCACATTGGAGATTTTCACTCTTTTAAGATATTTTCATGAAGGGATTTGAAAATAAAGTGAAGAAAAATGTTATGATTTTCAGCCAAGTAAACCCCAGTGGATAGTGGAACGTGTACGTACAAGTACAGTGCGAATCATAACTATTATTACATTAACCATTATTGATCAACATTGGCTGTCATGGTGAAGTAAGTTGGAACTTGTGTCTCAACCTGCACGCCGTCTTGCTAGAGCAACGTCGTTCCGAATCTTCTATTGGTTTTCTTTATCGATGTTAGCTTCAGCTGAAGACGTTGATGGTCTCTAGTCAGCTGGAGCCAAATCTTCTTTTACATTTCGACCGCTTTGGAATGCTATACTATTTATATGCACGTCGATGGTAAACACGTGGCTCCATTTGCAATATAACATATCTTTGTCCGACTTTTGTATCCATTATAAAAATCGAAAAACACGCTTGAAATGTACCGACAAACTCGAGTGCTACCAACAACTAAATTACAGATTGCGTTAAATCTCCTTCTTAGTGTACATAGAGGACAGTTGTATCAACTCAGCGACAGAATGAATTTTGACAATCTCTGTAAATAATCAATTCCCGGTACTTTTTTGATAGAATGTATTTGACGTGATCAATTGCATTCAATTACAGCGATTATTTTCACAGATTCATCTTCAGGGGGTGCATGAAAATGCTCCGGCATGAACATTTTTGGACAATGACCTAAATGGACAATGCAGAACAGGGTTTCCGAAACTCCATTAAAATTTGGTTTGGCGAATTGAAAAGGGAGCGCCATATACAAAAGTATTTTAAATTATGAATTATGGCCCACCAGAGATAATAAATGTGATTATAAGCCTGTCTAAATAATGAAGGAAGAGTTTCGCTAAGATGGACAAAAATCACAAATTGGCGGTTTTTTTTAACATTATCGATATGTCTCAATTTCGACACTCTTGCCGAGTTGTCGCTATTTGTGTTAATCCGTAGTTATGTTTAACAATTGTTCAAGTGCGTTTATATGTAAAATTAATACATTTTTTATTTATTTATTTTTGGCTTGTAATCTAAAGCCTTCCGGCCAATTATAAGTAAATTACAATATGCAACAATTCATCTATTAGATTGAATCTGCTCAATATAATAAGTTAAAAAACACGTAATAAAAATTAAATATAAAACTTATAAAAATATAATATGAAATTATGATCATTAAAGACAAAAAAAGAAGTATGAAAAAAGACTAATTCAAAAGTTAGAAGTTAATCGGCAAATAATGTAGAAATATAAGATAATCGGTATGTAATAAAGGCTGCTCACATTTTAATTGAAAACAAAATTTTACAGTAAAGTCTGTAGAATGTGCCTTTTGTAAGAATCAGGACATAATTTAAAACTTTGTAAATGACTTGGTAGTAAATTGTAAATTCGAGCTACTCTTACTACAAAAGCACGACCCATGAGCAGATCAAATTTAACGCATAATTAATATTACTTTGCAGGACATCATCAAGCTGATATTTTCCCTTAAAGAGCAATTGTACATTATCTGCAAATGAATAGGGAATATATGTACATGTATCATCGAGGATACTAAACAGATCATTTAAGTACAAAATAAAAATTATTGGACCCAATACCGAGCCTTGAAGAACACCGCTTTGGACAGGTAAAACAGAAGACAACGAATCAAACATGAAACATTATGAAAACAAAGTCTGAATTGACTCGTTCTGACACCTTTTTACGATGAAATTTTTGAAGAAAATTTTGGTTTTTCGGAAATTTTTTAAGAAAATTTTGATTTTTCGGAACTTGAATGATTATATATCAATGACTATTCTATATTAAAAAAAAAAAACTTTAAATCTCTTTCAAAATTAGCCAATCAGCCACCATTTTCCTCATTTTATCGATGTTAGATTTAGTTGAAGACGTTCATGACCTCCAGTGGGCTGGAATCACATTTCGACCGCTTTTGAATGATATTAATACATTTATACATTAATACATGATATTAATATTTAATACATTTTTTCTAAAAACAAAGTTGAAGTAATCCATTTTCTTCGTTTTTTTCCAAATATTGAAAACCCAGTTCAATGTAATAGCCAGATGCTCAATAGAGCAGAATAAGAGCATTTGAAACCTACTTGTATTATCTAAATCTGTATATTATAATTAAAGCTTTTCTGAATTTTTGATTCTCAAGGCTTTGATTTAAGACAGGCCCGTTTTTGATGGTCATTTAGAGCTCATGATCAATAAAAGTTTATCGGAAGCCGTATCGGAATATGTAAATTTTAGGTAATTTCGTGTCAAATTAGAAATAAATCCATTTTTGATGACCGTTTTTGGAGTACTGAAACCGAAAAATATGAGTACTTACAAACATGCACGAACAAATAAAGTATTCAATTTGTAATATATCGAAGTGCTATAATCAAAATAATTCCTAATATACAGATCTGCAGTTATATTCAATGCATGTTTTATGCAATTGCGTTAATAAAATCAGAAAATATATTTAATATTACTAAGCAGTATTAAATATTATAGTTCTACTAAGATAAATTTAATTAAATTATGGATTTTACATTCACACCAAATTTTGCCTCGTCTAATTTAAACGTATACTTAAAGATTTCTATTCAGCTTTTGTCTCGTCTCTTCGTTCATCCACTTAAAGTATTTAACTTTTGTGTATTTCTTATTTTCTCTTTTTATCTTTAGCAATACAAAGAATTTTTGCGAAAAGTCTTTCGGGTCGTTGTTATGTCTTCAATTCGCCTTCTTCTACTTGTTCTTTCTATTTTGTCTGTGAAAGGATACATTTTTTAGATTTGTTATGCTTACTGAAACCGCAACCAGCCACATGAATTGAATAATTCACAGTCGGGTGAGTGAGAAACCCTTGTGCGGTTTTGTTTGGTTTCGTCAAAAAAAACTCATAATAATCAGACCAAACCAAACCAAAAATCGTTGCTGCAGGCATTTATAAATGCAGAAATATCCTTGATCTGCTTTTCGTTAGATGCCTACAGTTTCCGTTTGCTCCTTTGTGACATATTTACTTTTGCTACAAAATTCTGAAAAGGCAACAAGAAAACTTTGTTGTATCGTTAGGTAATATATAGGATGAATTCTCTTTGATACTTTGTAGCAGCTCAAGTTGTAATAAGTGCAAAAACTAGAGTTTTTTTTATTCAAAATCAAATATGGGTTTTTTGAAAAGCATCATTTCGCAGTAACTAATTTTTTTTTAGAAATTATAAATAAAATTATAAATAATAATAATCGCAATTCGGCTCTACTCTAATCATTATAAGGAAATTGAAGTTTCCTCGAAACCATAATGCCAGAGATTAAACCTGATTAAGAGATTAATCCAGGTTTAATCTCTGGCGGTGTTGTTGTGATGCAACTTAATAGGGAGGTAGTGGACTGTATATGGGATTGGTTTGGAGTTAATTAAGTGAGGAGTTATAGAATTGGCGGTTTAAAGAAATAATTGCATAATTTTTCAGAGTTGAGGAATTATACAATTAAATTTAAAGTATACACATATGGTCGGAAAAATAAGTATACCTGCTTATTTTTGCTTTATGTTTAATTTTAGTTACTTTCACGGAAAGTTAACATGGCAATTCTTTTCTATTTAAATAACTTTAAAATGGTAATGCCTTTAAAAGTAAAAACATAACTGGGGCTTCCCCGTTGTTGTTTTTCAGTACTTGGTCAAAATAATAAATACATTGCTAAATTCTTTGATATTTTCGCAGTCTGCTTTAGTCTTTTTGGAAAGGCAACTTATTTTACTGTTGTTTATCTTTATTCATAACAAAACATATAGAAAAAAATATCAGCCATGAGTCGAAAAAGTCATTGTTCTCTGGAAGAGAGAAAAATTGTTTCAAGACTAAGAGAAAGTGGCAAAGTCTTCGTTCAATAGCAGAAACTATGTATCGGTCGCTATTTTTTGTACAAAACGCTT
Source organism: Philornis downsi (assembly GCA_019455685.1). NCBI lineage: Eukaryota > Metazoa > Arthropoda > Insecta > Diptera > Muscidae > Philornis > Philornis downsi. The sequence continues at coordinate 1,115,788 of JAHXMU010000130.1, read as the reverse complement.
TAAAGCCTAAAAACCTCATCGAAACTTGCGGAAGACCCAAAAAAAACTTCAAATACAACAGATATCCGTATTGTAACACTTGTGAAGAACGATCCGTTTGTGTCTTCAAGAGCGATTTCAGCAAAAATTGGAAATGTAATTTCATCGCGAACAATTCGTCGTAGACTACAAGAAGCACATTTACCAGGGCGGATAGCCAGAAGAGTTCCTCTGCTTAGACAAAAAAATTTTAAGGCTAAATAGGCGTTTGCAAGAAGTCATTCCAATTGGTCTGGAGGAGACGGTGAAAAAAATCGGCCAAACATTTTGCGGAGCGATGAAAAATTATTGTATTAAAAAATTAATGTATTTGGGAACGACTGTGCCCGGAATGTTCGGCCCCCTAATTGTAAGGAATTTCATGATCGCTTTGCAAAGAAGACGGTCAAGCACGGGGGCGGCAATATTGTGGTCTGGAGTTGTTTCTTGTGGTATGGTGTCGGTCTGATACATCGAATTACCGACACTATGACCAAATTCCACTACAAATATATCTTGGAAAATACGATGTTGAACAATGCTGTGGAAAGTATGCCTCTTAGATGGACATTCCAGCAGGATAACTATACGAAACATACTTCTAAATTGGTAAAGGATTGGTTCCAAGACAGTAATGTTGCCCTTCTTGAGTGGCCAAGTCAATCTCCGGACTTAAATCCAATCGAAAATCTTTGGGGAGAGTTGAAACCAAGAATAGGAAAGAAGGTTCTTCAAAATAAGGATCAGTTATGGAATTTTGTTCAAAAAGCTTGGTATAAAATAACAGTAGAAACCTGCAGGAAGCTTATTGCCAGTATGCCAAAAAGAGTCAACAAAATATTTGAAAACAAATGTGGATATAGCAGCTTTTAACGAAATTCAGAAAATTTAGCAGAAAATAATTGTTTTTTTTGTACTTTTTTGCTTATTTTAACTAAATGTACTTATTATTCTGTCCAATATTTTTTTTAATGATTTCTTACTTTTTGAAAAATACTGAATTTAGTTTTTGTTATTGTTTTAGTATTTATTTTATTTCTATTTTTATAACAAAAGAAATTAGTATTTCTTTTTTCTTTTAATTTAACAAAATTTTCGTCTACGAGCCTTTTAATAAAAAAAATATAGGGTATACTTAATATTTTGACCACATGTGTATAATATATAAAAAGAGGGAGAGAGAAAAAATGCAACTGAATTAGAGTTAATTGAATATATTTATTTCTAGATATTGAGATGCTCACCGTGCGAGTTGTGCTGCAAAAGTGGCTTATTTTGAATCAGCAACTTTACCGGTAATATTGTATATTTTATCTTCCTTTTTCATATTTTCTTCAGCTTTCAATAATTCACAACAATCATTGGGATATTTATCAATAATTAGTTTATACAATAGATTAGCTTTAGATTACTTAAATAAGGGCGTTAACTTTTATAATATTTAAATTTCATGTTTTCAGTAATTTCACGCAAAACACTTATTTATGCCTCTCACAAAAAACATGCTATATGGATAAAAAAAAATAATAGTCGAAAGTCGAATGTACGTAGCCCGCGAAATGAAAATTCGTCTTATTATTTGAACACACCTCGTATTCTTACCTCCACATATTTTAATGTATTGTACCTAATTCGACTAACTTTGCAATAAATCATACATTTGGTGGTCTGAGTTCCGAGTTCTGAGAACGACGTTGCCACACCCATTCCGGTAACACCTAATTCGTACCTTGAAGTTACTTAAATTACCATCAATTACATAACTCAATAACATTGGTCAAAATGTGAAAAAATCGAAGGTATGACCACAACTTCTCTGGTATCTCCCATACAAGTTCCCTATTTATTTAAATATATTCTTAGATTCGTATTGATTATTCAATTCCACTATATTCATTATAATTGAGCTCGCATCAGGCATTTAGTACTCTTAATGAAAACAGATTGCATTGCCCCTTAGAATATCATACATTCAAATTGTCTGACCTACCAAAGATCGGTGTTTCTTCTGCATTCTCCAAGCAGAGGACTTCAGAAATTTAAAATTTTGCCTAATTTATTTATCTTTAATTCAGAGTATTTTCCGGAGCAACAAAGAAAGACATTGGTTGAAGATAACGGATTATCTATTTTTTAGTTTCAAAAGTAAAGTTAAAAAAAACACACATAAAGTTATGATTTCGATGAAACTTTTATTTCATTATAATGCTTGGAACTTACCATTATATACGACTTACAATTTCATTTAAATGACCGCCTCTGGATTCGTTGCAGCAGTATATTCTTCTGAGGTAGTTGAGTGAGTAGTAGATAACTTGAAGAATGTTGATTTTAAAATGCTGCAACGTTTGGGAATTATCCGCGAAAACATGGGCTTTAATGTAGCCCAAGAAAAAAAATCTAATGCCGTCAAATCACAAAATCTTGACGTCGCCAAAACGTTAAATAACGCTCTCTGGAAACTTCTCATGCAGTGAAGCCAAAATCGGTCGTGTTGTGTGGCTCGTGGCACCGTCTTGTTGAAACCACATAACGTCCAATTCATAATCTTCAATTGCAAGTCAAAAAAAGTTGGTTATCACACGGCTATAGCCGTATGAATTAAAATTCGGATTACCCGTCACACTTTCATTAGCAGAATTGAAAGCAGCCAATACTCGTATTTTATTACTAACTGGCCTGTCAGCATAAATAGTATGTTTCAAGAGTTCCTAAAATAAACTAATAAAAGCTAACAATATACGAGGTGTGCTCAAAAAATTTGGTGCATTTTCAAATTTCGCGGGCTACGTACATTTGACTTTCGATTATTATTCTTTTTTTTAATGTTGTGTACTCGTCTCGAAGATATGTTGACGGTTTTTATGCATATAGTATGTATGTTTGTGAGAGTCATAAATAAGACAAGTGTTTTGCATGTTCGGTGATTTTTTGCTATCGAAAAAAAAAAAATGGATCAAGGAAGATCAAATTTTGTGTAAAAAATGGAAAACACTTGAAATCTTGACAGTGGCATACAGTGAGAGTACTTTGAGTCAAAAAAATGTTTACAAGTGGTGAATGAGTGAATGATGACGCTCGCTCTGGACGTCCCAGCACATCAACAAACGATGTAAATGTTGAGAAAGTGAAGAAAATTGCTATAAAGAATCGTCGAGTCACAATTAGAGACGTTGCTGAGGATGTCGGCATATTGGTTGGCTCATGCCATGCAATCTTTTCGGAAATGTTGAGCATGAAGCGTGTGGCAGCGAAGTTCGTTCCAAAATTGCTGAATTTTGACCAAAAAGAACGTCGCATGAACATCGCTCAGGAATTGTTGAATGGCGTCAACGATGATCCAGATTTGCTTAAAAGCGTCATAACCGGTGGCGAATTATGGGTGTACTCGTATGGTTATGACATCGAAACCAAAGCCCTATCGTCCCAATGGAAGAGTCCAGAAGAGCCAAGACCAAATGTCAAGGTTTTGCTCGCTGTTTTCTTCGATTACCATTGTGTAGTGCATCAGAATGTACGATAAAAACCACAAGATTGTACGATGAATAAGGAGCATTATCTTGAAGTCATGAGCCGTTTGCGTGAAGCAATACGGAAAAAACGCCCGAAATTGTGGAAAAAAAATTCTTGATTTTGCATCATTATAATGCATCTGCTCACTCATCTTTGCTTGTGAGAGATTATTTGGCCAAAAACAACACCGTTATCATGCCTCAACCACCGTGTTCACCAGATTTGGCCTCCTGCGAAATTTTCCTATTCCCAAGATTAAAGGGACCCATGTAAGGACAACGTTTTGCTCGCTAAGAGAGCTCAAGGGCATACCAAAAACTGTTTCGAGGATTGGAAAATACGCTGGCACAGGTGTGTTATATCTGAGGGTGACTACTTTGAAGGAGATAAAATAGAAATTGATGAATAAATAAATACTGTTTGAGAAAAGTTAAAATTCACCTTTTTTTTGAACACACATTGCATGACTAAATAGAAGAGGAAAATATCGCAATTCTTAATACTAAATAGTATTTATGTCGGTTATATGCAAATCCAGACAGACGGCAAGTGTGGGTTCTATCAATTAAAGGGTGCAATAAATGAATAGTCTGTTTAGAATTCTCATTCTCAAGATTTTCCAATCTGTTTATTTTACCATGGTGACTCTTCTTAAATATTGTAATTCCGTAATGAAACAAACGGCAGTAAAGAGATTTAATACACATTACAAAGCATCGATTCAATGCCATATTCGATTTATATACATTGAGATGCATAAGAATTAATTACCACACGTATATTTAGCCATATATAAAATGTAGTATTTATTGCAGGAATTCACACATCAATCCTATCGACTTTGTTAAGCTCAGACCAAGGCCATTTTTTCTTTTTGTTTTTGTAATTTTGGTGGAAAATTTTCTTCCCACATTAGTAGATGCAAAAATTACTTAATATTTTAGCTATCAGCTCGTCAATATTTATCATTCAAGGCAAAAAACATTTTGATGTGAAGGTTCTCCTATAATGAATATTCTTATATAATTCTTCTCCTATAATGTATTCTCCTCAAATACTTGAATGATGTACGTGCCATTGGAAGCGAAGTTTAATTACCTTAGCATTAGTGAAAAGGAAACATCATACATAGGAGAATTAATAAGAATTTAGTTTCCGTTCTCTCGTATCTGTGCTTATCGTACACTCGATGATGTTTCATTACATTGTGTGGGTTTGTTGGTTGATTAATCTCTGATGTTGTGATATTAGTAAAAAGTTACTTTATTCTATTTGTTGTCGTCTTACTTGTGGTACAGAGAACAGCTCTTGTTTTGTGTTGAAAAAACACCCACAGTGTTGGCACAATATTGCATCCTTTTAATAAAGAAGATTACGATATTCGTCCTCATTTCCATTTCTCTCTATTATAATCAGAGTTCCCACCGGTTCCCTCGGGAGCCAAATCTGTCTCCTATCTAGAAGCCTAATAAGATAATATGGGCGATACTTGGAGCCAGACCCAAAAATAAGAAATACAAATGTGTGGACATCCTTAGTTTAGTGATTTCAATAGAAAAACTGACAACATTTGTTCAGGGTTTCTTGGCAACAATAATCAACTTGTCAATAATTAAAAAGAAAATGCTAAAATACAAAAATTTGTTTAGCATACAAAATAGGAATCCAATTGTAGCTCATTTTTTCCCAAGTTGGTTAAAAAAGGTTCACCAACGCTCACGGGTTACCCTGAGCTACACTCATCTAAACGATAGCAACGTAAACAAAGATGCACTACATCTGAAAACTAAGGAGCAGGGTGTATTTATCACCACACCCGAAATGTCTTACTAAGATAATGAAAAGTTCCAGGATTTGATGGCTCACAAACTTTCTTTTGAAAAATATTCCCATAAAAGCAATAAAATTGTTTGACCATAATATTCAACAGTTGTTCACGCCTACTTTCCGAGGTCATTTAAGAAAGCTAAAGTAATAGATATTGGCAAACCCAACAAACCCTTCAGCAATCCTCCCAGCTACACACCATTAAGTCTGTTAAGCAATTTAGAAAAAATGTATGAAAGACTAATTCATGACAGGATAGATGAGGTTGCCACGCCTCACAGGATTATATCCAATGAGCAATTTGGGTTTAAAAAAGAACATAGCACTATCCACAAAGTTGGAAGAAAAAAAAAAAAAAAATACTTAGGAAAAAGAGCAACAGAAAGTTAGCTGATTTAATATAACTTGATGTTGAGAAGGCATTCGACACTACTCGTACTACTTTGTGGAAGTTATCAATATTTAAAGGCAGATGACAATATAAATCAACTGGAAGTTACAATTAAGTGCATTCGAAAACCTTTCAGACTCCCCGAATTTAGCATACCTACCAGAACAAAATGAATCTCCAATAATTTTCTTGCATTTTAAATTGCACTGCATTCAACACGAAGTTTTTCTTAACATTTTAATGCATAAGATCTTTTCTCAAATGGGCTAAGTGAATAGTAGAAGACGATTAAAACTGCAATTCGAAAATTAAATATTTAAATAAACCGGCAGTATCGAATTTGTTACTAACAAACAAGTTTTCCAGTTTTCGACTTTGATTGACCTAAGTAAAGTTAAGTCAGTGTGGCAGTCTGAATAGACAGACTTATTTAGGCAGTATACGTAGTCCATTGGGATACCACGGAGACTAGGAATGTCCTTCCCCCGTTGAACCATCCTGAGCGCCCCAAGAAGCTCTTAAGTCGGACAATACCTATATCTTGCAGATCTCCTAGGTCTCTAAAGAAATAATAGCCCAGTGTTGATCCCCGCCTATTCGTCAGGGCGGGGCAATTGCAGAGAAGGTGTTCTATAGACTTGTCCTCCTCCTCTTCATCCCTACAGCTCCAGCGGAAGTCACTAGTCGCAGCCTTCAGTCTCACTGCATGTCTTCCAGTTAGACAGTGTCCCGTCATGACAGGTACAAGTTATGAGACGTCGGATCTTGATGGCGATAGCAGTGAGGCCACATCTGTCTAGATTGATTACAGCCTCGGACGTGGGCATCTATCTACTACCAGCTCGTTTGCTCTGCAATTCCCTGTCTCTGTGGCCCATTCCGGTGAATGTTGACATGTTGAACCATCTCGTTAAGAGACCTGCAAGATTTCAAAACTGATGTTGAGTTCAGGAAGATTGATTGGCCTAATTTAAACATAAATAAAAACTAACCAAAGGAGCCATTCTACAGGGCGGCGCAATAGAACGTGCATATTTAAAAAATAGATTAAAAAACAAATACAAAAGGTATGGTTAAAATAAATCTAAGGCATTGTAGAGTAATAAATGGAGTTTATTTTTTAAAAATAACATCATCTAAATGGTGATCCTCTCTACGACGGCACTCCTCTAACCGCAAACGAAAATTATTGAAAACTTTCTTCAGTAATACTGGTGTAATGGCTGCCATTGCACCACGGTTATTCTCCTTGAGCTGAACGATGTTTCTTGGATTATTACTGTAGACTTTGTGTTTGCGGTATCCCCACAAAAAAAAGTCAAGAGGCGTCAAGTCTGGACTACGTGGGGGCCATGGGATATCACCTCTTTTCGAAATCAGTCTGCCAGGGAACATCTGCTTCACCGCCGCCATGGAGTCATTTGATGTGTGACAGGTAGCTCCATATTGTTGGAACCAAGTTCTGAAATTCACTATTCTTGAACTTTCAATTTCTGGAGCAAAAAATCCGTCCAACATCGCAACATAGCGTTCCGTATTAACCGTGACGTTTTGGCCCCGCGCATTTTCGAAGAAAAAGGGACCAATTATTCCTCTGCCAGAGATTGCTGCCCATACTGTCACTTTAGGACTATGCAATGGTTTCTGATGTTTGATTTTGGGATTCAATGCCCCAGTAACGACAATTTTGACGGTTTACGAACCCATACATAAGGAAATGAGCCTCGTCAGAGAAAAGGATATTGTCAAAATTGGAAAATCAATTAAGCATTTCATTAGCAAGTGCGAGCCTTGCTATGAAGTCAGACTCTTTCAATTCTTGTGTTAATTGCAGCTTATATGGATGCAGTTTAAGATCCAATGTTAAAATTCGTTGCAAACTTCGTCGTGATAATTGTAAGACAGACGATCTCTTGCGAGTCGACATTTGTGGATTTCCTCGTACTGACTCCATAACTCTCTCAACATTGTCTTCGGTCCTAGATGTTCTTGGGCGACCATTTGCTTGTGGTTTAAATGTTGAACCGATCTCTTCAAAACGCTTTGCCCATATTTTAATTAAATTAGCACTCGGAGCTTCATTAATTCGCCGTAGTCCATATTCAGCACAATATAGTCGCCTAGTAGCAATATATGAACGAGAGTTCTCGTAAAATGCGCGCACGCAAAATGAGCGACGCTTCCCGTCGAAGTGATTCATAGCGACTAAAACTCCATGAGCCCGCCAACCCAACGATGTAGGCACCCACCCGCCCGTGCCTTTTCTACCCCGCAAAGAAAGATGATGCAATATGCACGTTCTATTGCGCCACCCTGTATTCTGTGCTATTATTACTTTGGTTAGGTTTAGAAAAAAATCGATGTCTTCTTATTGAAGAAACGTTAGGTAGTAACATCAATATCTCGAACAATAGTTTGTTGATCATTAGCTGTCTTACCGCTCCCCAAGCGATAAAGTCTAAGGAATTAGATGCCTCAACGCATACAATAATTAAGCAGCTCATGAAGGAAGAACGATTTACTGAAGCCATCCTATTCAATCTGTTTAAGTACCTAAGAGTGACATACAGACAAGTTCTTGACGGCTTATATTTTTAGAACAAAACTAATTAATTATCCTGTTCTGAGTCTTCTGCTGGCGTTGCTTACGTTTACGTTAATAACTGACGGCTGGCTGTCTGTCCTTCTCTTCTTTTATCTCAATTTTGCTAACAGTGTTAATTATGATGCACCAAAATTTAATAGGATTAAGATATTCCCTTATTCGAAGAGCATCACGCCATAAGAAATAAACAAACATCGTAGCAATGAGAGAGTAACGCAATTATAAAAGAAAATCAAATATTTGTTGGGAATTCATTTAGGAACTTAATTTTCTTATTTTTAATGCCTGCTATTGCCACCAACATATATTTTCTACTTCTTATCATCAATATCAACTCAAACCTCTGGATCTATATCAATGTTCACTTTCAAGCCCTTTTTCAGAAAAAAAAATTGAATTAATTTTACTCAATATGATGAATGCTTAAAAAGCCAAGGCCCTGCAGAAAAATGAACCACAAATTGAAAATAATTGCTAAAGTTTGCCGCAGTGGTTTTTGGAAAGAAAATGTCAAAAGATAGAAAAAAAATTACTCCTCCATCAAAACGACATTATGTTTGTTGGGTGAATGGGTCACTCGTGTAAGCATTAGAGCGTAAATTTCTTATAAGACACGGTGCAAAAGTTTGCTCCAGGCCAAAATGTTTATGTCTTGCGTGAAAAGCGCATAAATTTATCAAACGAGGAGAATTAGTTCTGATGCTTATAATGCAAAATGTAATTTTTTTCATTTCTTTCTTTCCCATCTCACCATTTGGCCATAAATTAATATTCATCGTAATTAGATGGTCATTCGCTTTTAGTGATTTAAAATCAATATCAATATCTGCGAATTCCCCACATTTTTCTCTCATCAGATTTGAAATGTGCTAGGTGGGTAAATGTTTAGTATACATCGATATGCTTTGATGGAATTTGATATTAAGTCACAAAAACACAAAAAATCCGATTATCCAGCTGATAATTGGAAAACAGACAATCAAGGACCAAGCATTAACAAGAAACGTTATTTGTATTTAAATCTCAAAGTGTTCACTTTGTGCAGCAGTCAACACTTTTACGTTTACGTGCTGTTACTTTTGTTTCTTAGGGATGGTTTCCAGAATGGCATCATTAATATGCGAAACACAGTGCAGTATTTACCTAAATAAATTCGAACAACGAACAAATAATTTGAACAACGTAACGCAAATGTCCCAGATCTCTTTTATGTTAGGCCATCAGGCAATTGTATAACATACAGAAAATATTTTAAGATATTTATACCTTCACCCGAAGGAGTAAAGATGTATATCAATTGATAAGGCAGAAATGTAAGAAATACATGAAACTGTTTAAAATGCCAATTGAGTTTTCACCAAATGCGTTTCTTGATCTTCTAAGTCAATGGAGCAAGATCCGTCTATTTAGTTAGCTGGTTGTCTGGTAAAAGCCGTACCTAACTGCAGCAAATTTTTAAGAAACTTTCTGCCACAAACTAATATATTGCCAAACCATAGCCAGGGACCATTAGTACCTTCTGGATAAATTGGGCAAGTTTCAGAAATCCAGACCTCTCTCGTAACATCTGACCGGTAGACACTCACACTAAAAACCAAAATTTCGGTCAGTGTGTTATTCTATAAAGCTGAAAAAATTTTGAAAAAAATCAACCGAATAATCAAACTCTTTCTATTATACAGGGTGGCGCAATAGAACGTGCATATTGAATCATCTTTTTTTGCGGGGTAGCAAAGGCGCTGGCGGGGGGGCGCCTACATCGTTGGGTTGGCAGACTCATGGAGTTTTAGTCGCTATGAATCACTTCGACGGGAAGCGTCGCGCATTTTGGGTGCGCGAGAACTCTCGTTCATATATTGCTACTAGGCGACTATATTGTACTGAATATGGACTACGCCGAATTAGTGAAGCTCCGAGTGCTAATTTAATTAAAATATGGGTAAAGCATTTTGAAGAGACCGTTTCAACATTTAAACCATAAGCAAATGGTCGCCCAAGAACATCTTGGACCGAAGACAATGTTGGGAATGTTATGGAGTCAGTACGAGGAAATCCACAAATGCCGACTCGCAAGAGATCGTCTGTCTTACAATTATCGCGACGAAGTTTGCAACGAATTTTAACATTGGATCTTAAACTGCATCCATATAAGCTGCAATTAACACAAGAATTGAAAGAGTCTGACTTCATAGCAAGGCTCGCATTTGCTAATGAAATGCTTAATCGATTTTCCAATTTTGACAATATCCTTTTCTCTGACGAGGCTCATTTCCTTATGAATGGGTTCGTAAACCGTCAAAATTGTCGTTACTGGAACAGTGAAAATCCCAAAATCAAACGCCAAAAACCATTGTATAGTCCTAAAGTGACAGTATGGGCAGCAATCTCTGGCAGAGGAATAATTGGTCCTTTTTTCTTCGAAAATGCGCGGGGCCAAAACGTCACGGTTAATACGGAACGCTATGTTGAGATGTTGGACGGATTTTTGGCTCCAGAAATTGAAAGTTCAAGAATAGTGAATTCCAGAACTTGGTTCCAACAAGATGGAGCTACCTGTCACACATCAAATGACTCCATGGCGGTGGTGAAGCAGATGTTCCCTGACAGACTGATTTCGAAAATAGGTGATGTAGCATATGGCCCCCACGTAGTCCAGACTTGACGCCTCTTGACTTTTTTTTGTGGGGATACCTCAAACACAATGTCTACAGTAATAATCCAAGAAACATCGTTCAGCTCAAGGAGAATATCCGTGGTGAAATGGCAGTCATTACACCAGTATTACAGAAGAAAGTTTTCAACAATTTTCGTTTGCGGTTAGAGGAGTGCCGTCGTAGAGAGGGTCACCATTTAGATGATGTTATTTTTAGAAAATAAACTCCATTTATTACTCTACAATGCCTTAGATTTATTTTAACCATACCTTTTGTATTTATTTTTTAATATATTTTTTAAATATGCACGTTCTATTGCGCCACCTTGTATATAATCGTTCTTACGTACTTAATATGAAAATATTAGTTTTGATTAAATAAATTATTCTATTCGAAATAAGAAAGCTACAGTTCTAAATACTACATCAGAAGCTCTCAAAACGGATTCTGCGACATCGTGGTGGGCACTACTCCATAGAGCGGTAGTAAAGACTATGGAAGATATTAGCCAATACTCTACAAGGGTGGTGCTAAAACTAGCCGACTTAAGAGAAAAGACATAAAAAATTTGCGAAAAATTTTCTGTACTTTTTGACGTAATCTCCTCTTAGTTCGATACTGTTTCGATACTCAGTATTTTATATACCCTATTTATAGTAAGAATTATCAAACTCCTTAAAATAATCATCAACTGTAGACTCCATCTCTACACTGTTGGCAAATCTTTTAACACCGAGCATTTTTTTCAAGTTTGGAACTAGAAAATAATCCGAGGGAGCTAAAACTGAGCAATAAAGGGCGTGATAAAGCAATTCAAACTTTAGTTCGTTAAGTTTGGACATCGCAATAGTAGAAGTGTGAACTGGAATATGGCCTTGATGAAACAATACTTTCTTTTTCGTCAAATACAGGCTTTATTCCATAATTTCGTCACCTAAGCACTGCAATACATTAGCATAATATTCGCCATTGATAGGTTTTTCAATAAAACAAAAAAATAATCCCATGCGCATCTTAAAAACAGACGCTGTGACCTTGCCTGTAACCGTCTTCGCCTTCTTTGGACACGATTCTCTCATTCCAGTCCACTGCTTTGACTGTTCCTGTTCCTTTGTCTTAGATGTGTAGCGGTGGACCGATGTCTCATCCGTGGTTATAAATCGATGTAAAAATTCGTCTTTATTGCAGTGAAACATCACCGAAAACTCTACTGAGACATCTTCGCTGTTTTGGCTGTATTGAAAGCAAGCGTGATACCCATTTTGTGCACAGATTTCTCATTTTCAAATCTTCAGTCAATGTACGTGGTATAGCACTTTTTGAAATGCCTACACTGAAAAAATTTTCTTCGTAAATGTTATGAATTCATTCATTAATTTTCAACCAAAGAAACATTTCATTGGATCTATGAAACGAATTCATAGATTTTATGAAAACGAAACTTCATTGGATTTATGAAAAACTTCATTCGATCTATGAAATCCTTTATAGAATTAAAGAAGTTTTTTCATGGGACATCTTCATAGAATTTATGAAATCTTTCAATATGATAATGAAATATTTTCATTGCGTTTATGAAAATTTGTTCATAATATTTATGAAATTTGTCCATTACATTACTCAAGAATTATAGGATAAAGTACTAGAAATTATAAAGTAGTTGCAGAAAAACATTTTATAAAATTATTAAAGACGAAATGTCATCAAATTAATGATTATTTTCATGAAATTTTTCATAAGAACAATGAACGTGTTCATTGGATCTATGAAGTCACTTTTATGAAACTTTTAATGAAGAAGTTTCATACAGCTAATGAAAAAGTTTAATTAATCCAATGAAGTCAAGTTAACGCAACTTTTTTATGAAGCCGTTTCGTAAATTCATAACTTTTTTATGCAACTTTTTCATAATATCAATGAAATTTATGAAAAACATCATTGAATTAATGAAGAATTTTTAATGAAAAATGTTTCATTAATATTATGAAGAACATTTTTTCTGTGTATCATTTCAGCTAGCTCGCGCACCTTTAGCCAACGATCATCAAAAACCATTTTGTGTCTGGTATGGACACCTTAATTTGTCGACCACTATGGTGTTCGCTTTAGGAGCTCGTACGACATTGTTTAAACTCTGCTACCAAATATTTTGCAGTTGTAAATGAAGGAGCAGACTCCCTCAGGGTAGAATATAGCTCAGCTTTTTTAATATTTATTGGACTGAGACCTTTCAAATCGAAATATTAACCAATTTTTCCCATATTTACAAATTCACTGAGATCGTTTACTTTTGATGGATCAAATAAATATAGTAAACAGTGTGGCGCTAGTTTCGGGATCGAACCCGTAAATGCTGAAAACTTCGAAAAATATTTATGAGATGAGATGAGTAACAGAACGATGACATTCTTTGTTGTTATTATTTGATTTACATTAAAGTTGAAGCATCAACCAGATAGTTATTATTTGAGTGTTATCAACTCTTTGGCGGAGCCAACACTTTTTGTTCTTCAGACCATTTGCACTCTTAGTTACACATATCCACTTCTGATAACTTTGTTAACAATTAAAGACATCATCCGATGTATTAGATATAAATGTGTTACTTTCCAGCAAAAGAAATGCATCCATGGAAGCTGAAATTTATCGCAATTTTTGGAGCAAAGTGGAGAAAATTTGCTTAACCACCAAGTGATGTATTATGGACTTATCATATGAATGAAGCGCTTTTTATGGTGTACATTCTTAATATTTTCATGAGAGTTATCATAGTAGCAATAAAAAAAACACATTTCAGTGCAATTTTTCATTTGACCAAAGAAATTTTGTTTTTTGATCGGAGTTTTCAGACCGAAATTACGCCATAAAACAGTATTTCTGTCAAATATTATTATGGGGCAGTCGAATCCAAAGAAATTAATAGTATTTAAATATAATTCAATTTAATGGGAACTAGTGAATATACTTAGATTTGGAAGCGGTATAAAAAAGCTTCTTTGGAAATGATAAATATGCATATATTGCGCTATTGTAAGTTATGAAAGTCTTATTCTTTTTGAATGACTTCCAGTTTTTTTTCTGAGTTTCTGAATTACCAAATGACACACATAGCTAATTTTGTTCCACTTCCACAATTTGTTGATGTTTTTACAAAACAGATGAAAAAAGTAAGCCATAATAAGCCCTGTTGGTGGGAAAACGTAAAACAGGGAGAAATGGCTGCTACCTCTTAGTAATGATATCAGCATGCGGTGAAAGTAGTGGTTTGCAAACTTATAAAATATCCAATGGGCGTCAAGATAACAACGAAAAATTGTACGGAGAGATGAAAACTAAAGATATAATATTGAATCATATCTTTCAAGTACTTTCTCGGCTATCAAGAGAGACTTTAGTTAGTCCCTTTTGTTACCACTGTTTCTAATGACCAAAGTAATTTTCATATTTCTTTTCAAATAGGACATTTTCTTCTCTTTATTTATAGTTGAGAAGTTTTCTACTTCCCTTTTCGCATGTTAAAAGTGTGATTGTAGGCCTAAATTGCATTTTTCTTCAACTTTAAGTATTTCCTTCTTTTTCGTCATTCCTTTAAGGAAAGCAATTTGGAAAAGTTTAAGGTAAATTGTATTTTTGATAGTCTATTTCTGTGCTTCTTCTCATTTCCTGGTGCAGGAACATCTTAAGAGGGCAAAAGGCAAGAACACGAAGGTTAATGCCACTAATGCCCTCATGCCTGATGGGAAATAGTAAGATGGTGAAGCTGACAACCGTTGGCATCGTCAGCATTTCGAAAGCAAATGTGTGCAAACTGTCAAGCAAGCATGACAAGAGTAAACTCTTAGTACTGAGAAATGTAATTCACTCTATTAAAGATTTAAATGCATTACATTCAAAATTGACACCTTAACTCAGAAACATTATTGCGTTTGGTATGCTGTGTTAAATCCAATTTTGTAACAATTACTTCATCTCTTTTAAATATGATTTAAGAACTTTTCTCACCTTGTATCAGACCATTTGATGTATTTATCTAAATCCAATTTAAAGTACTCGTATTATACTTCCCCTGTCGTCCACAATTCATTTATCTGTTTTACATGTGAGTGAGCTTAGCTATATGAATATGAACAAAATCTCTTTTGTGATCCAATTAATTTCTGATTGTACTTCAAAGCAAATAATGCTAGTATTCAGATACGTATTTGTGGGTTATCATGTTGCAAAGACTTCTCAAATTACAAGTTTAAGATGAATTCTTGCGAAAGCACATACATGAAAGTGTCTATTATTTTGTCAATTTAAAGCAACCCATATGGTTTGGAATGAGAGTATATTAAATGTAGCACTCAAAAGTCAAAAGCGAAAACTTTAAATTTTTCTGTATCATTGTATATCATTTAGCAAAGTGGGTGGCATGATAAGTGTGGTAAATTGTTTCCTTCCTGAAAACGGAGCAATACAATATTTTGTCACAAATTTTTCAAAATATTGCACTGACCACCTACGTTACGTTCCAAATAACCCTAACGATTTACTGAGATTCAACGAGATTAAATTTTTTGTCCATTTTATCATTGTTTTTTAATTGAAGGCAAAATTAGAACAAATCGACGCTTTTCCTAAAGGAAGATGACAAACAAATGACAGAATTATTTCGCGTACCTCTGCCTTCCAATCTTGCACATTACATAGTGTTATGCATTTAGTTCAACAAGGCTGTCAGCTATTAAATACCTATCATCTGAAGTGTTACTTATTTAGTGAAAAGTTTACAATCTACGAATATCGTAATATTCGTTTAATAACCGAAGAACGTGCGAAAATAATTAAAACTTAGTACAAAAGTGGTGATTCAAACGAGGGCTTTCAATCAAACAAAATTTTCTTCAGGGATAAAGCTCATTTTTTACTCTGTGGTTACGTTAACAAGCAAAATTGTCACATATGGGGCTCAGAGAACCCAGAAATGATTGCGGAAAAAACATTGCATTCAGAAAAGTGACTAAATGCTGCGCATTGTGGTCTGCAGGTGTCACTGAACCGTATTTTTTCGAAAACTACCTCAAAAGGATCCATTGCTGCAACCAATCCAGAGGCAGTCATTTAATTGACTTTGTATTTCGTACATAATAACAAGGTCCAAACATTATAATGAAATGAAAGTTTCATCGAAATCATAGCTTTATTTAGATTTTATTTAACTTTACTTTAAACCGAAAAATGGATAACTCTGTATTAAATGTTATACTCAGACAAATTTTGCAGGCAAAAAACGGTTGATAAACATGCGCTACAAATTGAAAATCATTACTCGCCGCTCTTTCTCTGAGACCTTTCGCAGAATTGATATATTTTACTTATATATTACAATTTTCGTTTCTACCATTCAGGCAAGCAAGTCAAAGTTTACGCATCAAATGTTTTTTAACCCGCAGCTGAAAACCATCAGCTGAAAATAGACGACGTAGCCATGCACCTTCTGGTACATCCTATACAATCAGATCAATTTAGCTAAAATCGACGTTTTCTTCATTATTTGTTATATCGTTTATTTGTTATTATTTTATTGTTTTGTAATATTACAAAAAATTATGTGAAAAAGTGAGTTAACTGACCTGGTTTTAGAAAATCTCCTAAACATTCGCCTATGGTTTAAGATGGGGTACTAAATGACACCATGAAAAAATGGCAAAAATATTATAATATGAAAAATCATCCTAAGATCCTTTCTTCCTAATAATATTAGGAAGTTATTCCCTTTTTCTTGAGCCCCACTGTTTTGAGTTTATTTATGGTCATTTTTAAAACCAAATATGGCATCGAAAATAAAATGTAAAAATCAAATCTCTCAAAATTAAAAAAAAAAAAAAAATCCAATTCTAAGAATATTACATGAAAAAGGTGTAAATTGTAATTTACTCAATAGGTATGTTATGTATAGATGATGTATATTCGAAAAGATTTGTATAATTAAAAAATAATTTAATTAAAATTCGCCAAACCAATTCCGAAATACAGCACTTATTTTAGTATATACTTCTGCAGGATTTTTTTTATCAAATTTGAACGCCTAACTCGCCGAAAAAATAAATATTTATGAATTTTTTTCCAAAAATATATACAAAGTAGTTTCAAATATGGAATGTTTCCTTAAGTTTTTAGAAATTGTGAATGATTTTTTGTACCGTTTTGTTATGGAATTGCTCATATGCAAAAAATTTTGCAGTTTGTTTTTAGGCAACTTTTCAGTGAAGAACTGCCTACTTATTAGGACTTTTTTGTCATATATGGCCAATTATTTTTACCTATTCTAAGTCTATCAGTTATTTTAATTCTATTGCATTTTATTTTGGACGAAATTTTATTTTGCATAATTATTTCGAGCAATTATTACCCAGACGATTTTTTACTGAATTGTTTAAAATGCAACTCTCGAGTACTTCCAATTCAAGATTCCAATTCAACCAATTTAATGAAGCTCAACATATTACAAAATTTTGTAAATGTATAAGGCTTTAATATTAAAACTTCTGTACGTTCTATTATTTTGTAATAGTAGACAATATTCAAGCAATTGTGAATGTTAGTCACGTATTGGCGGTTTTGCCCTATATATTCTTATAGCAACATATTTCTCTAAATCGTGTTAAATTTTTGGACTATCTTCTATTTCCACACGTGAAAAAATGGCTCGGTAGTAAAAGATTTGTGGAGTCTGCAGATGATGGTTATTTTAAGGAGTTCAACAGTTTCTACTATAAACAAGGTATAGAAGCTATTGAGTGTCGCTGAAAAAAGTGTAACGATCTAAAGGAGATTACGTAGAAAAATTAAGAAAATATTTCCCAACTTAATTGTGTCTTCTTTAATAAGTCGGATAGATTACATTTTGGGGGAAAATTCAGGTCTTTCGGAACTAGTTGGTATTTAATATCCAAAGAAAAATCGTGTAAAATTATACGAATTAATTCGTGAGGCATAGTTTCAACGGCTATCTTTCAAATTAAAAACTAGGTTTTCAGTGACCTTTTCCTTCAATTTATCGATGTCACCCCAGTTGAAGATGCTAATACTCAACCAGAGCGAAGCAAATCTTCCACAACATCTCAACCCGTTTTGAATGCGTTGTGTTACTTACTTACATTCACATATTTCTGATACAGGGTGGGCCATAAGGGTGTTGGCGGTTTAAATATTCAATTAAAAAAAACTACGAAACATGAAAAAAATATATTTGTACTTTTAAAAATAATGTTGTCCAAATGGCTTCCCTCGGCTGCTTGACACTC
>JAHXMU010000130.1:1079225-1097091 GCA_019455685.1 Philornis downsi | reverse complement strand
CACTTAACTGGGTGTAATTGTCGTTGATGAAGTACTCTCGGGTTTTCCGTAGCCCATATCCTACAGTTTTGCTTGTTAACGAACCCATTCAATTGGAAATAGGCTTCGTCACTCATAACTAAGTTATGAATAAAATTAGGATTCTCTTGTGCTTTCTGCTGGAAATAAATTGCATAGTCAAGTCGTTGCTGGTAATCTGTCGGTTTCAATTCTTGGACAATTTGAATTTTGTATGGAAACATTCTTATGCTATGCAAAATTCGCTGCAGCGACCCTCTTGAGATGCCAAGTTGTGTCGAACGACTCCTGGTTGATGTTTGTGGATCCTCCTGAATACTCTCCTGTACCACTTGAATATTGTCATCCGTGTGCACCGTTCGTCGTCTTCCAGCACCAGGAAGGTTCCTTACCGCTCCTTGTTCTCGAAAATTTGCAACAAGACGGTTTATTGTTGACTGAGAGGGTGCAACCCGCACATTAAATTGACGACGGTATGCACGCTGAGTCAACACAATGGACCGTTGATTTACAAAGTAAATTTCAACGATTTGGGCACGTTGTTCAGCTGTGTATTGCTCCATTATAAATTCTCCAAGTCTTCTTTACAAAATACTAAAAAGAAATGAAAAAAAAAAAATTATAATAAAAAAGTTATAAGGAATTCACACCACTTCGTTCATTATGCACCCTGTTCATGTCCTTTAAATGTCACTGGTCTACAAATATGGAAAAAATGACTGCAGAAAGAGTCATGTTTTTTTAACTTAACTGGGTGCGCTAAATTCGAATCAGGCATAAAAATTTAGCTATCACTTCTTGTTCATTTTTTATCGCATGCTGGCAATACTGTAAAACAGTGAATACTAACAGACTGTTTTACAGTATTGCCTAATATTCAGATCAGATATTGGATATGCATGAATGGGCAGAGAGGTCATTTATGGTCCATCATCTTTAAAACAAATTAATTATACAAAACGAAATTAAATTTGCTATGCAATACAAAAAAAAAATGAAATGGATTGATTAAAAATAAGTCATTTGAATTTCTCATTTCAGCACAATTGGTGCGCCACTCTGTCATGGATTGCGATCCAAAGTAAAATGGACGGCTTACCAACTCATTGCAAGGTAAGTGGGTGTGCCAAAAGCGACTTCTCCTATACATAATGCACTGAACTATGTTATATGCTATGACTAAGGAGTTGTTTATTCAGGCTTCTATAAAATACCACTCATATTTTTCAACTGGATCAAATTGTGACACAAATCTCAATTGTGACACTGATGAATCTTAACATTATGGGCAATTTAACGATTCATCATTAGACAGAGGGCCATACTGCCTCTTTTCACATATTATATATTGACCTTTTCCATTATTATTGCAAAAGCCGTCTTTACTTGTTAATTCACTAAAACTTGCATAATAAAAATATCTCTTAAGAGGAGAAGAAAAAAATTACAATGCAAATTCAAATAAAAAATAAATAATAATATTATATAATCTTTCTAAAACAAAAATATTATGTGGAAGGAACTGTAGAAACCCCACAGATTATTAATATTCACTCTTTGGACGAGGTTGACTGGCAAAAGTGAGATTTACACAAGATTGGTGGGATTAAAAAACAAATTACTTATACATATATGTAAAACTGATTAAGGAATTGCACTTTGTTTTTCTCTTTCTATATGTATATTCCTCCGTAAGAGAAGAAAACATGACGTAATATAAAACATACCCATAACTTGTATTGATTGTATTGAAATGTATTGATAATTTTGAAAATGGTTATCAAACTGATACGGTCTATGCTGATTTTTCTAAAGCTTTTGATAAAGTTCCGCATGAATTATTGATTTTTAAGTTAAAAAAAAAAATTGGCATCAGAGGTACAATTCTTAATTGGTTTCGTTCTTATTTAATGGACAGGCAATGTTCAGTATGTATAGATGGAATTTACTCAGCCTCTTATGTTCCAAGTTCTGGTGTCCCTCAAGGAAGTATCTTGGGTCCACTACTTTTTAATATTTTCGTTAATGACATTTCTGTTTCCTTCATAGTACATATCTTTTATATGCGGATGATCTTAAGATATTTAGAGCTATTGCATCAATTTATGATATTCATCTGTTGCAGGAAGATGTAAACAGACTTGTGACTTGGTCAATAATTAATGGTTTACCTCTTATTTTTTTCTAAGTGTAAGCAAATGACTTTTTACAGAGGCCGAAATATTCTTATTTCAACTTATCACATGCTTAATCATGAATTAGAAAATATATACGAAATTAAAGATTTAGGCATTGCATTTGATTCAAAATTAACATTCGTACCTCATGTGAATTACATTGTTCCCAAAGCATATTCTTCATTGTATTTCATTCGTAGGAATTCTACACAATTTACTGATCCGTACATTAAAAAGATTTTATATACATCGTTTGTACGATCAAAATTAGAATATGCTTTATTAATCGCATTGAAAGAATTCAAAAAATATTTATGAAGTTTGCTTTAAATTGTTTTCGGTTCTCAACTCCAATCCCATCTTATTCCAGCAGATGTCTTCTTTTATCTTTAAAATTATTAAGCTCAAGAAGAGATATTTGTTCAATAATGTTTCTTCATGGCATAATTTCTGGATTTGTTGATTGTCCGGATTTATTATCTTTAGTTCCATTTAACGTTCCTCCACGCTTATTGCGTTATTACTATCCGTTCCATATTGATATTCACTCTACTAACTATGCTTGCAATGAAC
Source organism: Philornis downsi (assembly GCA_019455685.1). NCBI lineage: Eukaryota > Metazoa > Arthropoda > Insecta > Diptera > Muscidae > Philornis > Philornis downsi. The sequence continues at coordinate 1,094,323 of JAHXMU010000130.1, read as the reverse complement.
CTCCTCGTAGATCTATGAGACTTTATAACTCGATATGTAATTCAATTGATTATACTCTATCTCGAGATAAGTTCAAAAATATTTTATTCAGTTTAAGTATTTAAATCGTATTTATTAATGTACTATTGCTAGTCTGTAAGGAAACTTAAATATCCGTAGACTAAATAAATGAAATGAAATAAAAAAAAAACTTTACAAAGGTGACCAATTTGTACATAAGTTTTAAAATAATCATAGGCTACTGACGGATGAGGCAAATCTTCACAAGCACGACATTTTTATATAAAGGGTGATTTTTTAATCGTAGTTTTTTTTTTTTTTTAAATCGAATAAAGCACTCAAATTTGCATCATATATTACAATTTTTTAGTGAAATCGATTAATTTGTCTTTACCATTTAATTTTTGAAGAAAATTTCATGTAAATGTTGTCCGCGGGTCCGTCTCAAAATGTTCATTTGGAAGGTCCAATTTTTCGTCACTTTTTCCAGCATTTCGGCCTGTATTCCACGAATGAGGTGTGTTATGTTATCCTGTAAGGCTTCAATAGTGTTCGACTTGTTCACATAGACTAACGACTTGACATGACCCCACAAGAAATAATCAAGGGGCGTTAAATCGCATGATCTTGGAGGCTAAATCGAGAGATAAGCTGCTCACCAAATTAATCAATATATCCATTGTTTCACGAGCAGTGTGGCATGTTGCACCGTCCTGATGAAACCACAGGTCAACCAAGATCAACTCAGTCAATTGGGTCGAAAAAAATGATGTATTATGGCTCAATATCGTTCGCCGTTGACGGTAACGTTTCTTCCACGGTCGTCTTTGAAGAAAAATTTACCGGTGATGCCACCAGCCCATAAACCACACCAGACTATCGTTTTTTCGTGATGCATCGGCAATTCATGTATGGCATGGCAGGTCAACTGCAGAATTTTGATTTCTGTATATAATTCCGTTGAAATCGGATCAGCAAGTTTGCAGAATAGCTGTTTTATGGTTCTAAACCAACTTCAAGACGTATGTGTAAGCAAATTAAAAATATATTTAATAACAAGTACAGGGTAAAAATATTAGGAAAACAGTGAAATTTTCCAAAACTTTCTCATGATGGATACAGGTTTTGTACATGCGAACTTTTTCCTAATGGACCGAAAATGGCACATCTCGAGCTATATGATACCTTCATGGAAAATTTCTGCATCCTAAATAAGATAGTCAAAAAAAGAACAAGGAAACAACGATAGAATTCTTCAAAATCACAGATTGAACATTTTGCTACCGGTGAATCCTTCATACTTCTTTCATTTTTCATTTCGTCAAACTGCAGCGAAGACAAATTGTCAGTGAATATAGAGCAATTTGTAATAATTTAAAATAGATTTCCAAATACTAAGCCGTTCAACTCACAAGTATGCAAACAACATATCATTTTTATCCATCAAATCCATCTAAAGTGTTGTTAACTAGGAAATCATTGATTGCAAAAGTTCTTACAAATATTTATAATAAAATGATTGAAGAATCGTCTTATCCTGACGTATTAAAAGCGCACAAAATATGTCCTATTCCCAAGTTTTATAATGCACGAACGGCTGATAACTTTCGACCAATTTCAATATTGCCAGTTATTGATAAGATTTTTGAGAAGCTGATATTTGAACAAGTCACAGCTTACCTCGATGTAAATAAAACTGTCTTTGAAAGGCAATACGGGTTTAGAAAGGATACAGGTACTGGAGATGCAGTTGTTAATGTTGTAGATTGTGTTTGTAGTGGTTTGAATGCGGGATACAGAGGTGTTGCCGGTGTGTTTTACGATTTGTCAAAAGCTTTTGATCTAGTCTATCATTATATATTGATAAGAAAACTTGGAATTTTTTGATTTTCTTGAAAAACACAGCGATTGTTTCAGAACTATTCAAAAAATAGACAGCATTTCGTGCAGGTTGGACAGAGTCAAAGCAATAAACATGTACTATGTGGTGTTCCGCAAGGTAGTGTACTAGAGCCATTATTATTTAAATTACATATTGATGACTTGTCAAAATTAGGCTTTAAAGGCAAAGTATAAATGTTTGCAGACGACATATGCTTACTTTATAATTATAATTATCCCTTAGTACTACAAACACAAATAGAATATGATGCTGTGATTTTATGTGAATATCTAAGGGTGAATAAAACTAAAGTCGTGAGATTTAGACCAAAACTTTCTATTAATGATACAAAGGTGATCATACATATTGATGGTAACGTGATAGAAGAATCAGAAAGCGTGCGTTATTTAGGAGTGTGTCTTAACTTTAATCTGCCGTTTGATAAAATATGTGGAATTTTGTACAAATTTAAGAACAAATTAAATGTAAAGCTAAAGCTAATGTTATATCAATCTCTGATACACTCTCATTTGACGTATCTTCCTTTCGTGTTTTCATGTAAGTCCACCATCTGTCTAAAAGCTCTACAATCTTTAAAAACAGTTTTAATCTGCCTACGAGGTTCAGTACAACTTCTTTTTTTAAGATTATGCCACAAATGCTTTACCTGTTGAGGGATCATACAAACAACAACTTTTCTTGTGACATTTTTTGTGATTTCCGAAGTAGATTAGCTCTAAAATATCGTGCCAATCAACTCGCCCTGATTTTTAGTTTTCTACATTCGTACATTGTGGTTCATCACTCGAGTATGAATTTCATGAAGCTTGTTATGAGACAAAACATCGATGATGTACGGAAACTGGAATTGTAAGATTGTCGAATAATTTGGCGAAGAATTGCATATGTTTAATACTACACAAACATTTGACCATTAAAAGGATTTCATTGCTTTGAGTACCGAAAAATTTGTCAATGGCTGAAGGAAACTATCCCATCAATTGGATCAAAGAAGTATTGACAACAGTTGGTGCGGTGCATACAAAATTTTATAAACTGGCCATTCCAGTATTTGATAATATTACAGGGTGTCTGTCGGGAAGGTATACTACTTTGTTTGTTTATAATTTTTGATTAAATGAAAGAAAATGGATCTTATATTGTTAAATGTTTTGTATAATGTCGGCAATTATGTATGGAATACAATATCAGACAAATGTCCGCCTCTGTTAGCCTCACAAATGCGAGCCGTTTTGAACACAGTTTTCAGTTTCAAAGAAGTAAGGTCTTATGGTTCCTCTTGATCAAATTGCACACCAAACTGTCACTTTTAGTGGATGTAAAGGTGTCTGATGAATAATTTGAAAGTTTTCCTTTGCCCAGAACCGACTATTCTGTTTATTCACATAGCCATTCAAATGAAAATGCGCCTCGTCACTCATTATGATTTTTTCATGAAAATCGGGATTGTCAAGGACGAGTTGTAACATCCTATTGGCATATGTACAGCGGCGTAAATGGTCTTGTGGAAGAAGCTCTTGTGTCAACTTAATCTTAAATGGAAACAAATGCAAATCCTTGTGCAAAATTGTGACCAAAGTTGTTCTTTGAAGATCAGGCTCCTGAGCACGGCGTCGAATTGAGATTGATGGATTGTTTTGAACACTTTCTTGAGCAGCAATAATGTTTTAAGCCGATCTTGTAGTACGTTGTGGTCCATGTTACAAAACCTCTTTCTTCGTCTTGTTGGCACGTTGTTTTTCCCAAAAGTTTCACGTAACTTTCTCATCGCCACAGTAATCGATGATTGATTTTGATAAAATGTTTTAACGATTAAAACACACGTTGATTTATCGTATATTTTTCACATAAAAAATTTGTCACGTCTCTACTTCACGACTGCCGAACATGAACTGTCATAACTAATGTTTACCCAAATGGTGGCAAAACAAAGTAGTACACCTTTCCGACGGACACCCTGTATTATATATAGTTTGTAGTTAATTAATTAGAGGTGCGGTGGTTTACCAATGACAAAAGTTATTAAACTACCAAGAATAAGAGACACTTTTGTGTCAAATTTCAGCGTTGTGATTTAAGCAAATACGCGGATTGAATGAATAAATGCTTACCTCGACATAGATTATTACGATAATTAGATATTTACGTACTTTACGGCATCTAAAGTGGGTATTTAAATTTAAAAAGGTAATTCAGTTTTTTTTTTTTTTTTTTTTTTTTTTGTTTTTATGACAGAGGAAGTATTTTACATGATAATCAAAAATTACTATAACAATAGTGACATTTAACGCATACAAAAAAATATACACGCATTTTCCCCAAGGCCCAAAAATATTAGCAAGGAAATAGAAAAGGAAATATAAATCAAAAGAATTCAAATTGAGGTCTTTCCTAGTTTGTGATAACTATTCCTATATTCCTATCAAAATATGAAAACGAAGCAAATTAGTGACTGAGCCATCGTGCTTGTTAATGATTTAATTTCGTGATTATTTACATTATTTACCAAATTTGGAGTGTTAAAGGTTAGCAATCATCATGTCCTTTCTCGTACAATTCACTTTTGTTATTGCGACTTCGCACGTCACTTTACGGTTTTTTCGTAACACCACATTCTTGTCCTTTCTGTGTTCAATTTAATATATTTAAATATCATAAAATAGCCGGTTTTAATCACACAGTTAGTAGACAATACAATGAGATATCACTAAGGTATTACACAAATTTTATATATATTAGCTGACATTTTGTAGTCATCTGTTGAAAGTGAGGAGAAGGAACATTTAATTCTTCTCAAGAAACTGAGGGTAAGCGGATACAAGAGTGTGGATAGCCTCTAAACGCCACCTGTTATCCATTCTAGATTTCGATGCAAAACAACAGCTCTGCACTTTAATGCAAATGAAATGACAACCAAAATTGTGCTAATATTTCAGCATATTCAGTAAATTTCAGTAAATAAATACTACAACAATACAAAATCATGATCCAAGTATGTGTAAAAGCTACCGAGATATCAATCTTTGCATAAAGTTCCTGCATATGGAAAAAAAGTTTTCTCGGAGGGACGTACTTTTATAGATGGTCGGCCTAAAACCAGCCTACCCTGCGTATAAATTGTGCCAATAGTTTGAAAAAAAAAATATTTTTGTAAAAAGGGCCAACCTTTTGATACATTGTGTTTAGTTTGAAGGTTCTACGACGTTTAGTAGTTCTGTTTGAGCCATCATAAGTATGTAAACGATCTCAGTGAATTTCTGAACGTGGAAAAAATTGGTCACCGTGATGTAAATCAATATTTGCATTTTAAAGGTCTCCATTTAGTCGATACTAAAGGCGATCTAGATTCTACTCTGGGGGAGTCTGATTCTTCGTTTATGACTGTAAAATATCGGGTAGCACACTTTAAACGAGACCGTAAAGCTGCCAAAACGAACACCGTAGTGGTCGATTAGCTGAGGCGTTCACGCCAGACACGTTTAAGAAAATACACAAACTGGTGCTGGATGATCGTCGCCTGAAAGTTCCTGAGCTAGCTGAAACGATAGGCATTTCAAAAAGTGATATACATATACGTCGTAAATTGACCGAAAATTTGAAGATAAAAAAGCTATGCACAAAATGGGTGCCGTGCTTGCTTTCAATCGAGCAAGAGCAGCGTCGTGAAGGTGTTTCAGTAGAGTGCTTGGATTTTTTTTTAATTTTTTGAGTTGATTTATCACCATGGATGAAACATGGGTTTATCATTTCACACACCTAAGACAAAGAAATAGTCAAAGCAGTAGACTGGAATGGTAGAATCGTGTGCAAAGCAAGCGAAGGCGGTTCCATCAGCAGGCAAGGTCATGGTGTCTGTTTTTCGGAATGCGCATGAGATTATTTTTATTGATTATCTTTAGAAACAAAAAACCATCAACGGCGAATATTATACTAATTTATTGCAGCGTTTATGTGGAAAAAATTAGAATAAAAATGCCGCATTTGACCGAAAAGAAAGCGTTGTTTCAGCAAGACCATGCCCCAGTTCATCCACTATAACGATGGCCAAAATTATTGAATTAAAGTTCGAATTGCTTCATTACGCAACTTATTCCCCAGATTTGGCTGCCTTGGACAATTTCCTATTTCCAAATTTGAAAAAATTGCTGGGTGGTAAAAGATTTGCCAACAATGAAGAGGTGAAGTCTGCGCTCGATGACTGTTTTAAGGAGTTGGACAGATCTTACTACAAACAGGGTGTAGAAGCCACTGAATATCGCTGGAAAAAAGTTTATCGAGCTAAAAGGAGCTTATGTTGAAAAATAAAGAAAATTTTTACTAACATTTTGGTGTCTTTTTTATTAGGTTGGCTAGTTTTGGAACCGTCTTCGTACAATTCCCAATTGTAGATTCTGAAAGTTGTCAATACTTTAGTTATTTCTCTGTGAGGTTCCATTTTCTGTGTTTAGTTTTCTCAATTTGTCTAAGACTTTCTCTTTTGAAAACTTTAAATGCTATCGTCTAGAATAAAATGATTATATTGAAATATTTTCTTCATCAGATAGTGTAAATTTGTATGTGATTGCTGTTTCATTACATAAAATGCCCGTGCAATTATTAATGTTTATCTTTCTATTTATTTTAATTAATTTATCCATTGACTATTTGTCATTCTACTATGCATACAATATCTGCTAGTGGAAATTTGCCCCTTTGGGCGGAAACATTTTGTGGTTAAATAAAAACAAATGCCAAATACTATACAATGTTGCCCGCATTCAGCAGATTAATTAGTGCATTGTAAATAGTGCAGAGAAAGCGTGTTACGATTATTCCTGTTACAAATGCTAAAAGTCGTGGCCATAAACAACCATAAAAGCTGCCAAACAAAAATCCTGGAATTAATGACTGCATTCAAATAACTACACATACACTCACACACATACATACACATTTGGGTGAAAGTTTTATTTGAAACCACTAAAAGTTGTCACATAAATCAAGCGATATAAACTGCAGAGTGGCATTTTTTTCTTGATTTTTTATGGCGCACTCCAAATAGCCGGATATCACACTCACATGTTCGCACTCAAGTGCACATAAATATTTGTTTTTTGTTTAAATCAGCAAACTTTTCAGATTCCAGACTTTATGTCCTAGTGAGAAATAAAATGATTCAATGATTTCAAATATTACCAACTACTGCACCAGTCAAGATTGCCCATAAATCATAGATGTCATTTTGTTTATGGTGAATTAGAAAGAGGAGGTGCTATCCGTAAGCGGATTATAAATGAAATATAATTGTGAAGTGATAAAGAAAGCCAGGCAGTTGTGTAGGCACACAAATGTGAACGGTAAAGTGGACCGTGAAAATATATTTCAGCAGTTATCTGCAACAAGTTAAATTTGGTTCATTTATTACTATTATTGTTATTATTATTGTTATTATATTACATTATTATTTTATTTTCATATCGTTATCTAAAGCCATATACGGCCAAACTGATTACACAGACCAACATTCTGCGTCACAAACTTGAAATTTTACAATTCAATTCTTACAAGATTTTGATAATTATTATCATATAACTATATATATAATATAACTATACATATAATCTATAATCTATATATAAATATATAAATGAATCGTGGTTTGTTCCGATGCTTAAAACTCCAGAACGGCTGGACCGCTTTGCATAAATTTTTGTATATGCGTCTGGGTGGTGCCCGGGATGGTTTGGATTTACAATTCGGTCCAAACGGACAAAGGGGCTTGGTACCTCCCATACAAACAAAAAATTAAAAATCAATTATTTCTGCTCCTGCTTACGGTATATGAACAAAATTTGGTGCGTTGGTTAGGTGTACATATCTTAAGTGTTACTGCAAATATGGGCGGGATTGGACAATGGGGCGTGGTACCTCCCATACAAACAAAAAATTAAAAATCAATTATTTCTGCTCGTGCTTACGGTATTTGAGCAAAATTTGGTGCGTAGGTTTGGTGTACATATCTTAAGTCCTACTGCAAATATGGGCGGGATTGGACAATGGGGCTTGGTACCTCCCATACAAACAAAAAATTAAAAATCAATTATTTCTGCTCCTGCTTACGGTATTTGAGCAAAATTTGGTGCGTAGGTTTGGTGTACATATCTTAAGTCCTACTGCAAATATGGGCGGGATTGGACAATGGAGTGTGGTACCTCTCATACAAACCATAAATTAAATATCCAATATTTCTGCTCCTGATTACGGTATTTAAACAAAATTTGGTACATCGGTTTGGTGTACATATCTTAAGTGCTGCTGCAAATGTGGGCGGGATTGAACAATGGGGAGTGGTACCTCCTATACAAACCACAAATTAAAAAGCAATTATTTCTGCTCCTGCTAACGGTATTTAAACAGAATTTTGTATTTCGGTTGAGTGAACATATTTTAAGTTCTTCTGCAAATATAGGCGTTTCTTATTATAATAGACCGATTGGCATGAAACATTTCCAATAAAAATAAAATTTGAAGGCAAAGCAACGTTTGCCGGGTCGGCTAGTATATATATATATAATACCCTTAAAATATGTAATAACTCCATGGATCAATGGGAACCTGCAGGCGCTTATGGAATATAAACAGATACTGTTAAAACAGAGAAGAAAAATCATTAGTCGAGTTAAGGAATTGGAATTGAAGAGGATAAGCAAGGTCATAAAGATTGCAAATAAGTTCCTTTTGCAGGAAAATTTATGTGATTTTAAACGAGAACTCAGGAGGTCTTGGGAATTGCGGATGACTTGAAACTATTTTACAATATAACATCTGTCCAGGACTGCGTACACTTTCAGCAAGATATTGCAGCACTAATAGTATGGTGCCGCGGCAACCATCTATTTTTAAATTTTTCTAAGTGTAATATTATGACTTATACTCGTAAGCACTTACCAATTGTGTACAGCTACATATATGAAAATGATCAAACATTTCCGCGTGTGAGCATCGTAAAAGATTTGGGTATATATTTTGATAGCGCACTGACTTTTAAAGATCATATAAACTACATAGTTTCTAAATCCAATTCACAACTTGGGTTTTTAAAAAGAAATACTAAAATGTTTTTGAATTTTAAAGCTATTACTGTTTTATTTGGGTCTTTGGTAAGATCTCACTTAGAGTACGTAAGCTTTGTTTGGAGTCCTTTTTATGAAGCAGGTATCAATCGGATTGAGAAAATTCAAAAGCGCTTCACAAGATTTGCCCTTCGAAAGAACTTTTCTTTTGATAACATGCCACCGTACAAAAGCCGTTGCAATATTCTTGGAATTATGGAACTTTCTAACCGCAGAAAGCTTCTAGGCATCATTTTTATAAAGGATATTATAGATTCAAACATTGATTCGCCCGAATTGCTACCCGTTCTACCCTTTCACATACCAACACGGTCTTTAAGAGAAATTCATATGTTCGCTGTTCCATTCCATCGAACTAATTATGGAAGAAATTAACCATTACTCGATGTTTGCAAATATTTAATTTGGTGGCCAATACTGTCGATGTAACTCTCAATAGATTTTTATTTAGACGAGCTGTACTCAGACTTTTAGCTAATGATACTTCATTTTGAAGATTTTCACTAAATTTGTAATTTATTTTTGTAATCTATTGCAACTGACTACTTAATAAATATGTATAGTTGTATACTTGTAACTATAGTTATGTTATTTTATTTAATTTTTCCTATTTTTGCAATCTGTAAGAGCAATGCTCAGTAGATGTAAATAAATAAATAAATTAATCCGAGTTCTATTGATAAGTTCATACCAATAGCAGTGCTATCGGTCGTGGACAAAGTATTTGAAAAAATTATACATTCTCAGCTTGCGGCGTACCTTGATAATGAGAAACTCTTGTTTGAAAACCAATATGGATTTAAAAGTGGATGCGGTACAGAAGAATCAGTGGTTAATGTTATTAATTACGTATGTGACGGCCTAAATATAGGATTTTCTGCAGTTGGTGGAATTTTCTACGATTTTACTAAGGCTTTTGATCTTGTGGATCACTCGCTATTGTGCCAAAAGTTGTCATATTACGGAATCACAGGCAAAGAATTAGCATTATTTAAAAACTATTTGCAGGATCGGAAGCAGTATGTGATTGTAAACAAAGAGAAAAGTTCTATGCTTCCTCTTGTACACGGTGTTCCACAAGGCAGCATTTTGGGTCCTCTATTTTTTAAATTGTATATCAACGACATTAATAATCTGCAGCTTGTGTTTGTTTTATCCGTACAAGGAAAATTTAGTTCTAAAAATAAGCGTTGAACGTGATGCAGAATTGATAGCGGAATTTGCTCGTATAAATAGATTACTGCTGAACGCACACAAAACCAAATTTATACGATTTAAACCGCAATCACACAGGAATCATAACGATTGTTCAATTTTTGTAAATGGCCAGGAAATTCCAGAAGTTGAAACCATACAGTATTTGGGAATTAAAATACAAACTAATTTGTCATGGAATCAACATATAAGCCATATAAAAACCAAAGTAGCACCAGCTCTTGGTATTTTATATAAATTCAAAAACACTTTTAATAAGAACACTAAATATATTATATTTCAAGCACTAATCCAAAGTCATTTGAATTACGTGGCTGTTATATACGGACACAGGAAAAACGCCGAATTAAAATCTCTCCAAGTCATGCAAAACAAAACTCTGAAAATTATTTATAATTTACCAATAACATATTCCACTTTACCGTTGTACAAAAATGTGGCTAAGAATGTTTTAGCAATACATGGACTGCATAAAAATCAACTTATAGTTTATGTTTTTAAAGCTTTTCATAACATGGAAGAGTTGGTCATACATTCAACACCCGAAATAATAGTGATATATGTATATCCAGTCAGATGTCGGTTGGAGAAAACAAAGCAGAGAATTGAGTACTTGGGTAGCATTGAATACAATATTGTGACCCAAAATTGATAAAGTATTAAATTATCATTATCGTTATCCTGTAAAGTATTAAATTATCATTATCAATATCCCTCCTCCATTTGTTTCTTTATACCCACTGAAGAGAGCCAACTGTTTAGGGACTATTCCGAAAGTGAGTTTGTCAAGCTTTTACTATGATTGTCGATTTTTCAAAGTGTTGGTTGACCACCATTAAAATCAATATTTGATGGTTGATCTGGGCATCGAAGAACCAGCCACGCGTTGTGAGTGGATTCTTTTATTGCGCGATAAGTTTTGGAGGAATTTTACAGGAAACGAATGATTCTCCATGCATTTTCTGATGCTCAGCACAGGATATTTGTGGATGGCATATAATTGAGTTCACTAGGTTTACATTTTTGTACTAACACTTGTTCCTCTTTTCTTCATTGAACAGTATTTAACAGTATTGAGAAAGATTGAATTAAGTATTCGTTTTCGTTTTCGATTTCTTGTTTTCTTTTTGCCTTCTTCACACACTTAATTCGCTTATTTTATTTGAATATGGATATGGATAATATGGATATTTTCATGCAGGGCTAAAGTAGTAACCCGTATTTTACAAGTAACAAAATAAAAAAAAATCTGTAAAATATGAAAAGAGAAGGGACTCCCCAAAGGAAAAGCAACAGGTAAGAGATTATTTTACATTTCCCATGACGATGTGCCTGGATTGCTCATGCAATTGTAAATACGAACACAGAAATTGGATAAGTGAAAATGAAAAATAAAAACAAGACCTAAACACGAGCTAACTCCTCTGAGGCCAATTATGTAAACAGTTTAAATGGTTTAAAGAATGAACCGTTATAAATCACAATGGCTTGGTCACTAACTAGTCACGTTTTTGTACCTTCTGTCTGTACTTTAGATAGTCATACCTATTTAACATGATAGAATATTAGAGGCTGAATGTAAATTCTTTTGGTTGAAATTTCCCGTTACATTTCTCATGCGGGGACTAAAGTGTACGTATTTAATGCATAACTCTTACCAATGTTAGCAAAAGATGTTTAATTACTAACTAAAATCCTTCTTCTTTTCGCAAATCAAACAAAAAAGCAATTATCCTTTTAACTAAACCTCTAAGGATTCAGTTTTGTGGCTCTCTGACACACTGTAATCTCTTGCCTTTTACACACTCAAAGCAAAATGCCACATTAAAATTGTCACCAGGAGAAGACTCCTCAGTTTCTTTGCCACAGAGAATTTTTAAGAATAACATATTTTGAGGAGGAAGTTGCTAGAGAGACGCATTTCAAAGAAAATGTTATTCTCAATCAATCACTTATTTCAAACAAATACTTAAAAAACATCGATTTCACAATAAAAAACTACATTGTCGGACATTTTTGCACTGTTTCATTGACAAAAGCTAGAAATCGTAGAAATAACATTCAATTTAATTTTTCACATTTCACTCGTAATAAACAGCTTCTTATTCCCAAAGTAACCACAATAATGGGTCGTGCTTTTGTAGTAAGAGAAAAGAAAAATTTATTTTACAATATGAAGATTGATGACTGCGGTGAGTTGGGTTTTTAAAAATGAAAACAAAACATACTTACTCATAAATGTACCGAATCACATCTTAGAGAAGAAAATATTTACCAATAAAAAGTTTCATTCAAATTTGTTATCTGTGAAAAAAGGAAGCAGAATAATCGAATTTTCGTTGAGTGATTAACTACCATGAAAATGTGATGGTGAATTGATATAAAAGAATCCTACTCCCTCCCCCTGACTACTCCAAAATTACTTATTATACAATTTTGCAAAATATGTTGCAATAAATTTTTGCTTCGATACACTATTTTGTTTAAGTTAAAGTAAAAAATTTAAAGCAACTCCAGTTCAAATAGTTTAATGTTTAATACAAAATACTTTGATATTTGCGGAGCTGTGCTTCAGTAGTATTGGTTATATATAGGATTATCCATTTTCTAGTTTCAATAGTAAAGTTCAATAAAGCACACATAATGCTATGATTTCAATGAAACGTTTAATTCATTATAATTAATTAGACCTTGGGGTAAAATGTCATTGGAGGTAGTTACAACCCAGTGCCACCTTTAGACCATAATGTGCACCAAACAGTCACTTTTTCCGGAAAGCAATGGCTTTTCCACAATCACATCTGCGTTTCTTCGAGACCCACATGCAACAATGTTGCTTGTTGACGTAACCACCGAATGAGAAATGTTGCTCGAGAAGTATTGAAAGTTTGCTACTGTAGCAGCCAATCAGCATTTGTTGCGTGAGTTAGACTGTGTGTGGGAGCAGCTGAAACCCCAAATGAAAAATGCGCCATAATGAGTCGTAAGATAGGCCCAATTTCTGAGAATGCCATGGAAATGACAAATTCGGATTATCCGCAACACATTCACTAATAAAAGCGACATTTTCGGCAGTGTACACATCTGTAACGCTTCCAGTCTCTTCAAATTTCTTTATAATCTGGCCAATTCTTTGCACAGTAGATCGATTACGGCGACTACATTCACTCCGTAAGCCTTTTTACTCGTTCTTTGGGTGTTAAATGATCCATATTCGTAAATGACAAACTCTTTCTAAATAAGTAACACTTCATATGACAGCTATACTTGTATTAATGATTTTCCCTATATTAATGATTTTTCTGAATTCGACATTGTTGATTGTTTTTAAAAAATATATTTTGTACCTTTTTCTGGCGTAACCACCGAGTAAAAAATGGGCTTAATCGCTGAAGAAAATTTTTTCGATTGAAAGCCCACGTTTGAATCATCACATTCGTAGTTAGTTTTAGCTATTTTTACGTTTTATTCGATCAACGATATATGCTCGTAAATTGCAAACCTTTCACTAAATAAATAAAACTTCAGATGACAGGTATTTAACACCTGACAGCCTTGCCAGATCGGCGGTTTTGAAACCACTAAATGGATAACCCAATAGTAGTAATGAAAGAGACAAATATGAAATCCTATCGAAGAAAAAATGAGACATATTTTTTAAATGCTCGAGCTATATATATCTGTGGTCACAACCCGTAACAGCCTAACTCGAGTTAGGACACAATTGAGTTATTAGCACCATCGTATTCAGCGTATCTAAATTTATTTGCTCTAAACTTTTCATGTTTGTATCTCTTCTAGGAAGGCAATTAATCTTAAAACACCTAATAGCTTAAGTTATTTTTCTAAATGACTGTTTTGGCATAACTGCCTAAGTCAATTTAGGATTACAACAAATATAAACATTATTTTTTCATCATTGCCTAAATCAACTTAAGTCGTTAATACAAAAAAAAATAAAGAAACAATTTTATTTTCCTAACTTGAGTTAAGCTCTTATTCCGAATTACAATTTCGTTTTTTGATAAACATAAATTGAGTTAAGGTCTTTCTTCAAACTTAAAGTTTTTTATTTAATCTGGAATAATAGCCTAACTCTACTTGAACTTTTTGACTTTCTTTCGTTCAACAATTCATAAGAGCCAAAGTGTCTTTTTCGATTATATCTTTTGACTGCGAGAATAAACAACTATTTTTTGTTAACAACTAAGTAAAGAAATTCGTTTCCTTGGAATCTGTAGCAAAGTTTTCCAAAAAAACACCTTCTCCTGATTTTCAGTGAAGATTCAAAACTTTAAATATTGAAAATATTGAAATATTGAAAAACAGACTTAGGCTGTTATGGGTTGTGACCACAGATATTTCTTAGTTGCCCAAAGCCAAGAGCTAAGATTGTAAACATAAATTCGTTCTATATTAACTTACCAAGCAAAAGGTGTACAAATTTACTTTAATTTATAACCAGTACATAAATTTCAAATAAATGAACTGACTGCCTTACATAGACCTTCAGCTAGTGTCCAGTTTAAAGCGCAATAAAGGTGGAAAAGATTGTAACTTTCTGAAGCCGTTTATTTGGGGGGAAAATAAAGTCTTGCTTAATCGACCAACTTGTATGCGTAGTGTACTTGCATTCGCAGTATTAAATGCGCAATGCCCAATTTTTTACATTTTATCCAGTATTATAATGCAATATAATTGACGAGAATTGAAGTAACTTCAGGCCACAAGCTATGAAGGGAAGCTATGGATGCTACCGGAACGTACCATTTTCCTTCTGTGACCTTAGATTACACTGTGGAACATTTTTGGGGTTTTTGCCTGGGGGGTGAGAAATTCCAAGTCAGGGTGATGGTACTAGGTCAGTA
>JAHXMU010000130.1:1044313-1064225 GCA_019455685.1 Philornis downsi | reverse complement strand
TTTTTTTAAAACATGGGTCCGTCGAATATGGGCAACCCTGTATATCTGCAATTACCACATTTATATATAGGTAAATCTCTGTTCCTTTCGTTTTTTATTTCATCGTTTTTAAAACATTCCAAGCTTTGACGAACTACCATTTCCCAGAAAATTAAATTAAATCACGTTATTCTACTAGCGTCCTCAGTTGTTTGATGCCGAAGGCTTCTATCCTTTTAAAAGGATTTTGTTATTTTTCGCCTTAATTTATTCTATCCTATCGATAATTCCTTCAACGCAACCAACATCAAATGCGACAGTAAACCTAAACTATAAAGTGATTTAACGTTGACGTGAGCATTTCTACGATTTCATTTGAATTCTTCCGTATTGCATAAAATTGTTAGATCTTTTTATTTAAATTCAATTTGAAGTGATTCACAAGTTTTGCTTTCACTCGCCTTCTCCATCCCATTTATTTTTCGTACCGATGTCTAACGTTGTCTAACGTTGTAACGATGTCTAACGAATGAATAAATTCGTTTGAAAATGCAATCATTTGATAAATATGTTGCAAAGCTAAGGATTCATTTCCAAGTAGTTAAGTGCAAATGCTTGAACGAAAAGTAAATCAGATTCTTGTGGCATCATTTCAATTTGAAGATTTCTAGATTTATTGCTAAAATTTTAAAGTTTTATGCGCATCATATTGCATGTCAATTGGTTGGTTTCAATGTAATATCGAAACCGAAAATTTTAAATACAATGTGGTCGGTTAAATGTGAACAGGGGGGGGGATAGTACTAAAGTTGGTATTGACTACTGCTATCGTTTATGAATTTTGTCTTATTTAATGAAATGGCATCATCATTTGGAATGGACTACCAAACAACTTCTTCCATATAGTTAACATTAAGGAATGCATGGAAAAGGTTATTACAGTGATATAATGCTTAAAGTATTTTTTAAACTTTTGTTAAGTTTCCTTTTCTACAGGGTGGCGCAATAGAACGTACATATTTAAAAAATAGATTAAAAAATAAATACAAAAGGTATGGTTAAAATAAATCTAAGGCATTGTAGAGTAATAAATGAAGTTTATTTTTTAAAAATAACATCATCTAAGTGGTGACCCCCTCTACGACGGCACTCCTCTAACCGCAAACGAAAATTATTGAAAACTTTCTTCAGTAATACTGGTGTAATGGCTACCATTTCATCACGGATATTCTCCTTGAGCTGAACGATGTTTCTTGGATTATTACTGTAGACTTTGTGTTTGAGGTATCCCCACAAAAAAAATCAAGAGGCGTCAAGTCTGGACTACGTGGGGGCCATGGGATATCACCTCTTTTCGAAATCATTTGATGTGTGACAGGTAGCTCCATCTTGTTGGAACCAAGTTCTGGAATTCACTATTCTTGAACTTTCAATTTCTGGAGCCAAAAATCCGTCCAACATCGCAACATAGCGTTCCGTATTAACCGTGACGTTTTGGCTCCGCGCATTTTCGAAGAAAAAAGGACCAATTATTCCTCTGCCAGAGATTGCTGCCCATACTGTCACTTTAGGACAGTTTCTGGTGTTTGATTTTGGGATTTTCACTGTTCCAGTAACGACAATTTTGACGGTTTACGAACCCATTCACAAGGAAATGAGCCTCGTCAGAGAAAAGGATATTGTCAGAATTGGAAAATCGATTAAGCAATTCATTAGCAAATGCGAGCCTTGCTATGAAGTTAGACTCTTTCAATTCTTGTGTTAATTGCAGCTTATATGGATGCAGTTTAAGATCCAATGTTAAAATTCGTTGCAAACTTTGTCGCGATAATAGTAAGATTTCCTCGTACTGATTCCATAACTCTCTCAACATTGTCTTCGGTCCTAGATGTTCTTGGGCGACCATTTGCTTGTGGTTTAAATGTTGAACCGGTCTCTTCAAAACGCTTTACCCATATTTTAATTAAATTAGCACTCGGAGCTTCATTAATTCGCCGTAGTCCATATTCAGCACAATATAGTCGCCTAGCAATATATGAACGAGAGTTCTCGTAAAATGCGCGCACGCAAAATGCGCGACTCTTCCCGTCGAAGTGATTCATAGCGACTAAAACTCCATGAGCCCGCCAACCCAACGATGTAGGCGCCTATATTGTGCTGAATATACCCCGCACCTTTTCTACCCCGCAAAAAAAGATGATGCAATATGCACGTTATATTTTAGATCATTTTTTAGGTAATATTTCAAAAATTGCTTCTATGTGTTACTCGATAATTTTAAATACTACATATGTACAGTCATGTCAAAAATGTTTTCTACAATACAAAATACGAGTATATCGACTTTTCTTTTTAGTTTCCCATTTTTTTTTAAGTACTCAATAACCATACCCGGAACTATAGTAGTCCTTCGCAATCTATCTATCCTCTGAAAAAAAGAGGTAAGTCATTCCCCCAAGGAAAGCATATTCATAGCTTTATTTTGTAAATTTTTTTTTTTTTTTGTAAATTTATTATATCAAACATTATCGTTATAGAGACTAGTTGGTAAAATACATAGTCCTGCCATATGTTCTGTTACACAATTTCCAGTGCTTATCGTTCAAAACTTCTTGCGGGAATAGAACCGTTAACTTTTTTTCAGAACACATGCACTGATTAGTGAAGAATACTAGTGGGGCGTTAAAGAGAATCGAGTCGGCGTAATAGCGTTGCATAAGTGCGGAAAGAGTGCTGGCCAAATTTTCGAGTTGCTAAAACCACTCGGAAAATCAAGAATGTTCGTTTATCGTGCTATTGCTCGCTTCAGCAAATTGTCTGGAGTAGAAGACAGGCCAAAAAGTGGTCGCCCGCGCGTTGTCCGTACGAGTGCGGTAGTAAAGGCAGTGCGTGAAAGAATTCGGAGAAATCCCCTTAGAAAGCAGAAAATTATGTCCAAGGAATTGGATATATCAACCAGATCCATGTCTAGGCTGATTCGGGATGATCTGCATATGAAAGCCTATCGTCGGTCCACGGGGCATCTTCTAACTCCTCAGCTAAAAAAAATTAGGTTGGAAAGATGCAAGCGACTTTTGCAGTGGCACGCGGACAATGGCCATGAAAACATTCTGTTTACGGATGAGAAAATTTTTACCGTGGAAGAAGTTTTCAACAAACAAAATGACAAGATTTATGCCACTTCATCTAAGGAAGCGAAAAAAGTTGTTCCAAGGGTTCAACGTGGCCATCACCTCTCTTTCGTAATGGTTTGGTGCGGGGTCTCCTACCATGGTGTCACATCCCGTAAAAACTGGTGCTGGTGTTTACCAAAAAGATGTGTTAGAGGGTGTTGTGAAGGGTTTGACCAATACCTTTTTCAATGGACGTAGATGGATCTTCCAACAGAACTCTGCTCTTGCGCACAAAGCTAAAACCACGCAGGAGTGGCTCAGAGTCAATATTCCTGGCTTTATAGCAGCAGAAGATTGCCCATCAGGGAGTCCAGATCTCAATCCACTGGATTATGCTTTGTGGTCAGAATTGGAGAATATGGCTTGCAAGACTCCCCACAGAAATTTGGGAAGCCTTAAAACAGCATTAACCAGAGCAGCGTCCTCGATCTCCATGGAAATCGTACGTGCGGCTATAGCCTAATGGCCACACCGTTTGAAAGCTTGTGGTAAAGCAAAATGCGGCCATTTCGAGTGAATACAATTTTTTTTAATAACCAATATTGTCTTCTAATAAATGAAATAATTTTGAATACAATATGAATATTGGGTTTTTTTTTATCGCGTTTTATATTTGTAACAGAACATATGGCAGGACTAGGTATGTACATCAGCAGAAATTTAACACTTGAAAGGAAGCATCTATGGTAAGGTATATTTTAACCTAGTTTGTTTCATGACTTTTTGAGTGGATTAAGCGATATTTGTCTGTCTGGCCGGCTGGTTTGCTGGTAGACACAATAATTGCCGAAAATCCTTATGAAACTTTATGAAACTTGGCACAGCTTAATATTTTATCAGATCGTGGGATAGGAAGTGCAAATAAGCGATAATACGTTCACCTCCTATGGCACTTCCACAACAAATTGATTGAATTTCTGAAATTTAATTTTTTTCCCCTGTAACTCATATTAAGAAAACGAAAGTATCCTGCCTGGTTTACAGTTCCTGATTAAATCTGTAACAAAAATCGACCGGTTATTCCTACCCCTTCTGATGCTTTCCATATAAATGACCAATTTAATCCAAATGCTCTTGGTACATATCTTTTGCTCGGTTGCACTAAATTCAATAACATTTCGTACGTGTTAAGGATTTGCTAAGATATCCCCTAGAAATGAAAATGAATCACATTATCGCATCTCTTCTGCTGCCTCCTTTAAAAATTTGCAATTTTCCGAAATTTAGTTGATCCTGGTAATTTCTAAAATTTGAGAAAATTGAGCGGTTGGTCTTGCTCCTTTTGATATCTCCCATATACTCGTAAATAATCGTTTTATTCTTTTCCTATTTAGGTTCTCATCTTCTATGCGGTTACACTAAATTCAGTTAAATTTTATACAGAGTTTGATTAGGCAGTGTCTGAAAATGAAAATGAGAATGAAATACATTGTCAAGCAATTTCCGGTATCTCCAATGCAAATTAAACGATTTTCGGAAATTCAAATTTGCTTTTGTAACTCCTAATTTGTTGCAGTCGTATTGAATTCAATCTGAATTGATACACATCGTGCGTTTAAAAAACGTGGTTGTGAGAATGAAAATGGAGTACTCTGCATGATGCCGAATCGAGTATCTCCCATACGAAATGATCGATTTAATGAAATGTACATTTTCACTTTGTACACCCCAGGACGCAGACTGGAGTCGCTTAGATTTTTGTCAATAGCATTTATTATAATGCTTGACAAAATGTGAAAAGTTGGCCGAATAATTTCACGGTCTCTGGTACCTCCCATACAAATTACCTAATTTAACTCACATATTTCTGGGTTCATATGTGCAGTATTGTGGATTAATTGAGAGCATTTTGTGATAAGAGCATGACAATTTACTAGGTATCTTCTTGCACTCCACTCACTTTTGCATTAAAACAAAAGGACTTTGGACGAAGGCATATTTTTATCAATTTACTACACTGAAATTCCCGCGGTTGTTTAATGTCAAAGGCGTTTAAACCGAATTTGAACCATAATACGTTTTGTTTATCTATTCGAAGAAAAAATAATGAGAACTGTATAATGAATCCTCATTATTTTTTTTTCGATTGAAACCGGATACAGCAATAAAAGGATAAATTTTCTTGTTTCAATGGGCTGCCATAAAATGACATCATATCGTTTTTTAATGGTGTCACTGACATTTTAACGCGCATAGATTTGAGCTACTGGAGATCAATAAAAATATGCGATTATCATCATTCGTACTGCAATGCAGAAAGAATTTTTTTTTTTTTTTAATTCTGGATTTATTACAATCTGTCCTTGGACATTCATTAATATTCACATTGGCCTACATACTACTTATATACTAAAATTTTATTTTTATTCGGGAACACTTTCTTGAGTGTCGCTACTGCTATATTCGTCCTGAGTAGCCGGGTCCTGTGTGGTTCTCCTCCTTAGTCTGGTAAATAATGGTGTTTCGTTCATCAGATTGGACGCCAGCTGATTCGGATGTTGTTGAATACGATTCATGTATCTAGCGGAGTATTTTTGGACTTCTTCCTTAATGAAGGGTGTTTTCCATTCTCTATGCAACTGTTTGTTCGAGAGGTATCTGGGTGCACCGGTAATGGTTCGCAGTACTTTGGATTGAAAGCGTTGCAATATTTCAAGGTTGGAGTTTGCTGCAGTCCCCCATAACTGGATTCCATATGTCCATACGGGCTTTAAGACGCATTTATAGATTTTTAATTTGTTGTCTAGGGATGATTTGGGTTTGTCATTCAAAAGCCAACTTAAGGGTCTTAGTTTGAGCCCCAAGGCTAGTCTTTTTGTAAATATATGATTTCTCCAAGTTAGTGTTCTGTCCAAATAAATGCCTAGATACTTTGCATCATTTGCTTGAGGTATTTCAACATTATTAATACCTATAGACACGGGAGGGCAACATCCTCTCCGAAGTGTAAATGTTACCTGAACCGATTTCGTTTCGTTTGCCTTTATTCTCCATTTTTGCAGCCATTTTGTTATGGTATCGAGATGATTTTGCAATTTTCTAGATGCTTGATCCGGGTTGACATCAGTGGCAAGGACAGCTGTATCGTCTGCAAACATTCCGATAAGAGTCCCTTCTTCTGAGGGTAGGTCCGAAGTGAAAATCAGATATAAGATAGGACCAATAATGCTGCCCTGAGGTACTCCCGCATGCGATTTAAGCATGTCCGACATGTCTTCGCCGTGTTTAACAAAAAAGGTTCGTTCAGATAAATAAGATTTCAGAAAAATGAAGAAATTCGTGGGTAACATTTTCCTCAATTTGAATAATAAACCTTCGTGCCATACCCTATCAAAGGCTTGTGAAATGTCCAGAAATGCCGCATTGCAATACTTTTTCGTGTCGAAAGATTTATTTATCAGTTCAACTAATCTATGAACCTGTTCAATCGTCCCATGTCCCTGTCTAAAACCAAATTGAAGATCAGGTATTAGTTTTTTTGACTCTATTATGGGGTTTAATCTTCGGAGAAATAAAATTTCGAGGACTTTTGATGGTATAAGTAAGTAGGAGGCTTATGGGCCTATAAGAGGAGGTTTCTTCAGGTGGTTTTCCTGGTTTTCGTATCATTTTCACCTGAGATATTTTCCATTGTGGCGGAATGTACAACTTTAAAATGATTGCATTGTATATTCTTGTTAGAAGCTGTAAGCCTTCCTGAGGCAATTCTTTTAAGACTTTAGCAGTGATCAAGTCGTATCCCGGAGCTTTTCGGTCTTTTAAATCTGCGATTATATTTTTAACTTCGCAGGTGGTAATTTGTGTAATAGGCAAGTCCATCTGGTAACCTTCATTTAGAAAGTTGTGCAGCTCATTTAAAAAAGTGTCATTATCATGTTGTTCATTAGCTACGAACACTTTCTCCAGATGTTTTGCGAAAGTTTAAGCTTTTACAGAATCACTTTTAGCCCATGTATTCTGTATGGTTCGAATAGGGGGATCGTGTTTTATGGACTTGTTCGTACGCTTTATTACTTTATATAGAGAGTAGTCGGTAGCTGCAGTTGCATCCAAATTTTCCAGATTTCCAGCAAGAAATAAATGCCATTTACCGCATTATGTAAGCGCAACTTTGTATGCATACATAACTTTGTATACATTAAGTAAAAATATTTAAAAATATTTCAAGATAATTGCATTTCTTTAATCAAAATCCACTTAGCCAAACTATCGCTTTCTAATCATATTACCAACATACTTTTGCATAGATTTCGTGCAAATAAATTTAAACATCTGCCTGTTTGATAAAATTACCTTCATATATTCCAATACTCGCATATGTGTGTTCAAACTTTTCTATGAATTTCCATAGATGTAATTAATTTGATTCAATCATTTATAGTACAATAGATGACATAAAGTTTACAACCTCCATAAACTACATTTTATGCATAGTTCTGCTGCTACTAATTCGGATGCGGTTAAACTAATTCATTTAAACGTATTTTATTTATGTGAATAAATCTGCTTCGAGTGCAATAAAAGCCCCGAAATCACGGTGAATTTTTACGATTGCAGCTTTATATGGAACATCATCAATCTGTTTGTGGAGAATTTTAGTGCCACAAATAAACTTAGTTTATAAATTGTTATAGTCAGACATACGAACTAGTGGGTGACAGGGCAAATAAACAATTCCACAGTGATGTTTTGGTTGTTAGAAGATAAAGGTTTGGGCAACTGCTGCAGTAAATTAAAACTAAGATAAATTCAATCGACCACGTAAAGTTTTATTTTTATACCGGCACCGGCATCGTGAAAATACATCAGTTACGAAAGGTAACTGAAAGGTACACTTAATTTAGTTAACAATGTAATCATTTTAACGTCTTTTGTAAGAAACAAATGTGCATACAATCTAATCTAAAACCCGTAACAGCCTAACTCGAGATAGGACACATTTGAGTTATTAGCACCATCGTATTCAGCGTATCTAAATGTATTTGCTCTAAATTTTTCATGTTTGTATCTCTTCTAGGAAGGCAATTAATCCTAAAAAACCTAATAGCTTAAGTTATTTTTCTAAATGACTGTTTTGGCATAACTGCCTAAGTCAATTTAGGATTACAACAAATATAAACATTATTTTTTCATCATTGCCTAAATCAACTTAAGTCGTTAATCCAAAAAAATAAAGAAACAATTTTATTTTCCTAACTTTAGTTAAGCTTTTATTCCGAATTACAATTTTGTTTTTTGATAAACATAAACTGAGTTAAGGTCTTTCTCCAAACAAACAAATTTTTATTTAATCCGGAATAATAGCCTAACTCAACTTGAACTTTTTGACTTTCTTTCGTTCAACAATTCATAAGAGCCTAAGTGTCTTTTTCGATTATATCTTTTAACTGCGAGAATAAACAACTATTTTTTGTTAACAAGTAAAGAAATTCGTTTCCTTGGAATCTGTAGCAAAGTTTTCTAAAAAACACCTTCTCCTGATTTTCAGTGAAGATTCAAAACTTTAAACTCCTGTACTGAAAAAAAAAAACGCTTAGGCTGTTATGGGTTGTGACCACAAATTTATTAAACATTCAAACTTATTGAACCAACTTCAACGAAGGTTTTGCTCGAAATAGCAACGTACATACTTAATGAACTATCTCAATTCATATACCAAGTCAATATATAAAGTATGATATGAAAGCATTTTGACACACCCGCTTAACCGACACTAGGTCGGTACAAACTACTCTATTAATGGGCCACAAGATAGGTATAGTAAAAAAAGGAAAATTTTTACGTACATAAGACTTGGAATGATGTGTATTTTAAGGGCTTTTCAACAATGGTACCATTTACGAAGTCGATTTCAAAGCTAGCCGTCCTGACGTACAGATGGTGCCAATAGTTTGAAAAAAATTGTTTTGGTCAAAAGTGGCAACCTTATAAAACATATGTTTTAAGTTGCAAAGCGCCACGTTATTTAGTTTTTTTGAGCCATCAAAAATGGACGATCTATCTGAATGAATTTATAAACACAAAAAAAATTGCTCACCGAAATGTAATTCAATATTTCCATTTCAAAGGTTTCAGTCCACCCTATTATTGGTTGCCGAACTAGATTCTACACTAGTTGAATGTACTCCTTCAATTACGGCTGTAAATATTGAGTATCACAGTTTAAACGAGACAGTACGAGCTGCCAAAACGAACACCGTAGTGGTCGACCAATTGCGGTTTTCACGCTGGTCACGGTTAAGAAAATCCACAAAATGGTGTTGGATAATCGTTGGCTGAAGCAGCTTCATCTAGATGAAATGATACGCATTTCAAAAAGTGCATCGTATATTGACTGAAGGTTTGAAGATGAGACAGCTGTGCGCAAAATGGGTGCCGCGCTTGCTTTCAATAGAGCAAAAACAGTGTCGTGAAGATGTCAGCGTCAGTAGAGTGTTGGCGACATTTTACCGCAACAAAGCTGCATTTTTACGTTGATTTATAATCACAGATGAGATATGGTCCACTACTTCACTCCTGAGACAAAGGAACAACTAAAGCAGTGGACTGGATTGGGAGAATCGTGTCCAAAGAAGACGAAAACGGTTCCATCTGCAAATAAGGTCATGACGAATGTGGATGCACATGAAATTATTTTTATTGATTATTTTCAGAAAGGAAAAATCATCAACGGCGAATATTATATTATTATAATAATAATATTATTATTATATTATTCCAGCGTTTAGGTGATAAAATTATAGAAATATGGCGGCATTTGGTGAAAAGGAAAGTTTTATTTTATCAAGACAACTCTACAGTTCACACACCCACTATTGCGGCGGCCAAAGTTAATGAAGTAAAGTTGGAATTGCGCGGGAGGAATCTTATTCGCAGATTAAGATTCCTCGGACTATTTTCTATTTCCAAGCTAGAAAAAATGGCTAGGTAGTAAAAGATTTGCCAACAATAAAGAGGTGGAGTCTGTGGTTGATGGCTTTTTTAATGAGTTTGACAGGATATACTAGTAGAAGCTACTGAATATCCCCAGAAACAGTGTACCGAGCTAAAAGAAAGTATAGATAGGGGATATGAAATATAAAGAAAATGTTTCTCAACATTTGTATGTCTTCTTTGTTAGGTCGACTAGTTTTGGGACTGCCTTCGTACTTGTGGATTAGGAGCTGTGTATGGTAGTAGTTCATTTAAGGTATATTGAAGCGGGTAATTCCAGTCCATTAACTTTCTAAAGGGTTACCGTATAAAAATACGAGTTTTAATTAAAACAAAACCGATAAAATTTATATATTATTTGTGAGGAGGGGGCATTTGCTTATCTGGCCATGAGTTGATCCATTGTCAACGATGCTATGGAGTTGCAGGTATCATAATTGGTAGAAATTGATTTAGCAGAAATAAATTTGCTCGCTCAAAGGCAAACTTCAATTTCTGAAGAATTATAAATTTTTCGTTAATTAAAAGCTATATAGACAGTATTTGATAGATGTGGAAAGAAATCACTTCAATTTATATTCATTGCCAAAATTAAAGTGATATAAAATCAACTTCTATAGTCGTGTAATAGTCAACTGACTGCCTAAAATAGAATCTGGATTGAATGGTTAATGCCATTTTCTATTTGCTTAATCTTTTCTGTATGTAATCTGATTCGGTAGATAATCTATTATTATTAAGAATTTATGAATCCTGTCCCATTATTACCATTCCTATACCATTTTTTACAATGTGTCAATGCACAGCCTGTTTTTTCTAGTACATATTTCTTTTATGCCAATGGAATATGTAACGAATCCAATATATTTATCTCTAAAGAGCGGCGCCACGCAATTTTTTCCAATCATAACTAATGACAACATACAGAATAGGACAATTCCGAGATTGATAGCAAAATGTTACAAAATTTTGATAAAAATCGTGTTGACTGCTACATTGATTTTTCAAAAAGGAATACGACAGCATCTACTTTTTACCAATACATATTGTTTTGTTTGTCGTCAGGGTCTACAACTTTTACCCTTACCTATACCTTTTACTAGGCATTCAAAAAGTCGCCTTTTCTTAATCTTAGCCTAGAATGGCGTATGATAATTTCATGATTGATAGTAACATAGTGCTTAATTTTTATGATGATCGGTCGATAACCGCCCATTTTTTTTCTGTTTTGTTTGTCGTCAGAGTCTACAACTTTTACCCTTATCTATACCTTTTACTGGGCATTCAAAAAGTCGCCTTTTCTTAATCTTAGCCTAGAATGGGGTATGATAATTTCATGATTGATAGTAACATAGTGCTTAATTTTTATCCTGATCGGTCGGTAACCGCCCATTTTTTTCTGACACAGATTTCACTATGTACTATGAGATTTGGTACTGGTACACAGATTTCACTATGTACCAGTACCAAATCTCATCTGTATATCTCTTATAGTTCATGAGTTACATTCGTTTAAAATATTAAAACCTGTACGTAAAATGTTAAGACCGCGACTCTTTAACTTATAAACTGTATGACAATTTTTTGATTGATAAGACCAGTCCATAAGTTTAGACATTAGAGAGGGGTATGATACTGGCCAATTTTTGTTCGGATATATTACTTTCTATAAGAGCGGAATATGCGTCAAATCACTGGACATGTTTAAGCAATGTATGGGTGATGTGGGCAGTACCACAATCCTTTTGACCAATCTTAATGTTGGGTTGTAACATGTGATAATTTCGAGATTCATATAAAAAAATTGTTACATTTTTATGATAATCGGCCAATAACGGAATTTAAAAAAAAAAGCTTGGACATATTTCTTCATATGCCAGTACGAAATGTTCCGAGATTGAACTTTGTAACTCTAATAATACATTAGCAATTGTCGTTAAAAAGTGAGAGTTTTGTGAGCGGTGGCGTCCAATCAAGACCTTATATAGCCTATAAATATTCCCTGGATGGCTTATATATATGGTAAAAATTTAATGGCAATCGACACAGTTTAAATTCATATTCCATTTAGTGGTTTCAAAACCTCTGGTCTGCCAAGGCTGCCAATTGTTAAATATCTTTCGTCTGAAGTGTTATTTATTTAGTAAAAAGTTTGCCATTTACGAATATGGCTCGTTTAACAGCCGAAGAATGCGTAGAGATGGTTGAAGTCAGGAGAACGAGAATGAAACAAATTCAAAACAATGATTGAAAAGTTTTTCATTGATTTTCACATACAAACGCAATTTATTGTTATTCAGATGGAAATGGCGTCTGTTTTCTAAACATCATCTTGATAACAACACTACCTTTGTCACCGCAGTTTTATAATAAATTTCAGTAATTTATTTTGTAACGTTTATGGCAAAATCCAGCAATTCATTTCGTAACGTCTGCCCGCATATTTTACATTTTGCTAGAAGAAAACTCACACACTTTGGCTTTGAATTACTAAATGTCATTGGCCACTTAATTACAACGAATATTACTTTTGGTTTAGCCCATGAGTTGTGAAAAAGTGAAAAATATCACTTGACATTAATTGCAGCAATACATTAAATACGCAATTAATACCACTCGCATAAAAAAATTTAATACTTTTTCTCCAAGTATTAAATATTTTTGTACCAAATAAATTTCCACATTTTGCTTCATAATAACTTTACGCTCTAATACCAACGAGGGTGGCCCATTCATACGAAATACAAAATAAGTTTTGTAAAGAATTAATTTTCCTTTTTTCTTTTTTGTTTCTCACATTTTTAATCCATAATAAACTGAATGTGATACGTCAGTTTGGGCTGCACTTTTGCAAACAATTTTATTTTGTGGCTTCTTTTATGCGGAATTCGGTTGAGGCTACTTAAAAGTTTCATCATTTAAGGAAATGAATTAATTTCCTCACTGAAACAGGCTTAAAGTATAACTCTGCCGTTTAGACATATTATGTAATTTTCGGGTTAATATTAGAAGCAGAAGTAAATGGATTTTACAGTACAAAGGCAGAGTTTTTATATTGATAAAGAAATTTGATTTTCTTTTTTCTTCTATTTGGGACTTTCAAAGACCGAAAGGATTATAAATTTTCTTTTTTTTAATCTAACTTTAATGACTTAGCATCTAAGTTTTGCTTATTAATTAAAAAACAAAAGACGTTTTTGAGTTTTGTTTTTTGTTTAGAAAATAAAATACATAACTTTGCTTTACCTTAAATCACACAAATTATAACTATTTTTTAGTTTCATTTATTACACAGCATATAAAAGTGATTACCAAACTTTTGCACTTATGCTCATTTAAAAAAACGTATTTTTAAAAAACAGGGTGGCGCAATAGAACTTGCATATTTAAAAAATAGATTAAAAAATAAATACAAAAGGTATGGTTAAAATAAATCTAAGGCATTGTAGAGTAATAAATGGAGTTTATTTTTTAAAAATAACATCATCTAAATGGTGACCCTCTCTACGACGGCACTCCTCTAACCGCAAACGAAAATTATTGAAAACTTTCTTCAGTAATGCTGGTGTAATGGCTGCCATTTCACCACGGATATTCTCCTTGAGCTGAACGATGTTTCTTGGATTATTACTGTAGACATTGTGTTTGAGGTATCCCCACAAAAAAAAGTCAAGAGGTGTCAAATCTGGACTACGTGGGGGCCATGGAATATCACCACTTTTAGAAATCAGTCTGCCAGGGAACATCTGCTTCATCACCGCCATGGAGTCATTTGATGTGTGACAGGCAGCTCTATCTTGTTGGAACCAAGTGCTGGAATTCACTATTCTTGAACTTTCAATTTCTGGAGCCAAAAATCCGTCCAACATCTCAACATAGCGTTCCGTATTAACCGTGACGTTTTGGCCCCGCGCATTTTCGAAGAAAATAGGACCAATTATTCCTCTGCCAGAGATTGCTGCCCATACTGTCACTTTAGGACTATGCAATGGTTTCTGGTGTTTGATTTTGGGATTTTCACTGTTCCAGTTCATAAGGAAATGAGCCTCGTCAGAGAAAAGGATATTGTCAAAATTGGAAAATCGATTAAGCATTTCGTTAGCAAATGCGAGCCTTGCTATGAAGTCAGACTCTTTCAATTCTTGTGTTAATTGTAGCTTATATGGAAGCAGTTTAAATTGCAATATTAAAATTCGTTGCAAACTTCGTCGCTATAATTGTAAGACAGACGATCTCTTGCGAGTCGACATTTGTGGATTTCCTCGTACTGACTCCATAACTCTCTCAACATTGTCTTCGGTCCTACATGTTCTTGGGCGACCATTTGCTTGTGGTTTAAATGTTGAACCGGTCTCTTCAAAACGCTTTACCCATATTTTAATTAAATTAGCACTCGGAGCTTCACTACTTCGCCGTAGTCCATATTCAGCACAATATAGTCGCCTAGTAGCAATATATGAACGAGAGTTCTCGTAAAATGCGCGCACCCAAAATGCGCGACGCTTCCCGTCGAAGTGATTCATAGCGACTAAAACTCCATGAGCCCGCCAACCCAACGATGTATCTCGCAATGTATAAGATTGGTCTGGTTAATCTGGATGGTATCAGAAAGATTAGGCTTCATTCTCAAAAAAATACTCAGAACATTTTTTGAATCCTTGACGTAATATTGAATATCAGCAAAGAGAAAATGCGCCATATTTCAAGAGAAGCTTGTTTTTTGGCAATAAGTGCCATGATATAGGATAGAGATGAGAGATTAGAGATGAGATAGTGGAATTGAATAAAACGTATTTGGTCTAAATCGCATCATTCTAACTATGCTAAATAAACCCTTTAATAAGATGAAAAAAAGTAATGGATTTCTGTTCACAACACCCTTTATTTTTTTTTTTTTTTTTGCTAATCGAACTGTAGTCTTCCCCCCCACCAAAATTCGAAAAAATATTTCGTAGAATGTGATATTTTACTGTATCCAAAAAGCAACATCGGTTTTGATTTTAATTAAAATAAATAATTTATTCTCTCAAGTCTGTTTCGAACTTCTTTGAAAGTACTCCTCCCTGGGCACAATGCACTTATCGCAATACTTTTTTTTTTCAATTTATGAAACATAACAAATTGTCATCCTCTGGAAATATTTCAAAATTTTCTTTTTCTTATCTATTTTTTCATATATGAAGTTGTTGCACTACTGACTGATTGACTGACTATTCATCGGCCAGTCCAAAAGTCTGCAGATAGAGTTACGAAAATTTTGGTATACATACGAGAGTGGTTGCAAAACTAGCCCACCTGATATATAGATGGTGCCAGTACTTAACAAAAAATTATTTGGTGAAAAGTGGCAACGTTATTAGACATATGTTTTAAGTTTCACCGTTACATAATTCAATGTTTCCATTTGAAAGTTCTCGTTATCAACCATTATTAACGCCGAGCTACATTCTACTCTGAAGCAGTCTGCTGCTTTGTCTACGACTGTAAAGTATTCGGTAGCAGAATTTAAACGAGGCCGTACAAGCTGTCAAGACGAACACCGTAGTGGTCGACCAATTGAGGTGTCCACGCAAGTGGTATTGGATGATCGTCAGCTCAAGACGCGTGAGCTAGCTGAAATGACGACATTTCAAAAAGTGGTATGCAACGTATATTGAGCAAAGATTTGGATATGAGCAAGCTGTGCGCTAAGTGGGTGCTGCGATTGCTTTCAATAGAGCAAAAACGGCGTCATGAAAATGTTTCAGTAAAGTAAAGTAGAGTTTGTCCGTATTTCACCGCTATAAAGTCGAATTTTTACGTCGATTTATAACCATGGATGAGACATGAATCCATTACTTCACACCTGAGACAAAGAAACAGTCAAAGCAGTGGAAGGGAATGGGAGAATCATGTCCAAAGAAGGCGAAAACGATTCCACCTAAAGGCAAGTTCATGACGTCTGTTTTTTTGGGATGCGTATGGGATAATTTTTATTGATTATCTTCAGAAAATAAAAACCATCAACAGCTAATATTACGTTAATTTATTGCAATGTTTAAGTGATGAAATTATGTTAAAAGACCACATTTGGCAAAAAAGTTTAATCAAAGCTCTTTCGATTTTTCCTTTTAGACAAGTCCAATTTATTTGTTCGTTTTTATACATTAGAAAAGAAACATTTTATTTAATTTAGAAAATTAGCAAACACAAATTTTCATTTGTTAGCTGCTCAGATATACTCATCGTTGATGTTGTCTGTTCCGTGGTGCAAAAAGCAAGAAGTTTAAAAATATCAAAAGCTATGTGCAAGTTAATGAGTGCATTGTCACAAATCCATCCATATTTGGATAGATCATAAAAGTAATCCGCTACTTTGCAAGTCATACAATACGACCTCTACTCGACGTATGCTTAAACACAGCGTTAATGCTCTCATTAGTCATAAAACTATAACTTAGTGAGTCGAGGCATAAGTGGACTATATTCAGTGCACAACTGCTTTCAGTGACCGCAACAACAACAGCAATTTAGCCTTGATATGGATGGTCTGATTTGTATCAGGGGTTAAAATATTGGGAGCTAAGAAAATACTTTAACAGTGCTGAATGCAGTTATAGGATCAAATTAAATGTTCAAATAGACTTCTGCAAATAAAGGGTGTCCCAACAAGAACGCTAGACGCAAACGGCTCATGCAGCAATTGAATTGTTTCTCTGGCTGTATGACATGTGGCGCCGTCTTGTTGAAACCACATGTCCTCCACATTCATTTCTTCAATTCTAGGCACGAAAAAACTGGTTATCATTTTACGATACCGAACACCACTGACTGTTTGCGCTTGACATGCTTCATTTTCATAAAAAAAGGTAAAATGATTCCTCCAGCCCAAAATCCACACCACACAGTGACACGTTGAGGATGCATTTGCTTCTCGTGAATCACTCGCGGATTTTGCTCACCCCAAATGCGACAATTCTGCCTATTGACGAAGCCATCAAGATGGAAATGGGCCTCGTCACTGAAGATGAATTTATCGGCAAAATCAGCATTTTCATGTTGTCTCTCCAATAACCAATTAACGAACTCCCTTCGCTGTCCATGGCCAGCTGGCTTCAGTTCCTGAGTCAATTGAACTTTGTATGCATGAAGATTCAAATCTTTTGTCAAAATTCGCTGCATAGTGGATTTGGAGACACCAATTTGCTGAGCTCGGTGTCGAATTGAGGTGGATGGAGTTTGAGCGACATCATCACGTACAGCTGCGACATTTTCGATCGATCGACCTGGTCGAAGGCGCGTTGTTGTCTTTACATCACTAACAGAAGCAGTTTTAGCACATTTATCCATTAATCTCCTTACAGTTGACTCTTGTGGAGCATTATTTTGACTCCAAATTGATCGCAATTTGCGAACTGTAGCCGCAAAACTTTCACCATTTTGGTAAAACAATTTCACAATGAGAATGCGTTGTTCATTCGTGTAGCGCTCCATTTTTACTAACCTCGTACCTTCTACTACCAAGCAATGACAATTGTTCAAATGTCAAACAATGACACTTCGAATGGCGCCAAATTTACATCTTGCGTTCTTGTTGGGACACCCTTTAATAACATTAAACGATATTACAATGATGATATGCCATGTTGTGGATATTATAATAGTAACTTTACTTAGATTAATACTAATAAGAAATGGTGCTTTTATAATTTGTTTTATATGGGAAAAAATTCGTTCTTAGAATTCAAATAAAAATTGGAAGAATATATATATTTCCGCAAACAAAGGCAATACTAGGCAAAGTTAATGAATATAAGTTCAAAATGCTTCATCATGCTCCTTATTCGCCAGATTTAGCTCTCTCGCACTATTTTCTATTTCCAAACTTAAAAAAATCGATCGGTGGTAAAAGATTTGCCAACAAGCAACAGGTGAAGTCTGCGGTTGATGGCTATTTTAAGGAGTTTGACATTTCTTACTATAAACAGGGTACAGAAGCTATTGCATATCGCTGGATATAGTAAACTAAGCTGAAAGAAGACTATGTTGAAAAATAAGGATCGGCTAGTTTTGGGACCGCCCTCGTAATGCCATCATGTGCTCTTAAAATATGTCTATCGCTGGTGGACTTAAAGGAATACTTAAAACCGCATTTGGCGTGCAAACAATTAAGAAAAATTCCATTCCACATTTATACTCACTTAAATTCGTTGCGTATAAAATGTGTGATTCACTTGCAACTCGCGTGCCGCTTTCTAGTCGAATATAGATTTTGAAGAATGAACAAAAGTTGACACACATATTTTGATTAATTAACCGAAAACGGCCAACTATAAATGAATTTAACAAACTTTCATCCCATTTAGGTAGACGAAATGAGAGGCAGAAAAAAATATGCCGATATTCAAACATACATTTATATGCAGCGCACAGGCTTCTGTACTGTTCAACCCGGTTATTACTTAGATGGATGCAGTCTCCAGCGACTGAGATACTATATGAGATCTGAAGCGGATATTTGCGTTTCCATCCTTCGTACTGTAATTAAACTATTCTAGAAATCATCCCAAATAAGTCACGTCTTAACAATTTTGACTCTAAGCACCCCAGCCTTGACCAAGCTGTACGCTGAGGATCGAGGCTGAGTTCAAAATTCCCCGTCCGTTGTTTTGTTTAAAGCATAAAAATGTCTGACAATATTGCGACTCTTCAGTCAGCTTTTTTTCCGTTACCCGTATGAACATTTTCCATATCTCGTTTATATCCGTTTACAATTTTCTTATCCTAATAATCTATACCGTGGCGTGATGGTTAGTACACGCGGCTATCTTTCGCATGGCCTCGGCTTCAATCCCGTGTACAGCTACCTTTCATTATTTGAGCGGCAGTCACGTGGATGCATTTGGCTAACACTTCGAGTAATCGACAAGTTCGGTAAATGTTTTTCTAACTGTGACGTTCGGAGTCGTAGTTAAAGTGTAGGGACCATTGAGTGAGTCTAAAAATGGAATGAGTGTTAGAGGAGTGGATGTGAGGAGCTCCCCAATATCTTATTCATGAGACGCAAGAGCGTTTGTTTTAAGAACCATCATATTTCGTCAGCGAAATAAGAAAACCTGATTACTTTTCTCACAGTGTAAATGTGAATAAAATCATTGTCGTAGTTGTCTCTCTCTTTCTAGTAATCAAGAATACTACTGTAGTAAATTTGAAGTAAACTTAGAATCATTTGCATTTTCCATAAAGCAAATGACTTTTATTTATAGCCATAAAAAATAAAAGTCTATAAATGATTTTCAAATTTCATCAGAAAAAATAAAAGCCTTAGACTGATTTTCATTTATGATTTGAATTTGAAAAACTCATTGACTGATTTTAATTTTTGATTTGAACTTGCGAAACTTATTGACGGATTTTTATTTTGGATTTGAGTTTTAAAAACTCATTGACTGATTTTTATTTTTGATTTACATTTGCGAAACTCACTGACTGATTTTTATTTTGAATTTGAGTTTTAAAAACTCAAAACTAATTTATATTTTCTTTATTTGAATTTGATAAATTGATTGATTGATTTTTATTTTTGCTGTGAATTTTAAGAACTCATTTACTGATTTTCATTTTTGGTTTGAATTTTAAAAATTTATTAATTGATTTTTATTTTTGATTTGAATTGCAAAAACTCATAAACTGATTTTAATTTTTGATTTGAATTGCAAAAACTCATTAACTGATTTTAATTTTTAATTTGAATTTGAATTTGAGAAAGTCATTGACTGGTTTTCACTTCTGATTTGAATTTGAAAAATTAATTGATTGATTTTCATTTTTGATCTGAACTTGAAAAA
>JAHXMU010000130.1:1017531-1044303 GCA_019455685.1 Philornis downsi | reverse complement strand
AAACTCATTAGGTGATTTTCATTTTTGATTTGAATTTGAATTTGAGACTTATTGATTTATTGACATTGACTTATTTTCATTTTTGGTTTGAGTTTTAAAAACTTATTGATTGATTTTTATTTTTTAATTGAATTTGAGAAACTCATTGACTGATTTTCAGTTTTGATTTGGATTTGAAATACTCTTTGACTGATTTTCATTTTTGATTTAAATTTGAAAAACTCATTGACTGATTTTTATTTCTGATTTGAATTTTAAGAGCTCATTTACTGATTTTTATTTTTGATTTAAATTTGAAAAACTCATTGACTAATTTTTATTTTTGATTTGAATTTGAGAAACTCATTGACTGGTTTTCACTTTTGATTTGAATTTGAAAAAATTAAACTATTGATTTTCATTTATGATTTGAACTTGAAAAACTCATTAGGTGATTTTTATTTTTAATTTCAATTTGAATTTGAAAAACTCATTGAGTGATTTTCAGTTTTGATTTGGATTTGAAAAACTCATTGATTGAATTTTATTTTTTATTTGGATTTGAGAAACTCATTGACTGATTTTCATTTTTGATTTGTATTTTAAAAACTCATTGACGGACTTTCATTTTTGATTCGAATTTTATATTTATATTTGATTTGATTTTGATAAATTCATTGATTGATTTTTATTTTTGATTTGAATTTGAATTCGAATTTGAGAAACTCATCGACTGATTTTTATTTTTGATTTGAATTTTAAAAACTTATTAACTGCTTTTTAATTTTTTATTTGATTTTAAATTTTGATTTGAATTTGATAAATGCATCGATTGATTTTTACTTGAGAAACTCATTAACTGATTTTCAGTTTTAATTTAAATTTGAAGAACTCATTGACTAACTTTTATTTTTGATTTTTAGTTCAAAAAGTCTTGAATTAGTTTTATTGCATATACATACACATACACATACACAGAAAAAAATACAAATCAAAACTAATTATTATATCTGAATGATCAGTCAAAAAGAATTATTATTTGTGGAGAGATATTATAGAAATTGAAACTAAAACTTATATTTGGAGCGACACAATAAAAAATCACAAATAATTTATACAATTTTTTCAACAAAAATTATAACTGTTATAACTGTATATAACTGTTACCATCCTTGGAAATAATTGTAAAATCATACACGAATAAACAACATTAACTCTATTTTGTTTCTATAAACTTAATATAAAATTTGTAATAAATGTCTTGGTATATTACAGTTCAACCCACTTTTAATTATTTACAGCTTATTATGTAAATTTGTGTATAATTAATTAATGTATATTCGTAACAAAATTGCTGGATGTAAATCTAACTATTAGTTTAGCCCCAAAACGATTTTGATTAACTATAAGAGTCCTTTAAGACGTGTACATACATCCTCTTGCAGCAATAAACATGTACACATTTTCTCGTAAAGAAGAAATTACATCACTTAAAACCTCGTCATTAACCACCACTTGAATGTCACGAAACAAATTTGCATAAACTATATTTTGTTTATACAAACTATGACTAAATACCTCTCACTTAAATAACCCCTTTCATATATCGTATTATGCAAATCGAAAAATTTTTCACTCTGCAAAGTTTGTCACAACGTAGAAAGAGAAAATTTTTTCTACTTTTCTGCATAAAGTCCTGATTTTATTAATAACCGCATAATGATTTTACGTAGAATGAACACGAAATTACGAGAACTTAATGCCATTAATTAACATGAAAGTAGTTGTGTAATTTAAATATTCATAGTTTCTCATAGTTATACACAGTGGGGAATTTTTCCATTTATTTCTATTACTGGATTGTCAGACAACATTTAGTTAGTTAATGGATGCAATCGAATCGTAAGCTGATGTAATTTCTATTACCATAAGTCGGATACACTTTAACAGAGATGACATTATCGAACAAGACGAATACCACAAGGAATAAATAACACTAGCCAGCAAGGTTTCGAACTGGAGCAACAAAATATCTTTCCTCGGGTAATTTGGTGGGTTGAATTCGAATCTGTAATTGGGTTTCCTCTATCTCATCAGGTTTTCGAGATACAAAAAAAAATGTTTTTATTCATTTCTTACATAAAAAATCATTAGTTTATTTCAAAATTAATGAATTTTCAAAAGTGAATGGCGTTATTTGAACGTCGTTTATATTTTGTTGGTTCGGCTTAATGTATTGCAGTCCCGAAATAGTCTCCCAGCATGCCTTTGTCCCAAAATCCTTAATAATTTCTTTCAATTTTCATTAAATCTTACTGGGCACGCTCCCCTTGTTCATCGCTACTATTATGAAGATTTAAAATGAATGTGCGCTTTTGCCAAATTAATAATTGTGAAATTGTAACTGTTGTGACTGTTTTACAGCATTGGCAACATGCGATAAACATTGAACAAGACGTGATAGCCTAATTTTTATGCCAAATTCGAATTCAGCGTACCCAGATTAGTTAAAAACCATGTTTCGTTTCTGCAGTCAATTTTTTTTCAAATTTGTAGACCAGTGTAATTAGAACTAAAAATTAATAGCACAGCATTATCCTTAAAATTAAAACTTCAAAAAAAGTTCAACAAATTCCTAATTAAAATCTGATTTTATTTTGATTTTATCAGAAATAATAAAAAGGAATCTGTTAATCCTCCAACAGCGGAGTTTAGATGGATCTGTATCTCACGTTGTATAAGTGCGATCGGATCACACTAGATGGCGTTAGAAAGACAAGATTTCGTACTCGCAAAAAACACTCAGACAATTATGTGCTTTCTTTACTCAGTATTGTTTGAGCGCTCATGAAAAATGGCCACCAATAAAATACAACATACACCATATTTTGCAGTTTTTCTTCGATAAATACGAAAACACAAGCCTAGCGGCTGAAAATATGAACATATTTATGGTCCTGATACTGCAACAGCCAACCATGCGTATTTTTTTTTTTTTTTTTTTTTTTGTCGATTCCATTTCGGTAATCTTGACGTGAAAGATTCCCCTTGCAGTGGAAGACCGATTGTCGAGAATATTAAAAATCTTCAAATCCGATTACTTGCATTTCGTGAATGAGATATGAAAAAACTTCTCACATTTACTCAGCTTAGACGCATTCTATTTTTGGTCTCACTCAATGTGACCTACAGTGTAACGACGATTCCGACCGTCACAGTTTGTATTCAGTATTCACAAGACTTGTCGATTATTCAACTACTCGAAATATTAGTCAGTGTTAGGCATCGTGGTAACCACCGTTCAAATAATGATAGGTGGCTGTTTGCGGTATTGAATCTGCGAAGATGCGAACAATAGTCGTGTGTACAAACCATCGCGCCACGTTTGATCACACTATTTCGATAATTCAGGAGCCAAAAAATACGCAAAAAACTACTTGAATAATTCCGAAGACAAAAAAGATTGTTTTGCGGGTGCCACAAGCATTAAAGCAAAAAAACAATCACACATCATAAAAAGCATACGAATTTCCATGGCGATTCGCTGTTGAATCGCGACAAAATTGACCCATTTCTGAAAGGGATGACGACTGATGATGAAAAGTAGGTACTTATCACAACGTCAAGTGAAAACGGTTCTGATAGTATAACGGTGGTTAAGATAACATTCATGGTCAAGAAGGCTCTACTGTGTGCTTGGTGACATTGGCAAGGAATCACTGCTCCCCTGTGACTATGCTATACTATATGTAAATGTCGATGCAAATGCTAGTGTATAAATCTGTCAGATTTAGTCTGAAGATTTAATTTGGAACTTACGTTCCGGGAGAGAGATTGGAAGTTTTGTGGAAGAACTAAGGTTCTTAGCGGGATGTGTATACTTACGAGGGGGTTTCGTAATGGAGATGAGGAAAAGATAACGGTTAACTTACAATTATTTCAGATTTTATTCGTATGTTGAGGGCGGCTGGCGAAGTGGTCTGATTGGCGGCTAGCGGAAAAAGAGCAAGTATCCCGCTAATTTCAATGAAGAGACCTCCGTGCCCCGCTAAGTTGCCATATAGGCGTAACAAAATAGGGGTTTTTATAGTTACATGATTGTTTGAAGGGGCCTTTACGCAGGCAAATAAATAGTTAATTTTTACAATTTACAATATTTACAAACTGTTTCATATAAGCAATTCAGTGCAATTCAACTTAGTTCAGAGTAACTTGATATAATGCAATTTTAATTCAAAACAATACAATTTAATTAAATGCAATTCAATTCAAAAATTCAATTTGATACATAATTTTAGAATTCGTAATTTATTTTACTTTATCAAATTCACTTTTCAATTCAATTTCAAATTCATACTTTTATTTACTTTACAAAATTCATTTTTCAATTCTTGGGAAGGAAGGATTAACTGCGTTCAACACTCTTAATTCGGACCTTTTCTGTCAGCAATTGGGCAGCTTCAAGCAAAAACAATTGTATTCCGTCAGGGTAACGCCAGGCCACAGACATCAATAGCGTTTCGCTAGAAACTCCGGAAGCTTGAGGTTTTTAACACATCTACCTTACAGTCCGGACCTGGCAGCAAATGATTATTGTCTGTTTCGGCTTATGGCGTTTCAATTTTGCAGTTGAAAAATTCACTTCAAGAGAATCTTATGAAAATTGACAGTTTTTTTTTTTTTTTTTTTTTTTTTTTTTTTGACAAAAGCAAAGATGATTTCTACGAGAGAAGTATTCCATCAAAATAGCAATAAATGAAACGTGTTTGACCTAAATTGGATCATTCTAACTATGCTGAACAAAGTCGTTAATATCATGTAAAGACACAGGATTTCTTTTTAATACATCTCATATTTAAAAAAAATAATATTTGTGGATTTTTTTAAGCAAATATCTAACATCTTCCACAATTTCAACTTTGTTCCATTGCAGAAATAACACAATAATGTGAAATGAGTAACTTTATGGGTATGTATACAGTCTAACATGCCTATAACATGGCCGATAGCTTAATTTTGTTAGAATTTTTTTTATATATGGTTCACTGCTAATCGACATAACGTTTTTTGCCGTAGGTTGGTGTAAAGTCAGTAGATTTCCGACAATAACAAGTTGGCTAAATATTATATATACATAGATTGTGGATGCGGTATTGCAAAAAAAAAAAAAAAAAACAATAGTTCAAATCTATTGGCACTACACAGTTTAGAACAATATGACTCAATTTCATTTTTTTTAATCAAAATGAAAATCTTATTTCGAGTTCATAATACAGTTACACAAGGAAAGGGTGATTTTTTTAATCGTAGTATTATTAATAATCGAATTAAATACTCAAATTTGCGTCATATATTAAAATTTTTTATTGGAATCGATAAATTGTTCTTCGCCATTTAATTTTTAAAGATAATTTCATGTAAATGTTGTCCGCGGCTCCGCTTCAAAATGTTCATTCGGAAGGTCCAGTTTTTCGTCACTTTTTTGAGTATCTCGACCTGTATTCCACGAATAACGCGTGTTATGTTATCCTGTAAGGCTTCAATAGTGTTCGGCTTGTCCACATAGACCAACGACTTGACATAACCCCACAAGAAATAATTAATAGGTGATAAATCGCAAGATCTTGGGGGCCAACTCACAGGGCCAAATTGAGAGATAAGCTGCTCACCAAATTCACCCCTCAACATATCCATTGTGTGGCATGTTACACCGTCCTGATGAAACCACATGTCAATCAAGTTCAACTCAGCCAATTCGGGCAAAAAAAATTGCGTATCATGGTTCGATATCGTTCGCCGTTGACGGTAACGTTTCTTCTACGGTCGTCTTTGAAGAAAAATGGACCGATGCCTCGGGTAGGTCATTCGGATTCAAATCTTGCGTGAGTTGAGTTTTATAGGCGTTCAAACCCAAATCGACGTGTAAAATTTTTCTTGTGGTTGAGTAACACATGTCCAATCACTGAGAACGGTCACGAATTGACATTTCACGATCGTCATTAACACTGGTCGCTACGGCTGCAATATTTTCTTCGGTACTCATTCTACGCACGCGAGTCGATATTTGAATTTTGAGATGACAGCACGAATTGTTGATTCAGCAGGTCGATTATGACGACCATAAAATGGTCGTATCAAACGATGTACATTTGTCACAGAGCACGAATTTTAATAATAAATTTCAACGATTTGCAATCATTGTTCGTTTGTTTGTTAGTCTTTCCATGATGAAATTGCAGAGTATACTATACGCTTTTCACTTTGACGGCTGACATTTGGACGCCATTACCAGCCAGTGCCTGAAAACCTTAAAAACTTAAATCTTAGAAAATCACACTGTACAAGTAGGACATCATAATTGCAGATTGAAGATTGAAGGTCAAATCGACGAAATTTAGCTCAAGTTTTGCATATGATATTTGAACAATCAGGCTTCAAATTTCCACGTTTCCTTTTATGCTTCTAATTTTCCTTGAACATTTTCAATTTACAGCAGATACTCTTAAGAAAGTATTATCCCACTATGCGTTCATCGGAAAATTTATTTTTTAATTTTTACAACTTTTTTAATAAACAAATACGAACAACAAACTTTATATAAACTAAATTCATGGTTAGAGTTTATTAAAGTGTATGTTAAAAGTGTACATACGAGTATAGGGTTATGTATTAAGTAGTTTTAAAAGCGCCGGTTGGCAAGGCAGTCAGCTGTTGAATATCTGTCGTCTGAATTGTTATTTATTTAGTGAAGAGTTTGGCTTTTACGAATATGGGTCGTTTAACAACCGAAGAATTGGCATGTTAAAACTTACTACAAAAGTGATGATTCAAACGCGGGCTTTCTCACTTACTCATTTCTCACTCGGTGGTTACGTCAACAAGCAAAATTGTCGTATATGTAAAAGCCATTGCTTCAGGAAAAAGGCACTGTTTGGTGCGTATTATGGCCTGGAGGTGTTATAGGACAGTTTTTTTTTTTTGAAGATATCACTGTTGGCACTCCAGAAGAATCCATTGCTGCAAAAAGAAAAAGTATTTCCATGTACTGCTCTCTAGCAAAGAGATGGACTTTAAAGAATAATAAATTTATGTGCTGACCAATTTAATTATACGAAGGGATACAATCAATAGGAAAAGTTATACTACAACTCGTTTGTTTTTCATATTAAATGCTTACAAAATTTAACCATTTTGTGGTATTTCTCGTAATATAATTTATAAAAGTAAAAGTGCTTCTTATTGACATGCAAAATATCCGTAGCCATCATTAATTTGTAAATTTATAAAACACTTTTATTTACAGAATAAACTATTTTCGGCCTCTTTATAGCGTTACAAACAAAAGTTTTTCGATTGAAATATTACTTGCCTTGATATGTTTTTATACCTTAACTAAATATAAAATTGGCTTTTGGATTATTCATCATAGCTAAATTTCCATAACAAACATAATAATTAGAGTTTGTTTGCATTTTATCAGAATATATTCATTTGCCAGTACGTGCAGTATTGACGCATTGTAATTTTTTTGTACTTTCCTGTGTAAAAACAATCTCTAGTTCATTTCATAAAAAGAGTTGTTATTGCTATATGATGTGGTCTGTATGTGGACGTTCGTGGTATTTGGATGTAGAAAAACATTTACTTACAGTAAAGGATGCAGCTGGTGTGACTACAGCATATAGGTTGGAAAAAACATATACTCGTCAAGTGTGAAAACAGCATTTTGATATGAAATTATTTATTTCCTTTTATTTTTTCTTTCAGCAATTTGAATTAAAACAAAAAAAAAATGGTAACGATTAATTGGTCAATATTGTTTTCTCACAAAAAGTTGAAATGTATCACAAAATTTTGGGCACGCAATTAAGAAAAGTTTGCCCGAAACTTCAATGGCTGTTAATTAGAGTAATTTAATCTACACATCTCAGGATAACAGGATCAACAACATTTTAATTGAAACACTGTAATGAAGTATGCATTGTTATACGGAAACTATTACTGGTGCCTTCGTAATTTCCCAAGAGGCTCGCATATATTTTGACATACGTTTCAATAATGAATATAGACAATCTATCGCGAAACTATTACAACACAGTGGCCATATATTGCACTCCTTCCTTTTGAACTTGCCACAAAAAACTATTCTTTGATATTAAAGAAAAACTTTACTCCAATGAAGTACATTATACTTACAACATTTGCAAAGGAATGTCTAGCTTTTATGGTAAGCAAGCTATAAAAGATTGCCAATAAGGAGTAGCTAAAATAGGCTGATTGTCCTCTTCAATACAAGCATCGGTTGTGGAAATAAATGGACAACCAGTACAGAAATTTCAGTAGGGTGAACTGATTTCCGTAGGTATTCCCTAGCATTCATTGCTTTGGTGCAAAAGTGAGACGAATTCCATAACACACTCACACATGTGATAAATCATTAAGTTCTTATCAAAAAATGAAAAAAAAAAAACTATCAACTAAAACACAATAATAAAGAAAAAAATATAACTTGCTAAAGTCCTTCGCTAAGTAATTATAGAGAGAGTACTGGTTTTTGA
Source organism: Philornis downsi (assembly GCA_019455685.1). Lineage (NCBI taxonomy): Eukaryota > Metazoa > Arthropoda > Insecta > Diptera > Muscidae > Philornis > Philornis downsi. Next base: position 1,035,766 of record JAHXMU010000130.1, on the reverse strand, counting down.
TAAATCGGCCATAGTTGGTATGACAATGCAACTTATTTTCAATTTGAGCTATAGGTTGTCTACCAGCTAATCGCATGCTAAATTACACTAAACTTTGTGCAATTGAATGCAACCTATGGAACGAGGTATAAAACAAGAAAGAACACAAATTCCGGTTCATACTATGAATAACATGTGGAAGAGCTTCTAACATTCGGTTAGCTTACGCGCATTCTATTGTTAGGCATACTTAAAGGCGCCTGCATCTTAGCGATAATTCTGAATGTGACAGAGACTACTCGACGTGTTCGTCAAATATATTGAAGTGACTGTTGCGCAAATAATGGCAGTTGGATATGTCGGGGATTGAACCTGCAATCTTGCAAACGGTAATTGCATACCTATATATTAACAAAAGCACCATGGTCGGGCAGAAATACGAGTATATGGATTTAATCACATAATTAGTATGGTTTTCAGCCGGTCTGGTAAGGCTGTCATCTGAAGTGTTATTTATTTAGTGAAAGGTTTGCCATTTACAAATATGGATAGTTTAACATCCGAAGTTAAAATTTAGTACAAAAGTGGTGATTTAAAACGTGGGCTCTCAATCAAACAAAATTTTCTTCAGCAATAAATCTCATTTCTCATTCAGTGGTTACGTCTACAAAATTGCCGCACATGGGGCTCGAAGAACCAAGAAGGGATCTCGAAAAAGGCAATGCATCCGGTGTCTGTTTGGCGCGCATAGGTGTCATTGGTCTGTATTTTCTCGAAAACTACCTCAACGGGATCCACTGCTTCAAACAATCCAGAGGCGGTCATTTAAATGGCTTTGTATTTCGTGCATAAAGACAAGTTCTAATTAATTATAATAAAATACAAGTTTTATAGCTTTTTGTTCGTTTTGTTTAACTTTGCCTTGCTTTTGAAGCTGAAAAATGGATAATCCATTATAATAAACGATGTCAACCAAAAAAACAGGCAGATAAAAATTGCCTCCAAACAGATGCTACTAAGGGCAGAGTAAGTCCTCTCTTAACGTATGGAAATTGTTCTATACCATAATCCATACCATAATGAATCCATAATCTTTAACGAAAAATACCAGTATTTTATGAAACTTGAATGTTCCAACACAAAATATTTTTTGCAAAACATATTTGTATATACCAGCTTTATGAGACTCTATCAGAATTATTTTTGCCAAAACCTCTGTAATTGTGTTCTCCGTACAGCGCATAATAAGTGATTATTTCGAAGGTAATGATTTGGTTTTATCGTTAAATGTTCTCGCTACATACTTTATTGTTCTGAATTCTGAGAATTGAATGCTTAGATAATTTTCATGTTATCCTACTCAGCAACTAACCAACTAAAAGGGTATTAAATTATTAAATTACTTCCCTATCACAGTGATTAACTTCGATAATAAATTTCACGAACTTGATATCATTTCGATATTACAGCAGTATCGTTTGGTTTCTTAACAAGTGTGTATAGCACACCATCCACCATCAAGTTTAAACTCAAGATCGTCATCAGATGATACCATAATTTTCAAAAACGTCCTTATTATAGCGGGGGAGAAAAAAATAAATAATCAGCAGTAGTATCATTTAACAAATAATGGCGAAAAATAAATAACCTTAAAATAAATAGACAAATAAATCAGACTAATGCAAAGAAAGTGAATAATGAATGAAAATATCTCGCCTCAAAATCATATAAAATCATTCACAACGTAGGCTGGGTTGAAGTGAATGTAGATTTTTCGTTTGTGGTGTTAAATGACAACTCGTGCGTTCTCTAACAAATCACATAAACAAATGTAATAAATTGAATAGTTTATGGTACTTTGTTTTTCAAAATACAAAGAGCGGGCATGAAAACATGTACATGTTTAACGGCGTTGAAATATGTAGACTTGAGCCCGTGCATATTCACACATACTCGTACATGTGATGTACACAAGGGTATACAACTCTTAACCGGCATATTGTATGTTTTAAAAATGTTCCCGTGGTATTATTTGGTATGAACTTTATGTTTTTGTTTTTGTTACCATCGCATACTAAATAAATGGAGGAAAAATTCACACATAAATCTTTCATTTGCCAGCTAGTCGGCAATTAGTGGATTCGATGTGTTGGTGAAACACACATATTGATGAAATTTATGTGCCACGACTGTGTTTGTATAAATTACGAGTCTGCGAATAGCAATTGAATATGTTATGGAAAGTTGAGAATGTAAACGATCAGGATTAATTGAAAGCAATATTCTATCGCAACAAGCAAGTTTGTTTTCGCCTGTTGTTATGAAAATAAATTGACATTCAGAAGAAGAAAAAACTTAAAAAAAAAACGCCACAGATATTTCTGTGGTCACAACCCGTAACAGCCTAACTCGAGTTAGGACACAATTGAGTTATTGGCACCATCGTATTCAGCGTATCTAAATTTATTTGCTCTAAATCTTTTATGTTTGTATCTCTTCTAGGAAGGCAATTAATCCCAAAAAACCTAATAGCTTAAGTTATTTTTCTAAATGACTATTTTGGCATAACTGCCTTAGTCAATTTAGGATTACAACAAATATAAACATTATTTTTTTCATCATTGCCTAAATCAACTTATGTCGTTAATCCAAAAAAATAAAGAAACAATTTTATTTTCCTAACTTGAGTTAAGCTCTTATTCCGAATTACAATTTCGTTTTTTGATAAACATAAACTGAGTTAAGGTCTTTCTCCAAACAAACTAATTTTTATTTAATCTGGAATAATAGCCTAACTCAACTTGAACTTTTTGACTTTCTTTCGTTCAACAATTCATAAGAGCCTAAGTGTCTTTTTCGATAATATCTTTTGACTGCGAGAATAAACAACTATTTTTTGTTAACAACTAAGTAAAGAAATTCGTTTCCTTGGAATCTGTAGCAAAGTTTTCCAAAAAACAACTTCTCCTGATTTTCAGTGAAGATTCAAAACTTTAAACTCCTGTACTGAAAATATTGAAAAACAGACTTAGGCTGTTATGAGTTGTGACCACAGATTTTATACTATTTATATTTCACATATATTTTATATTTTACAAATACCGGACTGACACAAAAAAATAAAAAGTGAAATCTTAAAATTCATGTCCTCAAATTATTTCTTACAATTTGAAAGCAGCCAGCATTACATGTAAAAAAACGGTTGTTATCAAAAGCTTTAAAGATTTTGAAATTTTGCTAAATTGTAAAATATAACACAGGGTGACGCAGCAATTGCTCTACAATAACAAATTCAAATAAATTTTCTTTAATCAATGTATTTTTTTATAGAAAATTCAATCTTATTTTATATATGTAACTAACTGAATTTGAAGATGATAGACCGTAAATGACCTCCATGTTCATTCACGCATATGCGACATCAGATCAAAAAATTATTCATTGCGGCCTGAAGGGTTGAAGTCGGAGTCTCCTCAATTATTGTTTTAGTGGACTGCTTCAATTCAGTCAAATCTCCTGGTTTCCTTTTGTATACTTCTTCCTTAACATAATCTAGTGCAATCAGGTCAGGTGACCTTAAGGGCCAGCAAAAAGTGAAGTTTCTGGATATCAATTTTCGTTGAAGCTCCGCCGTAAACGACTTATAGCCATAAGTGCAGTTACTCCATCTTGCTGAAACCAAAACGGATACGTCTTCGGCTCAGTTCCGGGTAAAAAAAAACTTCTTCAACATTTTTAAACAACGGTCCTCATTGACAGTTACCGTCACACCAATACGATTGACAGATCTAACACATACATATTCGTTGCTTCATATTTTCCAAGAAGCTCTACTGGATTGAGTCAAATTTAATATACAGGATGGCGCAATAGAACGTGCATATTTAAAAAATAGATTAAAAAATAAATACAAAAGGTATGGTTAAAATAAATCTAAGGCATTGTAGAGTAATAAATGGAGTTTATTTTTTAAAAATAACATCATCTAAATGGTGACCCTCTCTACGACGACACTCCTCTAACCGCAAACGAAAATTATTGAAAACTTTCTTCAGTAATACTGGTGTAATGGCTGTCATTTCACCACGGATATTCTCCTTGAGCTGAACGATGTTTCTTGGATTATTACTGTAGACTTTGTGTTTGCGGTATCCCCACAAAAAAAAGTCAAGAGGCGTCAAGTCTGGACTACGTGGGGGCCATATGCTATATCACCTATTTTCGAAATCAGTCTGCCAGGGAACATCTGCTTCGCCACCGCCATGGAGTCATTTGATGTGTGACAGATAGCTCCATCTTGTTGGAACCAAGTTCTGGAATTCACTATTCTTGAACTTTCAATTTCTGGAGCCAAAAATCCGTCCAACATCTCAACATAGCGTTCCGTATTAACCGTGACGTTTTGGCCCCGCGCATTTTCGAAGAAAAAATGACCAATTATTCCTCTGCCAGAGATTGCTGCCCATACTGTCACTTTAGGACTATGCAATGGTTTCTGCTGTTTGATTTTGGGATTTTCGCTGTTCCAGTAACGACAATTTTCACGGTTTACGAACCCATTCATAAGGAAATCAGCCTCGTCAGAGAAAAGGATATTGTCAAAATTGGAAAATCGATGAAGCATTTCATTAGCAAATGCGAGCCTTGCTATGAAGTCAGACTCTTTCAATTCTTGTGTTAATTGCAGCTTATATGGATGCAGTTTAAGATCTAATGTTAAAATTCGTTGCAAACTTCGTCGTGATAATTGTAATACAGACGATCTCTTGCGAGTCGACATTTGTGGATTTCCTCGTACTGACTCCATAACTCTCTCAACATGGTCTTCGGTCCTAGATGTTCTTGGGCGACCATTTGCTTGTGGTTTAAATGTTGAACCGGTCTCTTCAAAACGCTTTACCCATATTTTAATTAAATTAGCACTCGGAGCTTCACTAATTCGCCGTAGTCCATATTCAGCACAATATAGTCGCCTAGTAGCAATATATGAACGAGAGTTGTCGTAAAATGCACGCAAAATGCGCGACGCTTCCCGTCGAAGTGATTCATAGTGACTAAAACTGCATGATCCCGCCAACCCAACGATGTAGGCGCCCCCCGCCCGCGCCTTTCCTACCCCGAAAAAAAAGATGATGCAATATGCACGTTCTATTGCGCCACCCTGTATATTATGCGCTTGATTAAATTAATTGTTGGAATGAAAGTATATGCTATTGCTGCGCCTCTTCTGGTATCTTCCATACAAAATCATCGATTTTTAGAATTTAAAATTTTCTATAGTAATTTCTAATTCGTAATCTGTAACTTCAACATTTTGTCAAATGTTTTGGAAAATTTTGGAAAAATTGGTTATGCCCTGATATCTCTCATACGTGTCACCTAATTTAATCTGTGTAATCATATCTTCCTTTTAATTGCACTAAACTTGCTATAATTTAGAACACATCAAGCTGTTTAGAAAATATAATTCTGAGAAAGAAAATAAACTGCTTTGTTCTATAAATCGAATTATGCTTAATTGACTAATGAAACGTTTGAAAACCAAAAATTTTACGACTTTTGTGTTGTAAAAATACACATTTCTTTTAAACTTTTAAATGTTTTTTGCTGCCAAATTTGATAAATATAGCTTTTGCACAATATATAAAAGATTTTCCAACATGAAAAAATATTACCAGCAAATGTCTACAGTAGGAAGACGTCAATTTTTACAACTGAACATCAAGCAAAATGTACTGATGATTTTTAATAAATTATCGATACCAGTTCGACCAATATTTCCCACTCTACTTTATAATTTCTTTATTTGTTAATCTGTGGTCAATACATTTTAACTGATATGGCAAAATTACAACTTATTTGAAACCTACTTCAAGAAATTATGAACGAATTATACAATTTTTTATAAATCGGCCAATTTGTAAGGGAGTGAACAAAAGTCGATTGCGTTAAGTATTTCACAATCTTAGAGCATGTTTCCACTATAATATTAACTTTACTAATTCTTTCAAATAAACAACATGGTTCTATTAATAATTAAATTACTTATTCTAGAAAATGATAAAAGATTTGAGAGAAAAATTATTTATACAACTGGTGCAATAAAAACAAACATATTCACAGAATAGTGTTGCTTATCATAAACTTACTTCTGGAATGTTTTTATTTACATAACAGGTGAAAAAGAAGTAACAATAGATTATACAGGGTGTACGTCGGGAAAGTGTACCACTTTGTTTGTTTATAATTTTTGATTAAATGAAAGAGAATGGATCTTGTGTTGATAAATGTTTTATTTAATGTCGCCAGTTATGTATGGAATACAATATCAAATAAATGCCCGGTCTTTCATTAATTTCATCACGAATATTTTGTTTGAGTTGCTCAAGCGTTTCTGGTTTGTTTCCATAAACCTAGCTTTTCAGATGTCCCCACAAAAAGAAGTGCGGAGCGGTCAAATCAGGTGACCGTGAAAGCCAATCAACATCACCATTTCTTGAAATAACTTGTTGTGGAAAGAGGTCTCGCAGTAATTTCATTGTAATCCTGACTATATGCGATGTGGCACCGTCTTGTTAATACTACATGTTAATCAAGCCCAAAGCATGAAATTGTGGCATAAAAGTTTTCAATCATATCACGATATCGCTCCCCATTGACAGTTACCATTACTCCGTTTTCAGATTCAAAGAAGTAAGATCTAATGTTTCCTCCTGAAAAATTTGCGCACCAGACTGTCACTTTTAATGGATGCAAAGGTCACTGATGAATAATTTGAGGGTTTTCCATTGCCCAGAACCGACTATTCTTTTTATTCACATATCCATTCAAATGAAAATGTGCCTCGCCACTCATTATGATTTTTTCAAGAAAATCGGGGTTGTAATGGGTAAGCTGTAACATCCTTTTGGCATATGTACGGCGGCATAAATGGTCTTGTGGAAGAAGCTCTTGTGTCAACTGAATTTTAAATGCAAAACAAATGCAAATCCTTGTGCAAAATTGTGGCCACAGTTGTTCTTTGAAGACCAAGCTCCTGAGCACGGCATTGAATTGAGGTTGATGGATTGTTTTCAACACTTTTTTGAGCAGCAGTAATGTTTTCAGCCGATCTTGCAGTACGTTGTGGTCCATGCTTGGCCCTATCAGTTATCAGGACCCTCTTTCTTCGAAATCATTCACTACACGATAAATATTGCGTCTTGTTGGCACGTTGTTTCTCCCAAAAATTTCACGTAACTTTTTCATCGTCACAGTAATCGATGATTGATTTTGATAAAATGTTTTAACGATTAAAACACGTTGGTTTATCGAATATTTTTCCATAATAAATTTGCCACGTCTCTACTTCACGACTGCCAAATATGAACTGTCAAGCCTAATGTTTACCAAAATGGCGGCAAAACAAAGTAGTATGCCTTCTCGATGGACACCCTGTATAATCGGTGTAAAAGAAGGAAATATAACTTACTATCATAAAAGTAATTCTAGAAACTTCCTATTTACGAACAAAGAGGCAAAGATATTAAATACCTGATAGTGGAATATTCTGGGAATGGTCTTAACGATCTTGGAAGAATATACTACAGTATTATAAAGCAATATGATAGTTAAAATTTCAATTTTTTAATTACCATTTTCTGAGGAGAATTTGAATCGCGATAAATTAAGCTATTTATGTGGGAGTTTCCAAAAGCGGTGTGTCAGTGGGGTCTATTTTCATTGTCAGACCTAACTTTGTTCAACGCTTAATGTGTGCAAAATTTATCTGCATTTTGTGGAATTGATATAAATCTAAAAGTATATTGTGCTAAGTCGATAACTACGGGTATGGAGAGTATCGAAAAATGTGTAAATATTTTTGTATTAAAACCTTGAACTTTTTCCATATTTGAAAAAGTCGAATGGCCAGCCTTTGTATATTTGAAAAGTCAAAAAAATAATATTTTCATACTCATTTTGAAATAAAAAAGTTAGAAAGCCAACTTTTTATGTAGTGATGGGTGTAGCGCAAAAGTTAGTTCAAAATATTGACCTTGCCTACTTTGCTTTTATCGGCTCCTTCAATTCAAGACCACTGGTAACTTAATAAGAGTGAGCTAATATTGCAATTAATAAGTCCAGCCAAATGTATCAGCAGAAGTGGGCTAATAATTGATTTTATTTCCAAATTTCGCCACCTTATATTTAAATATAAAGGTATTCTTAATTTTATATTCTTATGTCCTAATTTCACATTCTTCACTATTAGCATAGGCATATTCATACATAATATTCATATTCATACATACTCGTACATAAATTAAGTGAAATTCGTCTTAAGGATGGTACGATTTAAAAGATGGTAAATTGCAATAAAGAGTACAATCAATCAACTGTGTTTATTTACATGAGTCTCGCCGTGAGGCCTTACTCATGGTGTGCCATCACCACATATTCTTTTCTTCTTGCGGCAGCCAGCGCTCCTTTGGGGTACCCAAACTAATCCCGAAAGGATTAGTCGAACTACCGTTGAGATTAGAAGTAGGTCCCCTTCGAAAAACTTCCTCAGGGCCCGCCTCCTCTCTCGGCTAAAGTACCGTTGTAGTCACTTGGTATGAAGTGAGCTACCTCCAGGTTAGGAATTGAGGTAATCTAGGAAGACCTCGGATAGACATGAACAGTGTTTTCCAAGCTTCTGCCTTCCTTTAGCAACGCAACCTGAAGTAACGCAAAAGCACTGAAAACACATGCTCGGGCAACTACAGCCAGCACGATGCTCCTACAAAGGGTCCAAAGCCATCGACCAGGCAAGAACAATGTTCTTTGGGCCCCAGGTCATCCGTGCTACCAGAAGAGAAGAACCCTCAGGTCTGGGTTTCGCAGACAAGCTACTCCAGTTTTGCTTTATCATACCTCGCATGGAACTGGTAATACATTATCTATGGCGTAGGTTTTCAATGTCCGAGGAGAAATATCAACACAGCAAATTAATGCCATGCTCCTCTAGTCTATTAACCATATCTCTCCACGAAGGAGTTCCATGGTCGCACGACTATTAAAACAGAAAAAATAAATCTTCTGATATCTCTCGACGGCTTCTCTATGTCCGCTCCTATTGCCAGGGTGTGTAATTATCTTGTTAAACTATGACATCTCCCCTTTACTTGGTTTTCCAAAAACGAGTTCCAAGATCAGTTTGATGTCATATTATATGTAGGCCCCAAGATATAATCCACCTGTTCCTAGGGCTCCTGGTAGAAGGCCACACAACTTTGTTTTTGTACGCATGCATCATCCTTTGCCTGCTTAACTTACAGGATCGGGTAGAGAGGCTTTGGGTTTTAGGAGTAAACGGTACAAAGCATTCTAGGAAACACCCGTTTACTCACACCATAAAGAGTACAGCACAATGTGAACCACAGAAGCTTTAAGTACCTCACATGCAAAGTGATTAATTTAGCAGGAATCACTGTTTCGTTATATGCGTTAATTTAGTGCACTTCTTGATAAAATCTTCACACACTTTCCCATCAGATCAAAGACTTAAAGGATCTTCATTTAATTGAAATTTCTATGCTGAATTCTCACAATGCCTCTCCTTGTCTCTGCACCAATGAAAAACATGAACCCTGGTAAACATTTTATTTATTTCCATGCATTATTTTATTATTTCATTATAATTTGCTCTCATTTCCTTTTAATAAAGTATTTAATGTTAGTTTCCATATTCATAGGCATTGAGTATCCGGAATGACATTATTTCTGCATAACTCAAAGCAGCTTAAAGAAATGAAAGAGAAGGAACGAAAGAAAGAAAATCTCTTATAAAATAACTACCTGTTTACTAACATGACATTAAATAAAGTTGTAAAAATTATAGCCTGTTAACTGATCGTCTATAAAGCAACAAAAGACACTTGTCTAAGCATAACGACTAACGACATTTGTCTAAGCATTAAGTTTTCCATACAACATATTTTCATAAAATATTCAATTTCTATTAAGATGGTATTCATCAGTGTAAAACGCAAACGTTTAAAACGTTTCTTTGCGTTTCCTGGACAATCGTTGTCAGGGCAACGGTGCAGTTCTTGGTCCAATGAAGTGGGGTGGATAAGCTTCATCATTCTATAAATGCTGAATTACTTAAAGTACTAGCAATTCAATTCTTTGAAGCTTTTTGTAAGCCAAGGACCATCATTATTCCTTGCTATTGCGTTATTCCTCTTGTTGCTCCCCTATGGCTCCTCCACGCACTCATAATATTTTCTTTGCATGAATGTAATACAAGTAAATTTTTTGCTCAGCTTTTGGTATCATCGCCATTTCTCCCATCTGAAAATGTAATTGAATGAGTTTCATTCGTGTTATCATCAAGTATTCAGCTATTAAATAATGGTTGCAATAACGGTGCACTGTGGCAGTTGGACTTAGCGTAAGTGGCAGCAATGTATTGTAAAGCTTAATACGTACTTTTCAATGCAGCATCGGTAACATCGGTGGCAAATGCAATGGCGGGAATTGTAGGGAGAGATGACAGCATTAATAATTACACAATATTATAGATATCGTATAGTAAAAAAAGTATTCATTATTTTTGCAAATTGATGACTTTAGTAATCAAAACAAGAACACAAGATTTAAATTTTAAATAAAACACATATTTAAAACAAAATCGTGAAACTTTATTATATCGTAAAGTAGACAGAATGAGGTTATGTATGGAACAACACATCGGGCAGATGGCCGCTGCAGCTTTGCTGGCACACACGCGATCTTTTAATGAAATTTTCAATGACCGTTTTGCGTAAATGCTGCAGTATTTCATTAATGTAGCGTCCAATTTCCTCTTTTAAGACTTGAGTCATCGTCGGCTTATTCGCGTAAACCATCAACTTCAAAAACCCCCAAAAGAAAAAAGTCTAATGGTGTTAAGTCGCACAATCTAGGCGGCCAATATTGGTCTCCAAAACGCGAAATAAGACGACCGGGAAACTGATGCAGCAATTGAATTGTTTCTCTGGCTGTATGGCATGTGGCGCCGTCTTATTGAAACCACATGTCCTCCACATAAATTTCTTCAATTCTAGGCACGAAAAAACGGGTTATCATTTCACGATACCAAACACCATTGACTGTTTTCGCTTGACATGCCTCATTTTCATAAGAAAAAAGCTCCAATGATTCCTCCAGCCCAAAATCCACACCACACAGTGACACGTTGGGGATGCATTTGCTTCTCGTGAATCACTCGAGGATTTTGCTTATCCCAAATTCGACAATTCTGTCTATTGACGAAGCCATCAAGATGGAAATGGAAATGATTTTATCGGCAAAATCAGCATTTTCATGTTGTCCCTCCAATACCCAATTAACAAACTCCCTTCTCTGCCCATGGTCAGCTGGCTTCAGTTCCTGAGTCAATAGAACTTTGTATGCATGAAGATGCAAATCTTTCGTCAAAATTTACTGCATAGTGGATTTGGAGACACCAATTTGGTGAGCTCGGTGTCGAATTGAGGTGGATGGAGTTTGAGCGACATCATTACGTACAGCTGCGACATTTTCGGTCGATCGACCTGGTCGAAGGCGCGTTGTTGTCTTTACATCACTAACAGAACCAGTTTTGCCAAATTTATCTATTAATTTCTTTACAGTTGACTCTTTTGAAGCATTATTGTGACCCCAAATTAATCGCAATTTGCGAACTGTAACCGCAAAACTTTCACCATTCTGGTGAAACAATTTCACAATGAGAATGCGTTGCTCATTCGTGTAGCGCTCAATTTTTACTAACCTCGTATCTTCTATTAGCAAACAATAAGAATTGTTCAAATGTCAAACAATGACACCTCGAATGGCGCCAAATTTAAATCTTGCGTTCTTGTCGGGACACCCTTTATTAGTACGATCTCATTATGATAGTTGGCATTAGAAAGATAAGATTTCGTAATTAAAAACCTTTCCAGACAGTTGTTTTACTTGTTTGATTTTATATTGTTTTAGCACCATCAATTGCCAGTCTGCGAATCACAACCAATTCGACCCATTTCTGAAGCGATGCTGACTGGCGATAAAAAGTGGGGTACTTACGACACCTTTTTAGGTCGGCTAGTTTTGGGACCGCCATCGTATATGCCAAAAATGAGTTTTTGATAGCAAAATCTTTAGTATTAGACTATGGTATTTATGTTTAACAAAAAAAAAAAAGCTTCTAGAACACGAACTACCTTTAATGAATGTAAAAATGGCAGTTAATCCAATTTCTGTATCCAGCACTGCAGGGTCGGCAAAATACTCTTTTTGTCGTTCTGTCTGTAACAGAAATTATCATCTTAGGCCCCGTAAAGTGAACACATTCTATCAAAAAGCACCGGAAATTAATCGTTCAAAGGGATTAACCACATTTTTTTATGTCGCTCTTTTCTGTACTGACAACGAGTTCGAACGCAATCTGTCATTTGATTTCTTCACATTGTTCGATTTCAACAGCGCGTTTTAAGTGTGTTTTGCGATTTTACAGTGTATACCAATATTGAACAAAGAATTTGTTCCAAAATTTTGTATTGCAATTGTAATTTCGTGTGGTGCATCGTTTGGAAAAATAGCTTACAGTAAATCGATTTTGTCAAAAATACACACATAAGAGTTGAACGGTGCATTCATGGTCGGTGTTCAACGAAAGTTCGATAAAGTGAAGGAAATGGCGAGTGAAAATTGTCGTTTAAGTTTGAGATATTTGCTGAAATTTCTATATCTCACGAAATAATTCAAATCAGTTTAAACGATTGTTTATGTATCAAAAGTATTGTCTCTGGGTGTAAAATGCAAATGTCGTTGCAAAAGCTAGTGTGTAAATCTGTCAGATTTGGTCTGAAGATTTAATTTGGAACTTAGGTTCCGGGATAGAGATTGAAGGTTTTGTGGAAGAACTAAGGTTCCCAGCGGGATGTGTATACTTACGAGGGGGTTTCGTAATGGAGGAGAGGAGACGATTACGGTTAACTTACATTATTATCGGGTTTTATTCGTATGTTAAGGGCGGCTGGCGAAGTGGTTCGGTTGGCGGTTGGCGGCTGGCGGCTGGCGGCTGGCGGAATAAGAGTACAAGTATCTCGCTGATTTCAACCAGGAGCTCTCAGTGCAACCCCGCTGGATTGCCATATGAGCGTAACAAAATAGGGGGTTTTTATAGTTACATGGTTGTTTGAAGAGGTCTTTACACAAACAGATAGAATAGAATAGTTAATTTTTACAACTTACAATATTTACAAATTATTTGGTACAAGCGATTCAACTTAATTCAGTGTAACTTCATATAAAGCAACTTTAATTCAAAACAATACAATTTAATTAGACGCAATTCAATTCAAAAATTCAATTTAATTCATAATTTAGAATTCGCAATTTACTTTACTTTATCAAATTTATTTTTCAATTCAATTTATAATTGATAATTCATACTTTAATTTACTTTACAAAATTATTTTTTCATGGGAAGGAAGGGTTAACTACCTTCAACACTGGACTAGTTCCGAAGAAACTGAATTTTCTTCAATAACTCAATAGCATAAAGGTTGCGCAAGACAAATCGAGTCTAAAGCAAGTCAATTCCGACCCCGCTTTTATAAAATGCGTTACAACTGGTATATCCATCAGTCTGACTTGATAAGCAATTAACAAGCTGAAACCGAAAAAAATACATCAAAGTCGATCAAAAGTCCAAATTATGTTAACTACTTTTTCTGATAATAGCAGTGTTGAGTACTCGAATTTCTTTCCTAAGGTCGAATTGTAAACAGGTTATATATAGAGGATGGCGCATAAGTAACGTTAAGATTTGATCAGCGAATTCATTTTTTGTTTAAGTCTTTTTTTTTTTTTTGTCTCTATACAGAATTAACTAAATAATACTTGAGAAGTTTATGGTGGAAAGGCTCAGCACAGAACAAAGAACCAAAGTTGTTCGATTTTATTTTGAAAGTCAGCATTCGATTATTCAGATCATATCGAAATTTCTTTCATGTTCGAAATGCTCCTAGCGCTCCAACAATTTATCAATTGGTTCAGTGTTTCGGGCAACGAGGGGCTGTTTGTGATCTTCCGCGTGCTGGAAGACCTCGTGCAGTTCGAAATAAAGTGGCCATTGCTCGATTGCAAGCAAGTATTGAGGAAAACCTCGACATTCTCAACAGTTAGAGATGTCTAGGCGGTCTTTGCAAAGAATTTTACATATGTTATATCTTTTCCCATATAAGATGCAATTTATTCACGAGTTAAAACCAAATGATGCACAAGAACGTATTCAATATAGTCACCGTTAACGTTACTTATGCGCCACCCTTTATAAGGGTTATATATAGAGAGTTATACATATATATGTGGGAAAATAACTTTAGTCCTTTCCGGGAAATGCATTTGGAAAATGTTTTGATGATTTGATTATTCGTTTACTGAAGTGAACTATTGCGGAATCTGACTACTTTGAAGTCAACACAATACATTTGAATTAACAATAAGTACAGGGTGGCGCTACTTTTGTACTACAATAAGAAATTAAAATAACTTTTTCTTTTAATCAAAGTATTTCATTTGTTTTTTTTTTATTGTACAGAAAATTTAATTTTATTTTATATAACTAATTGGTTTTGAAGATAGTAAACTGTTAATGATCTCCATGCTTATTCACGCATATACGATATCTGATCAGAAAATTATTCAATGTGGCCTGAAGGGCTAAAGTTAGAATCACCTCAATTATTATCTTAATGGACTGCTTTAATTCAGTCACATTCTTTGGTTAAATTTTTTGGCCTGGTAACCTTGAGAGCCAGCGGAAAGTGGCGCTTATGGACATGCATTCGTTCCGGAATTTTCGCAGGAACTCTACCTTAACCGGGCTGGCTATGTGTGCAGTTTCCCCTTCATGCAGGCACCAAATATTGTTGAAACGGACATGTCTTTGGAGCAGTTCTGGATAAAAAAAAACCAATTTGGCAATTTGTAGCATGATTTGTGTGCTACCCTGTATCTAGATAACTATAACTACTGCAGAGTTACTATTTAGGAAGATTTCACAAAGGATCCCTTACCATGTGAATCTGAATAAAATCTCCTTCGGCCGATACATTTATATTATAAGCAATCTACGACTTAATCTCAGGATATTAAAACCGCCAGCACTTAATTTATATGCCCTGTACCATATTTATTATAGAGCGTAATTATTCAATTAAATTTTAGATGCTTTTCTTCTTTACGAATCTTAGCTACGGGAGTTAAAACAAAAAAATCTGTTGTTTCGTGTCCTGAATTCCGTAGTAAGTGTCCTCTCCTACAAAACTTTCAGCATACCACATTTCAATTTTTACGGATTATTTTTTGTTCGTCATTTGCATAAAGAAGAAATCGAATTACGGTAAGACGGCGGAAGCCGTGACCAAGCTATAATTGGTGTTTGCTGGAATTGGTTGGGAAATTCTATGCTGTGGCTGCTCTCATACACCCAGCCTTTTAATTCAGATCAATGCTGTCAACATTTTAACCGTTTGAAGGCAGCGATCAATTGCCCAGAAATCGAAAGCTTTGTAAAATATTGTAGGAGTTGAGTTCTATCAGGACAACGTCAGACCTGAAACATTTATGATGACTTATCAGAAGCTTCGGAAGCGTGACTGAGAGATTTTTATGCATTCACCTAATAGTCTGGGCTTGGCCTCAAATGATTACCATCCGTTCCTTACAATGGTGAACAATTTTGCTGGTGAAAAATTCCTCTCAACGGAAGCTCAAGATTTTTGCCAATAACGACAAGGATTTCAGTGAGAAAATCATATTGGAAATATCTTCAGAATGACAACAAGTTGTAGAATAAAACGATGAATATTGAATATTCATTCTAACTATGCTAAATAAGGCCTTCAATATCATGTAAAGTTAATAAATTTCTTTCTACTCTACTTAACATTTTCTCAAAACAAATTAACAACTTTAACTGATTTCTATTTTTAGCTGATACGATAAATCTCACTGAACAATTTTTATTAGCAAAAAATGCGAGGCCATTTACAACCCATGAACAAAATATGGGGGAACTTCTCACATCCAGTGAGTTCAGTCGTAGTTAATTGTTCACTTAGCGCCTCTGCTATGATCAGACACATTGAAATTTGTAGCCAATTGAGCGACGCTTTGTCATGGCCTACATTAAATTCTGGCCATTATCTTGCGATATATAAAGGGTGTCCCAACAGGAAAGCAAGATTTAAATTTGGCGCCATTCGAAGTGTCATTTTTTGACGTTTGAACAATTGTTATTGTTTGCTAGTAGAAGGTACGAGGTTAGTAAAAATGGAACACTACGTGAATGAACAACGCATTCTCATTGTAAAATTGTTTTACCCAAATGGTGAAAGTTTTGCGGCTACAGTTCGCAAATTGCGATCAATTTGGGGTCACAATAATGCTCCAAAAGAGTCAACTGTAAAGAGATTAATGGATAAATTTTCCAAATCTGGGTCTGTTAGTGATGTAAAAACAACAACGCGCCTTCGACCAGGTTGATCGACCGAAAATGTGATGATGTCGCTCAAACTACATCCACCTCAACTCGACACCGAGCTCAGCAAATTGGTGTCTCCAAATTCACTATGCAGCGAATTTTGACGAAAGATTTGCATCTTCATGGATACAAAGTTCAATTGACTCAGGAACTAAAGCCAGCTGACCATGGGCAGCGAAGGGAGTTTGTTAATTGGGTATTGGAGAGACAACATGAAAATGCCCGTTTTGCCGATAAAATCGTCTTCAGTGACGAGGCCCATTTCCATCTTGATGGCTTCGTCAATAGGCAAAATTGTCGCATTTGGGGTAAGAAAAATCCTCGAGTGATTCACGAGAAGCAAATGCATCCTCAAAGTGTCACTGTGTGGTGTGGATTTTGGGCTGGGGGAATCATTTGACCTTTTTTATGAAAAGGAAGCATGTCAAGCGCAAACAGTCAATGGTGTTTGGTATCGTGAAATGATAACCAGTTTTTTCGTGCCTAGAATTGAAGAAATGAATGTGGAGGACATGTGGTTTCAACAAGACGGCACCACATGTCATACAGCCAGAGGAACAATTCAATTGTTGCATCAGTCATTTAAATCTTGCGTTCTTGTTGGGACACCCTTTATTTGGCAAAGTTGCTGGTTCTAAATGCCCATCTTCATGGAGATTTTTTAATGCTATCAGTATCGTTGTATTGTGTAATAATCTGACACACAAACATTTTGTTCACACGTTAATATCGTAGCTCATTAACAATGACTGGTTGTGATTTTCTTGCCAAATATAGAGTACTAACACCCTTGTGTTTGCATTCCATTTCGATAACTTTTTTTAATTGCAACGTTAAGCGATATGCTTTCATAGACTTGTAAACAACATAATAGACTAACGCTTGTCAACATATGAGCGGGCTATCATTAGCCGTTTGCTGCTACGGCAGCATGAAATTGTAAACACTTTGAACGCCTACTCTTGTATGAGTATAATGAATTCCGTTTAAATTCTAGAGTAAACAGCTGAACTAATGATTTTATTAAATTAAATGTCATGAATGATATCTCGTACATCACTTCAGACGAATGAAGGAAAGTTCACATAACTACATCTCGCACAAGTGTGCTAAAAATAAAACCATTTGCAAAATATAGACAAATTCGCCATACAAATCATGGTGTTAAAGAAATAAGTATTCATTGGCATTTTGTATATGTTTTCATTTGCAATTCAAATTTATTTCAAACATTGTTCGTTTCTGTTGCTATTTCTGCTTCTTATCGTTTCCTGTTATAAGCAAGAAGACAAAGCATTAAGAAATCTACACAAAATATTAACAACAATGACAGGCAAAAAAGAGAAACGCAATGGGTATAAAAATAAAATAAATTAAACAAACAATAATGAAAATGATGCAAAATGTTTTACTACAGAATCAGCTGGTATATTCGTGAAACGGAAGAGTAAAGTGGGGCGCCGTACAACAACCATTCCTTAAGCAGAAGGATGTAGGTGGCGGATAGTAATACTTATTCCTACTGATATGCAAACGAACGTCTTAACATTTCCACTAGGATGTACATTAGACCGGTTCAAATTTCAAAATTGTTCAAATTCCTTGGTGCGCGTCCATTTTCTGAAAGGTCTAGCCCTAACGATATGAAAAATATTTCAAGACCCCAAAAATTTTGATCCCTAGGTATTCCGAAAATCGTTTTAAGGTCATTTT
>JAHXMU010000130.1:999044-1017131 GCA_019455685.1 Philornis downsi | reverse complement strand
AAAATGACCTTAAAACGATTTTCGGAATACCTAGGGATCAAAATTTTAGGGGTCTTGAAATATTTTTCATCTCGTTAGGGCTAGAACTTTCAGAAAATGGACGCGCACCGAAGAAAATAAGACACAAAATTTTTCCCATACATTTTTGAACTGGTCTAATGTACATAAAACAACATGCAGATGACATATTACGAGTATAGTTCCGTCGATACCCGGCTATAAAACAAAAGATTAAAATTTAATAAAGAGCTGTAATAAACAGAAATAGAACCAATTAATCAATACACACAAACACAAAAAACACATAAACACATGCGTATTTCAACAGAGTGAGCCACTGACTAAGTTAATGAATTTCTGAAAATGATCGGGGTAAAATGTTTGCTTATTAATCAAGTTTCAAATGTGGCGTCTCCAGTTATAGCTAAATTAAGGTTTGTTAAGCGATTAAGAGCCCAAATATTTTATATATTTTTTTTTTGGGAAAACTCGTAGGTAAGATATTTTGGGTTAATGTCCTGCAGGATGATTGTTTGTGCTGGATGTAGTGAGAATCTCAAATTATTATTTTGTAGTCTCGTAAAAACTCTATTTCATCTTGTCCAACAATACAGGACCCTAAAGCAATGTGCGTGCACTACTGAGCCATATAACTATTTCGAGAAAATAGTGCAGAAATCGTGCGCACATTTGCCTGCCGTTTATAGGAGACCTTAATACAGACCTTAAGATGTAGAATTATAAGACATAGTAAAAATAAATCCAGTTTACCTTTGCCTTGCATTTGCAGAAAGTCTTAAGACAGATTTTAAGAAGTAGAAGTATTAGATATAGTAAAAATGAATCCATTTTATTTCCAATAGCGGATTTTAGTAATCCGTATCTGGTGTTGTATAACTGCGCTCAAGTTATGCCAGTTGACGTTAGAAAGATACGATTTTCTACTCAAAAAACAGTTCAGAAAGTTTTGTGATAGTTTGACTTGGTATTGTTTAAGAGAGCGTCAAAGACGGACACCAGCTAATTGCAGATTGGATGCAGAAATACAAAACATAATAAAAAGAAATCCATTACATCGGGTTATCCATTTTTTTTGGTTTCAAAAGCACATATAAATATATGATTTCGATGAAACTTTTATTTCATTACATCGCTTGAATCTTGCCATTATGTACAAAATACAATGTCAATTAAATGACCGCCTCTAGATTGTTCGCAACAGTGGATCCTTTTGAGGTAGTTTTTAACCACTTTTCTCCACATTTTGAACGGTATTTCGGCGATAACTTGACCAATATTAGCTTTCAAATGCTCCAACGTTTGGGGATTATTCGCTTAAAACAACGTCTTCGATGCATTCCCACAAAAAAAGTCAAACGGGGTCAAATCTCGTGATCTTGGTGGCAAATTGACGTCATCAAAACTTGAAATTACGCTTTCTGGAAATTTCTCATGCAATAAAGTTAAAATTGGTCGCGTTGTGTGGCTCGTGGCACTATCTTTTTCAAACCACACATTGTCCAGTTCATACGGCCATAGCGCTCTTAATTGAAATTCAAATTACCCGCCACAATTTCACTAAAAGAAGGAATATTTTCGGCGGTGCGTACATTGTGATGATTCACAGGCCTGCCCACATCTGCAACGCTTCCAGTCTCTTCAAACTTCTTTATAATCCTGCCAATTCTCTGCATAGTAAGCCAATTATGAATATCATAATCTTCTGTATTGCACGAAAATTGCCCACGTTTGATTCACCACTTTCGTAGGAAGTTTTAACTATTTTTGCTCGTTTTTCGGTTGTTAAAGGATTTATGTTAGTAAGTGGCAAACATTTCACTAAATACGAGTAAATAACACTTTAGATGACAGGTATATAACAGCTGACAGCCTTGCCAGATCCGTATCTCACGTTGTATAAGTGCGATCGAGTTACGTCAGATGGCGTAATGATGTTCCATTCAAAAAATTACACTCAAAGAGCTTTGTGATTACTTCACTCAATATTGTTTGAGCGAACGTCAAAGACGGGCACCAACAAAGAGAAAATTCGCCATGCTTTACACGTTTTCTTCGATAAAGGCGAAAGCGCAAGCCAAACGGTCGAAAATGCGAATAGCATTTATCATCGGGATACTGTAACAGCCAAATATGCACACTTTTGATTTCATCGATTCCATTCTGATAATTTTGATGACGCTCTGGTTGGCCATATATAGAATATAGAATATATATATATAGAATTGGTATAGAATAATGGAAATCGGTAAGTTAAACCATCATGTAAGCGCTGTTTCGATTGCCCACGACGTAAGCATTACACAAAAAAAATCGTTTGGAATCACTTGAATAAAGCTGGATACAAAAGAACACTCATGCATGCATGCATGCGAGTTAGAGCAAAAGAAAACATCATGCATCGATTTTCCATCTACGAATCATTGCTGAATTGTGACAAAATCGAACTATTTTTGAAGCTGGTGCTGACTGGTGATAAAAATCATGTAAGCGCTGGGTCTCTTACGATAATGTCAAGCGAAAACGGTCACGATCGAATCACGATAAGCTATCTCAGATAATGGGATTTGCTAAGAAATATCTGCCAAAAGCTGCTGCCCTACGGTCGAACTCTTAGTTCAAACCTGTTTCAAAAACAACTGGATAGTGCAGGAAACAACCGCCATGAAGCGGCCAGCTTTGATCATTAGCAGAAGAATTGAGTTTCAGCAAGACAATTCCAGTACGATTCACATCCAAGCTCGTCAAAAGCTTCAGGAACTTAATCGTGAGGTTTTCATGCATCCGCTTTATAGTGTAGATCAAACATGAAGTAATTGCCAACTACTCCTATCTCTGGCAAATGATTTTGCAGGTAAAAGATGTGATTTAAGAAAGCTTGTAAAGTTGTCAAAACCGACTTTTCCAGTTGTTTCTCAATAGAGACGGGGATTTCTATGAGAGGGGTATAAAGTAATTATCTTCAAAATACCAACAAATTATCGAATACAACGAAATAAGGAGCTTGAAATAAATCAGATCGTTCTGTGGTAAATCATGCCTTCAATGTTATGCAAAAGTAAAGGACTTCCTTTTACTGCATCTTATATGTTGAGATTGAAATTTAGCTATAGTAATAAAACCAAAATCCACAAGTTGTAATATATTGTAATAACATAACAACAACAAAAAACGTTGAGTGTGGAAAAAATTAAAAGACCATTGGACTAAAATGCGGACTTATATAAGACTTATTTGGTTTTGAGCGGATTACAAAACAAGATAAAAGTTATCTAAAACTAAACTTGCCATGAGATTGCTGTTCTCTTAGACTTTTGGTTTATACAAAACATCTCTATTCGGCACTATTCCCATCTAGTATTTAGCGAAATCATAGCCAAAAAATTGATCTTAATTAATCTGTAGGAAATAAGTGAGTTCCTGTTAAGGAAGACCCTAAAAAGGTTATCAGCGTCTCTCGATAGTCGCAGCTCATACAAAAGCGGATTGATTGAAGTGTCTACAAATTATAGGCAGACATACTTATAGAAATTATATTGGCACAGAATGATAACATTACGTTTGATTCATCTCACAGCGCCAGTTCTGTCTCCAGAGTCTGATCCACTGAGGATCTGATTTTACAAACACAACCTTCATACCAAAAAAGTTACGGATTTTACCCATTTAAAATTTGAGAATAAATTAAAGCTATTTCGACCTTAAAACTTCTAATCATTTGCTTTAACAAGTACGATTATTTTCTATAATTTTTAAATGCACCAGCTATCCTGAGGGAATTATCGGAGCGAACCAGCTATGTCAGAACCGTTTCGAACTTTTGCAACAGAACTTTCACAGTATTACTAATTAGAAACTGTGAGTTAAGTACTTGATATCACTCAGTTCTACTTAATAACAGATTTTAGTTTAGTTAGATTTAAATACAAATTAAATGAATATAAATAGTTTATAAATAATGTATAAAACATAGATTACAGTTTCGATATTTGTTAATAAATTTAATAATTACCAATGTAATTTATACAAAGGGTAACTTCAGCTTGTTTGATCAATCCGCAAAGAATGCATAGTTTTAAGTGTCGATAATTCATTTTCGAAATTTTTGTAATTGTTTTCAGATTAACACAAGTTAAGAAATTTACTGTTTGAGCTACGAAAATAGTCTGTATTGGATTGGATAATGATGCAAAATTTGGTTCAATTCCAGGAAATTTTAAAATTGTGTAAGATTCCACTAAACTATCTTGGTTTACGAAATACTACTGAAAAATATTTAAATTCAATAAACTTATTCCGAATTGTTCACAAAACTAGTGTTGATCCCAAAATCTAGTAATAGATATTAAATAGAAATTTATAGAATTTACTAACCTGCTCACGACTTTCGACCTATGCTTAAATATCCCCTGGTAATGCACTCGAATTTTTATTTGGTGATAGCTAAAACAAGAAGGCGTCTAGCTGAATGATTTGAACGCAAGTCACTATCGGTAGGCAACGTTTTTTACTTAAATTTAAACTTTTATGCTGTTCTAGTGAGCAGTTCAAATACTAAGATCGGAAACAAAGACCTAAAAAATCACTTATTTTAAAACAATGTTACGATTTAAATTTAAAACCACAACAGGAAATACATCGGATGCAGAGGCCTAAAAGGGCGCTCACCTTAAAACAATGTTAAGATTTAAATTTAAAACCACAACAGGAAAAAAAGAGTCGGTCCTTCCAAATGCTGGTAATGCCAGAAAACTTCGTAAAACCCCCGCTTAAATAATCATGCATTTTGGTCATCCATTTTGGTTTTTTTTTTGCACTCAAAATTTGGGCAAAATATATTTCTTTAATTTGAAACATGCTCTAGCGGGTTACGCAAAATTAAAAACAACTAAATCTTTATCAAAAATATTTTCAAATACAAATTTTTTCCCCCACAGTTTTCGTCACTTTAAATGAATTCGTTAGGGATTAATAATACTCCAAATTTTATTTGTAATTTAAATAATGCAAAGTTTTCTATGATCTAAAAAATATGTTAACAATACCTTATTCAAATTTCTATCCAAACTTTTTAAAAAATGAAAAATTAAAAATTTTGTGCAAAATTATGGCATTGTGAAAGCCTGAAATACTACTTTAATTAAATAATTCAAAAACCTCATCACAATTTACTCAAACATATTGAGTGATCGATTAAATAAACGTTAAGAATTCGTGATCAATATTTATCTGATTAATACAAAATTTTATTACCTTCTTTATATAAAAAAATTATGTGAGTCTGTCCATCTGTTCAGTATTACCTACTACGCTGTTTAGCCAATTGTAATAAAAATTTGATTGTTTATTGATGACAGTAGATGGAATGGTTTTCAGACACAAATTATTATTGAGAATAACGCTGTTTTTTGTTGTTTTATTAAATTTCCATATTATGTACTACGTAAGGAAACTTTAATCATTCATTGTTGTCGTATACAATATGGTCAAAATAATAAGTACACCCTGTATTCTTTTTAAAGGTTCGTAGGCGAAAATTTAGTTAAATTAAAAGAAAAAACAAATACCAATTTCATTTTTTATAACACTAGAAATAAAATAAATACTAAAACAATAGAAAAACAAAAATTAAATTCAGTATTGTTCAAAAAGTAAGAAAAGCAAAAAAGTAAAAAATCAAGTTTTTTCTGCTAATTTGGCTGAGTTTCTCTAAAAGCCGGTATATCCACCTTTATTTTCAATTATTTCGTTGACTCTTTTTGGCATGCTGACAAAAAGCTTCCCGCAGGTTTCTACTGGTATTTCATGCCAAGTTTTTTTAACAAAATTCCGCAACTGATCGTTATTTTTAAGAACCTCCTTTCCAACTCTTGGTTTCAACTCTCCCCAAAAATTTTCGATTGGATTTAAGTTCGGAGATTGACTTGGCCAGTCAAGAAGGACAAGATTATTTTCTTGGAACCAATCCTTTACCAACTTAGAAGTATGCTTCGGATTGTTATCCTGCTGGAACGTCCATCTAAAAGGCATACTTTCCATAGCATGGTTCAACATTGTATTTTCCAAGATATCTTTGTAGTGGAATCTGGTCAAAGTGTCGGTAATTCGATGTATCAGACTGACACCATACCACGAGAAACAATCCCAGACCATAATATTGCCGCCCCCGTATTTGACCGTCTTCTTTGTAAAGCGAACATGGAATTCCTTACTCTTAGGGCATCGAACATTCCGGGCACAGTCATTTCCAAATACATTAATTTTTGTTTCATCACTCCACAAAATGTTTTGCCGATTTTTTCACCGTCTCCTCCAGACCAATTGAAATGACTTCTTACAAACGCCGATCTAGCTTTTACATTTCTTTGTCTAAGCAAAGGAACTCTTCTCGCTATCCGTCCTGGTAAATGTGCTACTTGTAGTCTACAACAAGCCGTTCGCGATGAAATTACATTTTCAATTTCGACTGAAATGGCTCTTGAAGACACAAACGGGTCCTTCTTCACAAGTGTTACAACACGGATATCTGTTGTTTTTGAAGTTTTTTTGGTTCTTCCGCAAGTTTCGACGAGTTTTTTAGGCTTTAAAGCATTTTGTGGAAAAAATAGCGACCGATTCATAGTTTCTGCTATAGAACAAAGACTTTGGCCACTCTCTCTTAGCCTTGAAACAATTTTTCTCTGCTCCGGAGAATAATGACTTTTTCGTTACATGGCTGATTTTTTTAACAAAATATTTTGTTATGGATAAAGATAGACAACAGTAAAATAACTAGCTTTTCCAAAAAGACTACAGCAGACAGCGACAATATTTAAGAATTGAGCAATGCATTTATTATTTTGACCAAGTAGTGAAATCACACCTGAACAAAACTAACTCATAATGAAAACAACGTGGAAGCCCCAGTTTTAAAGGCATTGCCATATTAAAGTTATTTAAATAAAAAAGAATTGCCATGTTAACTATTCGTTAAAGTAACCAAAATTAAACATAAAGCAAAATCAAGCAGGTGTACTTATTTATTCGACCATATGTGTAGATAAAGTTTTCCTAAATACGACCACACAAATTTAGTATGGTAACAAATGATTTCGCACATTAAATACTTTAGAATTGATTAGTTATTGATTTTCCTGCATCTGGAAATTAATTCTCTAACCTCTATGCATTACCTTTCAATATGCAAAAGAATATGAAATGAAAATAAGTGAAGCTCCATTCATAGAAGTCACAAAAATTACAATAACTTTAACATTATGCTAAAACTTTATTCGACAATTTCTAGTAAATGGTCTCCGCTTGGGGAAAAAGGCGCCTGTTATTGAATGCGTTGTATGAGAAATAAGTTCATACCATACCATACCATTGCTTGATTGTTCAACAAATTTCTGACTTCGTGCACAATGTAATTAAACAAATAATTTATTTTTGCTCTAAAATTCGCATGACCCAAATAATTTCAGTAAAGCCTCCTGCGGCTCACTATAGAAAATGTCCGGACACCTTTTAGTTTATAGTTTCATTTCGATTGCATAACTCAAACTCTAAATGTTTACTTTAACACAATTGTTGTGTACCAATCATAAAACCAAGTTTGCATATTGATTTGATTTGGATTCCAACAGCGAAAACAAATCGAAGCTATTTTCAGTTCATTTAATTTCAATGGCAGTGTAAATTTCACATCGCCAGTAATTTAAACGACTCCTGAACACGTACAAAAGTCATAAAATAGGAGATTTCTATAAATTGAACAGCAGTCTTCTTAAATTTCTTTTATTTTTGTCTTTCTTAAATTTGAAAACAATGGAAATCAAACGATTTTTAATACTGTATGCAAAAAGTAATTAGAAATATTTTCTTTCCTACTGCGGCAGACGTCTGCGACGAATTTCTCACCATAAATGCCTTCAGTGTGTCGTGATTTAGGCTTGGTTTTGAACGAAACAAAATGCCTTTTTGCCGACTTCCACAATTCCACATATTTGTGAAATGAAACATGAATTCTACCGAAACAGGAGGCCTTTGGTGTACAGACTTTCCCGGAATGAAATATTTACAAGTGTCATAAATAGTTTAAAGAATGCGAAGAATGAGTCGATAATGAACAGTCCATCAGACGATTCAACCCCTATCGTCCATGAGATTTCCTCAAACACCGTGATGAACTACTAAAAACCTTACTAATGATGTTAGCATTTCAAATGGTTGGCAGTCACCTTTTTCTTTTTTTTTTTTCTTTTTTGAAAAATCGCATTACGTTCAAATTTGTTAAAAGAAATTGTTGGTTCATTTGCGTTAATTAATGTTTGAGTTTCCCAAGTTTTTTTTCTCACCCACCTGTATTTACAATATTTACAAATACAGGGTGGCGAAATAGAATGTGCATATTGCATCATCTTTTTTTGCGTGGTAGAAAAGGCGTGGGCGGGGGAGGGGCGCCTACATCGTTGGGTTGGCGGGTTCATGGAGTTGTAGTCGCTATGAATCACTTCGACGGGAAGCGTCGCGCATTTTGGGTGCGCGCATTTTACGAGAACTCTCGTTCATATATTGCTACTAGGCGGCTATATTGTGCTGAATATGGACTACGGCGAATTAGTGAAGCTCCGAGTGCTAATTTAATTAAAATATGGGTAAAGCGTTTTGAAGAGACCGGTTCAACATTTAAACCACAAGCAAATGGTCGCCCAAGAACATCTAGAACCGAAGACAATGTTGAGAGAGTTATGGAGTCAGTACGAGGAAATCCACAAATATCGACTCGCAAGAGATCGTCTGTCTTACAATTATCACGACGAAGTTTGCAACGAATTTTAACATTGGATCTTAAACTGCATCCATATAAGCTGCAATTAACACAAGAATTGAAAGAGTCTGACTTCAAAGCAAGGCTCGCATTTGCTAATGAAATGCTTAATCGATTTTCTAATTTTGACAATATCCTTTTCTCTGACGAGGCTCATTTCCTTATGAATGGGTTCGTAAACCGTCAAAATTGTCGTTACTGGAACAGTGAAAATCCCAAAATCAAATACCAGAAACCATTGCATAGTCCTAAAGTGATAGTATGGGCAGCAATTTCTGGCAGAGGAATAATTGGTTCTTTTTTCTTCGAAAATGCGCGGGGCCAAAACGTCACGGTTAATACGGAACACTATGTTGAGATGTTGGACGGAGTTTTGGCTCCAGAAATTGAAAGTTCAAGAATAGTGAATTCCAGAACTTGGTTCCAACAAGATGGAGCTACCTGTCAAACATCAAATGACTCCATGGCAGTGGTGAAGCAGATGTTCCCTGGCAGACTGATTTCGAAAAGAGGTGATATCCCATGGCCCCCACGTAGTCCAGACTTGACGCCTCTTGACTATTTTTTGTAGGGATACCTCAAACACAAAGTCTACAGTAATAATCCAAGAAACATCGCTCAGCTCAAGGAGAATTTCCGTGGTGAAATGACAGCCATTACACCAGTATTACTGAAGAAAGTTTTCAACAATTTTCGTTTGCGGTTAGAGGAGTGCCGTCGTAAAGAGGGTCACCATTTATATGATGTTATTTTTAAAAAATAAACTCCATTTATTACTCTACAATGCCTTAGATTTATTTTAACCATACCTTTTGTATTACTTTTTAAATCTATTTTTTAAATATACACGTTCTATTGCGCCACCCTGTAGCATAAACTACTGTTGAAAAAATGTTAAAAACGAGTCGATGATGAAGAGCTCATCGGAAAAATTGCAACCTTTATCAAATCCGAGTTTTGTTCAAAACCCGAGATTTGTTACTAAAAACCTTAGTAATGATGTTGGCATTTCAAATGGATCAGTCACCTCTATTAAAAGAATTTTGGTTTGTTTCTGAATAGTGCAATTACGTTCAAATTTGTGAAACAAAACACTGTTGGTTAATATGCGTTAATTAATTGCGTTTTCCAATCAATTTTTTTGCGTCCCCTTTTTAAATGAATTATTTATTAATTACATGTTGAATTCGTTTTAATAAAACCGCGTTTGTGAATTAAAAACAAAATCAAATAGTCTTCAAATTTGTTTCGCAAAGGAGTTTTCTTGCTTGAACAGAATAAATATTTTGTGTGCTCTTAAATCCTCCAAAAAGTTTAGATACGTTTTGACTACCATCTATAGAATAGAATATATTATTATTAAGGGAGATGAAACTTGCAATTATGCTTATACTGAAGAAACAAAACAGCTATCAATAAAGCTGAAAAATTTGCAGCAAAGTCGTTTAGACAAATAGGCAGACAAGTTAATAAGTCATTATCATCTCACTCTGCATTGTCTCTTTGTCAACACTTGGCCAAAAATTCAACTATTATTGCTCCATGACAACCGCATTCGTCAAATTTGAAATGTTGTGAATTTTGGTGGTTTCGTAAACTGAAAATACTGCCCCAAGAATACAGTTGGATTGGAAATGTTTGAAGTGAATCACAGCTCGCTCTAAAGAAGGGATTGTAGCGAAGGGATTGGAAGGCTTCGAGGATTGGAAAAATCGTAAATATATTGCATACTAGTTTTACATTTTGAACACAGTAATAGAGTGCGAAAACTATCGTATCCCATCGCAAAGAAAGCAAAAATTTCTATAATTTATAATATGTAATATATAATATATAAAATACAATATAGGGTGGTTTTTTAAGATTTAAGTTTTTCAGGTTGGCAGCACTGGTTGGTAATGGTATCCAAATGTACAGCATACTCTGCCATTTTACCATGGAAAGATTAACTCCGTCTCCGGCTCCGTCTCACAATGTCTATTCGGAAGGTCCAATTTTTTGTCACTCTTTCGCGCATTTCGGCCTGTATTCCACGAATAACGCGTGTTATGTTATCCTTTAAGGCTTCAATAGTGTTCGGCTTGTCCACGTAGACTAACGACTTGACCTAACCCCACCAGAAATAATCAAGAGGCGTTAAATCGCAAGATCTTGGGGGCCAACTCACAGGGCCAAATATATAAATAAGCTGCTCACTCAATTCACCCCTCAACATATCCATTGTTTCACGAGCAGTGTGGCTTATTGCACCGTCTTGATGGAACCACATGTCAACCAAGTTCAATTTAGTCAATTGGGGCAAAAAAAAAAATCCTTATGGTTGAGTAACACATGCTGACAAGAAACAAGAACAACAAGAAATTTGGAGACAACAGCACGAATTGTTGATTCAACAGGTCGATTATGACGACCATAAAATGGTCGTATCAAACGATACACATTTGTCACAGGGCACGAATTTTGATAATAAATTTCAACGATTTGCAATCGTTGCTCGTTTGTTAGTCTTTCCGTGATGAAAAAGCAGAGTATACTGTACACTTTCCACTTTGGCGGATGACGTTTAGACGCCATTACCACCCAGTGCTGCCAGATTGAAAAACTTGAATCTTAAAAAATCACCCTGTATATCTGCATGAGGTAAATAAAGGTAATGATAAATGTGATTTTGATACTGAAATTTCATTGACATTGAGCATTGTTTGTACTCCTATTTCAGGTATCAATCGTAAAGGTGATTTTGTCGCAAATGCCTGTCAATCTGTTATTATAGTCTGCTTTCGCATTTTGGGGTTTTCTACCACCGATTGTGTGAAATCCGTTGTCCAAGTGTCATGTCTTTTTATGTCATTTTTAAAATTGGAGTTAACGACTCTACCGAGGATAATTGAAGACATTGATAAGAAAACAAAGCATAAATGTTCCTTTTTTTATTACACACGATTCAGTGTTCTCTCTCTCTCTCTCTCTCTTCTTGTATGTCAAATTTGTATAATTTTTTTTATAGCAACTGAAAGCAAAATTTATGAAGACACATTTTATGGCCTCAGAAACATCCGCTGTTGCACGAAATTCGTATGTCCCAGGCAGTGAGAGCAATGGAATTGCAGAGTCATGTAATGGTTAAGTGATTACCAATAATTTATTAACTCCGCAGATCGTCGTCAAAGTCTTTTTTTTTTTTTTTTGCGTTCAATTTCAGTTTTTACATTTATACAATTGATTGCCTTCATTTGCTGCACTTGATTTGAAACAAAATACTGATAAGAAAGCAAAAAAAAAAAAAAAAACAAAATTTAAAGACGCTGAGCTCGGACTTTTATGATTTAACAGTGTACATATAAGTGTATATGCATATGGTCAAAATAATAAGTACACGCTAAATTTTTTTTAAGGCTCGTAGACGAAAATTTATTTAAATTAAAAGGAAAAACAAATATCAACTTCTTTTGTTATAACATTACAAATAAAATTAATACTAAAACAATAACAAAAAAAATTGAATTCAGTATTTAAGTAAGAAATTAATCAAAAAACTTTGGACAAAATAATAAGTACATTTAGTTAAAATAAGCAAAAAGTAAAATAATGTAGTTTCCTCTGTTAAATTTGCTGAATTTTTTTTTTTGTTGACTCTTTTTGGCATTCTGGCGATGAGCTTCCTGCAGGTTTCTATTGGTATTTTACACCTGTTTTTTTGAACAAAATTCTATAACTGATCCTTATTTTTAAGAACCTCCTCTTCAATTCTTTGTTTCAACTCTCCCCAAAGATTTTCGATTGAATTTAAGCCCTGAAAATGATTTGGCTTTTCAAGAAGGGCAACATTATTATCTTGGAACCATTCCTTTACCAACTTAGAAGTATGCTTCAGATCATTATCCTGCTCAAATGTCCATCTAAGCGTCCATCTAGTTCAACATTGTATTTTCCAAGATATCTTTGTAGTGGAATCTGGTCAAAGTGTCGGTAATTTGATGTATCGAACCGACACCATACCACGAGAAACAACCCCAGACCATAATATTGCCACCCCCGCGCTTGATCGTCTTTTTTGTAAAGTGAATATGGAATTCCTTACCCTTAGGGTGACGAACATTCCGGCCACAGTCGTTTCCAAATACATTAATTTTTGTTTCATCGCTCCACAAAATGCTTCACCATTTTTTTCACCATCTCCTCTGGACCAATTAGAACGATTTCTTGCAAACGCCAATCTAGCCTTTATATTTATTTGTCTAAGCAAAGGAACTCTTTTGGCTATCCGTCCTGGTAAATGTGCTTCTCGCACTGTACGACAAACCGTTTGCGATGAAATTACATTTCCAATTTCGACTGAAATGGCTCTTGAAGACCCAAACGGGTTCTTCTTCACAAGAGTTAAAATACGGAAATCTGTTGTTTTTTAAGTTTTTTTTTTTTTTTTTGGATCTTCCGCGAGTTTCGACGTTCTTTTTAGGCTTTAAAGCATTTTGTACACAAAATAGCGACCGATTTATAGTTTCTGTTATAGAGCGAAGACTTTGGCCACTTTTTCTTAGTCTTGAAACAATTTTTCTCTTCTCCAAATGACAATTACTTTTTCGACCAATGGCTGATTTTTTTTAACAAAATATTTTGTTATGAATAAAGATAAACAACGGCAAAATAACTATCCTTTCCAAAAAGGCTACAACAGACTGCAAAAATATTAAAGAATTGAGCAATGTAGTTATTATTTTGACCAAGTACTGAAATCACACCTGAACAAAACTAACTCATAATGAAAACAACGGGGAAGCCCCGGTTTTGTTTTTACTTTTAAAGGCATTACCATATTAAAGTTATTTAAATAAAAAAGAATTGCCATGTTTACTTTCCGTTAAAGTAACTAAAATTAAACATAAAGCAAAAATAAGCAGATATACCCATTTTTTCGACCATATGTGTATCGAGGGCCACTCGTGATTAATGCCATGTTGAAGTTAAAATAAGAGATAAAAATTAGTAAAAAGATATCCACTACTTTTGCATAATATTGAAGGCTTTGTTTAGCATAATTTGAATAATCCGAATTAACTCAAATATGCGCAATTTTGTTTCATAACATATTTTGCCATTTTGAAAGTAATTCCTTTATGCCTCTCTGATAGAACCCCACATCGTCGAACAAAATTGTAATAGTCGATTTTCACACTTTCTACTTTCCACTTTGCCATCAACAAAATCATTCGCCATAAACAGAAACAACTAATAATCACTTTGTATCAGATCCCGACTATAAAGTGGATGTGTAAGAACATCACAGCCAAATTCTTGGAGCTTCAATTTGGTCACTATCGATGATAACAACGAATGCCAACGAATTATACAACGATGGCTACACTGTCGCCATTCGTACAATGGAACGCCGACGTTGTCTTTCATACTTGTACCCTTCGGGCTAGGAAAAAACACTGAAAATGACACGCCAAATCAAACTATTGATTAGGATTCACCGGGGACGATGACATCCTCCTATTGACCGAGGATCTCTTAATCTCCACCCTTCACCTTCCCGTTATGGAACTCAATTAGCATTCTATTGGCCACTACATGATGATTGTTTTATTCAGATGGTACAATGATTGATAGTATAAAAAGCAAATTAAGAGTGTCGACTCAAGTTAGATGATTTCCAGTCAGTCCCACCAAACACACAGTAAAATCTTCCTGACTGCCAACGCCGGCTTGGCCACCATTTGCGCCCAGTTCATTACGATTCGATCGTGATCGATTTCGTTTGACGTTGTCGAACGTGATGCTCATTCCATACCCAGTCACCATCTGCTTCAGAAATGGGTTGATTTTGTTGCGATGCAGCAGTGGTTCGCAAATACAAATTCCGTCCACGAAGTTTTGTTGCGAAACTGGTATGGCACCTTGTGTGGGTGCTCCCTTTAATATCCTTTCTTTTCAAGTGATTGCGAACGATTTTTGGCAAAATATTTAGCTCTGGACAATCGAGATAGTGTTTAAATAGTAGTCCGGTCTGTTTTATAGACATTTTCGACAATTGGTGACAATTGAACAGAATCGACGAAACCAAAATTGTACTTGATTAGCAATCATAAGATCAGGACCATAAACACTGCACACATTTTCAGTCGCCTGGCTTATCTTTTTGGATTTCACCGAAGAAAAACAATAAAATATGGCGTAGTTTCTCTTTAGTGTCATCAATTCCGGGTCCATAAAAAATGAACGCTATCTTTGAATCAAGCAGTTTTGAACTGTCGAAATAATATTTTTGAATGCAAAACCATATCACTCTAACGCTATTTAGCGTAACTCGATAGAGTTTATCCAATACGATGCAGATACAAATTACTAAAGTCATCAATTGGTAAATTAATGGATTTCTTTGCACGGTGTTTAGTGCCACCGATCTGGCAAGGCTGTTAAATACCTGTCATCTGAAGTGTTACTTATTTAGTGAAATGTTTGCCATTTACGGGTAAGGATCGTTTAACACAACTAGTTAAAACCTACCACAAAAGTGATGATGCAAACGTGGGCACTTTTCGTCAACGTAATTTAGAGAAAGAATTGGCAAAATTATAAAGAAATTTGAAAGGACTGGAAGGGTTACAGGTGTGATCAGGCCTATTAATAATAATATTAATAATAATCCTAATTTCAATTTGGAGCTCTATTGCCATATAAACACCGATTTTTTGCCTGTAATTGAAGAATGTGAACTGGACGACATCTGGTTTTAACAAGCCTTTTTGCTTTATTGAATGAGAAATTTTCAGAAAGCGTAATTTTACGTTTTGGCGACGTCAATTGGCCCCGAAGATCATGCGATTTGACCCTGTAATTTCTTTTTGTGGATGTGCATCAAAAACTTAAACTTAAACGTTTGAAAACCAACATTTGTCAAGTTATCCCAGATATATCGCTTGAAATATGTGAAAAAGTGGTAGAAAACTACCTCAAAAGGATCCACTGCTGCAAGCAATCCAGATGTATTAATTTAAACAACTTTGTATTTTGTAAATAGGCAAAGTTCTAGCATAACCATGAAATAAAAATTTCATCGAAATCATAGATTAATATATATTTTACATAACTTTACTTCCGAACCCAAAATATGGGTAACCCAATATAATGCCTTGTTTTTCTACATCTTGAAATGTGCAAATAGCTTTTGTCTGTCTTTGATGCTCGTTGAGCGGTTTTTGAGTAGAAAATCGTGTCTTTCTAACATCAACTGTCATAACTTGAGCGCAGTTATACAACGCGGGATACGGATTATTAAAAGTTCGCTATTAGCAACAAAATGGATTTAAAATAAATTGGATGGAGAACGCACTGCTGCAACCAATCCAGAGGCGGTTATCTAAATGACGTTGTATTTCATATATAATGGTAAAATCCATGCATTATTATAGAATAAAAGTTTCATCGTAATCATAGCTTTATGTGTGTTCTATTTAACTCTACTTGAAACCGAAAAATGGATAATCCAATATAATGGATTTCTTTTTACTATGTCTTTTATTTCTACATCTTAAAATGGGCTTTTGTCCGTCTTTGATGCTCGCTGAGCAGTTTTTTGAGTAGAAAATCGTGCCTTTCTAACATCAACTGTCATAACTTGACCGCAGTTATACAACGCGGAATACGGATTATTAAAAGTTCGCTATTAGAAATAAAATGGATTTAAAATAAAATGCACGAAAATGAAGAGGCGGTGATTTAAAAGACGTTGTATTTCATGCATAATGGCAAAATCCAAGCATTATGAAAGAATAAAGTTTCATCGTAATCATAGCTTTATGTGTGTTTTATTTAACGTTACTTTTGAAATCGAAAAATAGATATCCTGGTATTCTATCACACTCGTATTCGTACCTACACACGTACGTACTAATCTGAACCACCTTCTGTGCCTACGGACGTATGAGCAATTTTGAATTAAAATTCCGCATAAGTAATTTAATTCACAACATCAATGATTGCTGTCATAACGTTAAAAACAAACAAACTAACTCATCAACTACCATTTAACTTAAGAAAAATAAATCTTTTTATTACTTTTACACACAAAAGTTTGCATTCAGTCTGCCGCTACATTAAACAAAAAACTCAAACATATCGCTTCCCTTCCATATACGATATTTGCCAGTGCTCACACATTTGCAAGACATTGCTAAACATCTAAGCTCTTGTTTGTTCATTGAATATCCTAAGGCATTCCCTTGACCAACAGCAGCGTTTCATCTGCAGTGGCATTTTTGTAGTTCACAACAAAAAGGGAAAAAAGTTTTTCAATCTTCAAATGTAAATACTTTTAAACTGTTGGCAGCTGCTAAAGCTGTTGCTTTTAAGGATAAAATCGTAACCTTTTCAGGAACTGGACATACACAGCACTGCCTCTTCAAAAAAGTTAACAATTTGTATTCTAAACTTTCAACTTTTAAATTTCTATAACCAGCTGTAAACTAGACAAAGTGCCCGTTTTCCCAATGTGTTATTGTAGTGTTTAATGAACCATTATTGGGGCATTAGCATAGGGTAGTGGTAGACACTGGTGCATGTACAATAACTTGCTGAATGACCGATGATGAGCACATGTAACATAGTTACCCAGCAAAACATTGAAAGCCATTCCATAAAAATAGTGTTTTACAAATGTTGAGTATATTTTACGCCTTTTGGGAAGCTCTGTAACAGGCAGCCGTTTTGGGAATCACAAAAATTGTTAGTACTTTTTTTTCGTTTCTGATGCAGACAATTAAAATTATTCGAAATATATTTCAAACCGTTAATTATTTGTGTGAATTCATGAAAGAAAATACCAAAAGATGTTTCGTAGCTTTAAAGGATCTGGTAAAAAGACAGTGAAAAGGTGCGAAAAACAACAGCATCCCTGCTGTGACAAACCCATGTTAAATTCATTGATGTTTATCCAATTTTCAACCACTTCTGTATCACGATCAGAGCAGCTTTTTAAATTCCCTAGATGCCCTTTTTCTATTGGGTAGGAATGCAAACATTGACACAGACTTCACTACATTCTATGAACAATAAAACAATTGTCAATTATGGACTGTATTTTTATTTATTTATTTGTTTATTTATTTATTTATTTATTTCTTTATTTCTTTATTTATTTATTTATTTATTTATTTATTTATTTATTTATTTATTTATTTATTTATTTATTTATTTCTTTCTTTATTTATTTATTTATTTATTTAATTATTTAATTATTTATTTATTTATTTATTTAT
>JAHXMU010000130.1:904118-977847 GCA_019455685.1 Philornis downsi | reverse complement strand
AGAAACATCGTTCAGCTCAAGGAGAATATCCGTGGTGAAATGGCAGCCATTACACCAGTATTACTGAAGAAAGTTTTCAATAATTTTCGTTTGCGGTTAGAGGAGTGCGGTCGTAGAGAGGGTCACCGTTTAGATGATGTTATTTTTAAAAAATAAACTTCATTTATTACTCTACAATGCCTTAGATTTATTTTAACCATACCTTTTGTATGGTGTAGTTATTTTTTAATCTATTTTTTAAATATGCTCATTCTATTGCACCACCCTGTACCTTCCCTAGCCATGTATGTAACCAGGTAGGTAAGTGTTAACTAATCATTGGTATCTAATTAGACAAGTGGGCACTAGCCTAAGCAAATTTGGCACACATAGGAGGTTTCCTCTACTTTATTGCGAATTAAGGCAAGTGTAGAAATTTCAATTATGTTAGCTGGCCTTTATCGATCATATTTTGTATTTTTGTCAAAATGTAACTTAATTCGTTGTAATTTTTATATCAAGTCTATGATCTGACTGTATACTCGCCATTTCATAATGGAATGACGAATGACGTTGTGGTAGGTCACAACGTTTAATTTTTGGTGAATGGGCTTTACAAAAGCTTAATGAAAATCCGCTGTTTGATCGAAAAATTGTGTTCAGCAATGAGGCTCATTTCTTGCGGAAGGGATACGTAAACAAGCAAAACTGTCTCATCTGGAGTGATGAACAGCCGCATGCCATACATGAATTATCGATACATCCAGAAAAAACGCCAGTCTGGTGTAGTTCATGGGCTGGTGGCATCATCGGTCCATTTTTCTTCAAAGACGACCGTGAAAGAAACTTTACCGTCAACGGCGAACGATATTGAGCCATGATACGTGATTTTTGTTCAAGTTAGTAGATATATGGTTTCATCAGGACGACGCAACATTCCACACTGCTCGTAAAACAATAGATATGTTGAGGGATGAATTTGGTGAGCAGCTTATCTCTCGATTTGGCCCTGTGAGTTGGCCCCCAAGATCTTGCGATTTAACGCCTCTTGATTATTTCTTGTGGGGTTATGTCAAGTCGATAGTGTATGTGGACAAGCCGAACACTATTGAAGCCTTACAGGATAACAGAACACGCGTTATTCGTGAAATACAGGCCGAAATGCTCGAAAAAGTTTCGAAAAATTGGACTTTCCGAATGGACATTTTGAGACGGAGCCGCGCACAACATTTACATGAAATTATCTTCAAAAATTAAATGGCAAAAACCAATTTATCAATTCCAATAAAAAATTTTGATGTATGGTGCAAATTTGAGTGTTTTATTCGATTAAAAAAAAACTACGATTAAAAAATCACCCTATAGAATAGATATAAAAAAAGAATTATTTTCCTGTACGAAATAAAAAATTTACCCAGCCTCATTCTATTTTATTACTCGTTTTTCTGTACACAATAAAATACTCCTCTACAAGTTCGAATCACACTTAAATTTGTGAGGGATGAAAGGTCTACTGACACTATCGGCATGTTTGCTTAATGCTTTTCAATCAATCAATCAGGTAGTGACTGTTAATTGAAATACTAACAAGAATGTAAATAAAAAGCCGTATCTTGACCATTCTAAGTTAATTAGAAGTTTCACTCTCATATTTGTTTGAAGTTGAAGAATTTTACATGCATGAATGCATGCAATATAATTTCAACTATGAAATTTATTATTAAAATATTCAGTGAAGTCATAAAAACAACACATTGTTTGCTTGTTTTGTTTAGACAATATTTCGCACCACGAATACCACAACGGGTAGATGTATCAAAATTTTTTTTGTGGCAAAGTTTTTATTCGTTTCACGTTTATATGTTTTCCAACAACGCAGTGATTTTCATCCTGACTCCCCCATTTTTTCCATGGTATTTAGTAAAGTTCGCCGTTTTTTGTGGTTTTTCTATTTTTTCTGTTCAAAAATATGACCCTCGTACGACTCGTTGTAGGGAAAAATGAATTTTTGGATATGAAGTTGATGACAACTCTTGATTTTGATTTTAATAATGTGATTTTTAAATAAAAGTGAAAAAATCATTTTTTAAAGGTATTTTTTGCCTTACAGTAATGATTGCATTTTAAATAAAATATGCGATGAGTTTAAATGTTTAAATTTTTATCATATGATCTATAAGAAACTGTACTGGTCAAGCTCAAATTGTCAACTCAATATTTAAGATGTCGAATTCGATGTACGAGCTATCATAATCCCTAGTAAATGTGTTATAATCTGACGCAAAAAGTGAAATAACGATAAAGTTTCCACTTATTACTCCTCTGCATTACACCTGGATTACCTGTAGCCATAAAAGCAGTTATACAGGCATTGAAATTCAAGTTTTAACATAAAGCCGGATTTTGTATTTTTTTGTTGTGGTCACGAATTCTTTGACCAAAAAACCCAATGCAGGACTTGCAATTTTCGCCTTAAATTAATGGCACATCATCATAGCGCAAAACTGTAAAAATGACGCATATAAAATTTATTATTCACTTTAACTAGAACACTGATTTTTAAAATATATTGTAATGGAATTATTCTAATTATAAATTCCAAGAACCTTAGACAGCACTGACACTACATTTTGGATTTAACATAATAATACCATTTTTGATTGCTTAACTCAGTATTGTTTTATAGCGCGTCGAAGAGAAAACACGTCATATTTTACACTTCTTCTTCGTTAAAGGCGAAAAGGCAAATTATGCGGTTGAAAATCTGAACAGTAATTATGGACCTGCTACTGTAATAGCTAATAATGCGTGATTTTTGATTTCATCTCTTCCCTACCGGTAATTTTGATGTTAAATGCGCCAGATGCACTTTGCTTTGGAAATGTCGATTAAGTAATGGAAATTATCAAGTCCGGCCGTCATGTAAGCACTGTATCGATTTCCCAAGAGCTAAATATTAGACGGAAACCCCGTTCGGAATAGCTTTAATTAGGATGTACATAAAAAGGAGCTCAGTTATCACAAAAAATCCTCATGTGACTCATTTCCATCTGATTACCATTACCGCATCGCAATAAAATTCACTTATTTCTAAAGCGGACCGTGACTTCTCCTTCTTAGGTGGCAACTGGAATAGACATACTTATCTATTATACGCAACCCGAAAATAATTACAAACGCTTCAATCTCCTGCGCTTCTCCCAATTCGTCTCCCAATTCCAAGTTTCGATAGTACTTCAAAAGCTTGGTCGTTTCAACGGAGTTTTGGTCACCGTCCATCGAGTTCATTGTTGAACACATTCCGTGTTGGAGCATTTGGGTCCATCCGCACAACATGACCTAGCCAACTCAATCGCTGTGTATTAATGCGTTTGACCACATCGATGTCGGCATATAGCTCATACAGCTCGTTGTTCATGCGACGCCGATACTCTCCTTTAACGATGATGGGGCCATATATTTTCCCCAGTATTTTCCTCTCGAAAACTGCCAATACTGATTCATCCGCTTGCTTCATAACCCCATATAACAAGACAGGTACAACCAATATCTGGTACAGTTGGATTTTTGTTTGCCGAGAGAGGGCTTTATCATTGAATCGCTTGCTTAGCCTATAGTAACATCTGTTAGAAAGCAACACCCTCATCTTTACCTCCATTCGTTATCTCGTTCGTTTTGTTTACAGCGGCATCGAGGTAGATGAATTCTTCCACCACTTCAAAATTATAGTTGTCAACGTTCACACAGCGTCCTAAACGAGTAGACTCTTTGTTC
Source organism: Philornis downsi (assembly GCA_019455685.1). NCBI lineage: Eukaryota > Metazoa > Arthropoda > Insecta > Diptera > Muscidae > Philornis > Philornis downsi. The sequence goes on along the minus strand of JAHXMU010000130.1, from coordinate 974,094 downwards.
GTTGAAAGCAATAACTTTGTTTAGTCCTCGTTTACCATGAGATCCATTTTCACTGCTTCCTTCTCGATGCTTGAGAAGGCTGCAGTAACATCTCGCAGTTTTCTGCCAATAATGTCTATGTCATCTACATATGCGAGTAACATATGGCTTTTATTATAGATGGTACCAGTTGTGTTAACTTCAGCTTTCCTCATAATAATCTCAATCATCAATCAATCATCATCTTCAACAGTATGTTAAAGAGGTCACTCGATAGACTGTCGCCCTACCTAAATCTACCTCTGGTGTAAAAAGGCGGGCGGTGACAGGTCATGAAAAATAAGCCACTTATGGCAACATCAAACAGAAATGGACGTGGTCGAATCGCGGTAAGATGACGCAAACGGTGGCTAAGATAGAATTGCACCATCAACAATTGGACTGAAGGATGCATTCGCCAAGAAAAGAACAACTTTGAATCATCGGAGAAAACTTATGTCCCATCTGGACAACGCCAGGCCATATACTGCGACATTTATTCACCAGAAGCTCCAACAACTTGGTTCGAAGATTCTTATGCATTCACTTATAGTCTGGATTCAGCATTAAGTGGTGATCACCTGTGCTCGCCTATGGCGAATCAGAAGAAGCTTGTCAGAACAAGCTTGTCAAAATTACCTGTCCCGTTTTTTCCCAATAGGAACGAAGGTTCCTATAAAATAAGCATAGTAGAATTCTCTTCAAAATGGCATCAATTTACTGCACAAAATGGTGCACATTTGGTCTAAATCGGATCATGCTAACTATGTTAAATAAAGACTTCGCAAGCCGAGTCGTAAGCTAGAAATTTGTCTTGAAACCAAGCTTTATAACCATAAAACTCTCATCTCCCAGCTCTCTATCAGTGAGCCAACTTCGAACTGGAGCTCTGAACCAAGCCCAAATCTAGAAAATGGAAATTTATACACGTAAAAAACAGACTATAAAGCGCCCAATGTCAAAAAATTACAAAATTTTAGGGGATTGGAGGAAGTGTTGAGTATTCTATGGTGGCAATCTCAATATTGAGATCGTTCGCATGATCGCAGGTTCAATCCTGCAAAGAGACACCTATCACTATTTGAGCGATGTGTCCGACAAACACTTCGGGTAGTCGAGTAATCGGTAAGCCTTGTGAATGCATTTCAAACCGTGACGTTGGGGATCATCGTTAATCTGTGTAGATCCTGTTGAGTGAGTCTAAAAATAGTGAGTGAGTGAGTCTTACATTAAATGTAGGAAGCTCTTCCATATCTCTTTCGTGGAGTGAAAGGAAATGTATTTAACCTCGCCTCTGCACTCAGATGACTTAGTAAAGCTCGAGTTACGTCTTATAATGAGATGATCATATAACAAAATTGATATTTTACACCATTTCAGTTATAAACAAAATATATTAAATGTTAAAAATTATTTTACGTCTAACAGCACCTGCACCAAACTATAACGTTAATAACTCATTATACGACCCCCTTACAAGTGCCCTATTTTAAACTGAAATTTACTAGATTGTAAACAATTGCCATTGAAACACTCTGAGCAATGAAAATAAAACATTAAGTTAATTTATTAAATTGTAACACCAAAGACCACAACTGTTAGTTTGTTCTCGTTTCGCATACAAATTTCGTATGAACTTTTTTGTATTCAACAACTTTTCCTAATCATTCATACATTCTTGGAATATTTTTCCAGTTCTCTGCATTGTAATATTCGTTGTCTTAGCACTTGTCAATTTATCCCCTCTTTGAGGTTATTAATTTGCAAAATGCTTTGCGTATTTTAACTTTGCTGTGTCATCTTTCTTGTTTTCTTCATTTCAGTGATATTTCATTCATACTACCATGGTGGCGCCAGGTCCTCTGGAGTATCCTCTTCGGTGGCATGGTCATTGTGGCGACTGGTGGCAATCTAATTGTCGTCTGGATTGTTATGACAACAAAACGCATGCGAACGGTAACAAATTACTTTATAGGTAAGTCGAAATTGTATATTTGTAGCTGACAATAAGGATGCAGTTTGAATAGCATTATATAATATGAATATTCATGGTATTATTCAATTGTATACAGTTAACTGCTGGTATGACTAAAATTAAAATAATAGAAAAGGACTTTTTCAAGAAAATAATAATCAGGACATTGACTGTAATTGACTGTAAATACATAGTTATCAAATGAAATTGAATATATAAACTTCAGTAGACTACTTTAGTGAATACAAAATGCCAAAAGTGCGCTTCTTCTTCGAAAAAACTTTCACAAAGTCAAATTTTCGGACCAACTTACAATTTTGAAGTACTTTGGGAGACGATATATAATATTAGCTCCAAAAGAAAAGTAAAGCAAAGCTTTTATATTCTTTGTTAATATGATTTTGGGTAAATTTTTAATTTTTATTTTGTAAAGAGCGGGCAGAGCAAAGCCGCAGCCTATTGAAGAAAGCTGTAGCTCTCTCACAAAATTCTTAAAAGTACAAGTTCGAAATGTAAAACAAATATTCGGTTGTAGAACAATGTGAGCGGCAAATTCGTTACCGTAAAAGGATTATTCAAGTATTAAGTGCAGCAACTAAAATCCAGAGAAACGGACAGCACAAACATTTTACTTTAGTTCTACTATTCGTACATGTTAATTGAAATTCTTATGCAGAGACTTTACATTATATGAAGTGTTAACATAAAAACGAAAAAACAGTAGCGAAAATATGGAGAAAGTAACTTTACTGACTTTAATTTTTTCTCAGTAAGTTCTAATTCGATGTATTACTGGTAAAACTATAAAGAATTTCCAATCATTCCATTCGACTTACACATAACATTTACAGAAATATTACCAGCACAACATTCATGTTTTCGAATCGAATAATTGAAAAAAAAACTAAATATTTCGAAAAATAGCTGGTACCAAGAAAATGCGTGGGGAAGTTTCATTCAAAACATTTTATAGGTAGATGGATTATCACTAACACTGTAACCAACTTCATTAAAAGAATTTTGAAAACAAACGGTAAGGAATTTTAGAAAGCTAACAACTATGAATGACGGCTATGAGTGACTTCCCAAAGAAAAGAATATCAGGAGAGAAAACAGCAGCAACACAAGAGCCGAAAATTTATAAATCAAAAACATATAATATAAATACAGGATTATCAATTTACTGGTCTCAAAAGCGCCGTTCTGACAAGTCTATCAGCTGTTAAATATCTACCTTCTGAAGTGTTGTTTATTTAATTAAAGCTTTGCCATTTACGGATATGGATCGTTTAGCAACCGAAGGAGGCGTAACAAAAGTGGTGATTCAAACGTGGTCTTTCTGTCGAACAAAATTTTCTTCAGCGATTACGTCAACAAGCAAAAGTGTCGCATATGGGGCTCGAAGAACCCAGAGGTGATTGTGGAAGAGCCACTGCATACGGAAAATTCAAAGCAATTCAAAATACAGTGTTTTATTACAAAAGCCATATTGATTTTTATTAATTCGGCCAAATCCCACACAGGCTTCTTCTTCTTATGTGGCGACTGGAATAGATATCCTTATCTATTATACGCCGCCCGTAGAAAATAATTCCAAGAGCTTTGATCTTCTGCGCTTCTCCTCTAATTCATCACACCAAGTTTCGATAGTATTTAAAAGATTGGAAAAACATTTCACGCCAGAGCATTTGAATCTATCCGCGCAATATGACTCAGACAACTCAATCGCTGTATATTAATGGGTTTGGCCACGTCGATGACGGCATATAGCTCACACAACTCATTGCTCATGCGACGCCGATACTCTCCCTTAGCGATGATGAGTCCCTGTATTTTCCAGTACTGATTCATCCGCTTGCGTCATAACCCAGGATTCTGCGCTTTATAACTACATATAGAGAGGTAGAGCCAACATCTAGTACAGTTGGATTTTTGTTTGTCGAGAGAGGGCTTTATCATTGAATCGCTTGCTTAGCCCATAGTAACATCTGTTAGAAAGCAACACTCTCCTCTTTACCTCCATTCGTTATCTCGTTCGTTTTGTTTACACTTCAAAATTATAGTTGCCAACGTTCACACAGCGTCCCAAACGAGTAGACTCTTTGTTCGTTGAAACCCGTAACTTTGTTTTGTCCTCGTTTACCATCAGACCCATTTTCGCTGCTTCCTTCTCGATGCTTGAGAAGGCTGCAGTAAGATCTCGCAGTTTTCGGCCAATAACGTCTATGTCATCTGTATATGCGAGTAACATATGGCTTTTATTATAGATGGTACCAGTCGTGTTAACTGCAGCTTTCCTCATAATCATCTCCAACAGTATATTGAAGAGATCGCACGATAGACTGTCGCCCTTTGGTGTAGAAAGGCTCGTTTAGATCTTGACTTAGACAGAACTTCGTGTCAGTCACCGTCATCCTACAAAAACGGACATGACCTCATACAGTTTTTGCCGTATCGGGCTATCGAAGGCAGCTTTATAATCGACGATAATATGGTACGTATCGATCTGTTTTTCTTGGGTCTTCTCCAGAATTTATCGTAGTGTGAATATTTGGTCAGTTGTTGATTCACCAGCTCTAAAGTCACACTGATAAGGTTTAATCAGGTCAGTTAGAATTGGCTTTAGTCCTTAACATATCACACTCGACAGGACCTTGTGAGCAGTGGGTAAAAGACTGATACCGCGATAGTTTTTACAAACACTTGGATCGCCTTTTTTACACACAGGACACAGGACACAGTACACTCAAACAATCATCGGAAATGTTTTTCTCGAGCCACATCGTATTTAAGGGCTGATGCAGACTGTTTATCAGCTCATCTCCACCAGTTTTAAACAGCTCTGCTGACAGGCCATCATTGCCCGGAGCTTTGTTGTTTTTAAGCCGCAATACTGCTGTTCTGATCTCTGTTTGGCTCGGTCTGATCTGGACGATTTATAATTGGGGTGATTTCCTCACTCGTGCAACCATCCGGAGCTATGGCCTTATAAAAATGCTCTCCCCATAGTTGCAGCACATTCTGCGTATCTGTGACCAGATTTCCCTCGCTGTCCTTACAGGAAGGATACCCTGTACTTCTTATCTTTGGTAGAATTTTCGTATTTCACCTCTATCCCTGTACCTTTCTATTTCTTCACTCTCACCCTTTTTCTACAACCGTTTCTTCCGCCTAAAAAACTGGTGTGTCTACACAGGCGTTCATATTCAAAATCGAGGCTTCACAGGCATTCAATTTGTACAATAATGGGGATCTACGAGTATATGGAACTAAGAATGTATCGCTCTATGTTGGATATCAGAGGCAGACCTATTAAACAGCCTCAACTTTCATATTTAACGTAGCATCATCAATAATGAGACTGTAGGAAATAATATAGTAAACAACTAGAACTTTAAAATTTTATTTCATTTACCGGCTTACTTTCTTGCTATTTTATACAGCATTCATAATTCAATAGCAGAACACTGTGTACGGAAGTTAGCCAATTAAACTTTTAGTGTTTTAGTAATTTGTTTTTTTTTTCTCCCTTCTCAACACTACAGCGTCAGTGGTTGCAACAAAAAAAAATGCTTTAATGTTTTGTTTACAAACTTTAACACCAACGATTTATTTTACTTTAATATTCAATTTTATAATTTGTAAATATTGAACCAACACTGCAGCAAATGGTATTTGCAAACACACAAAGCTTTGTAAATAAATTTCACGGTCAAATTAAATTTTGAAATGTAAACTGCAAAATGAAAATGTGCAAATATATCTAAACATACGAGGCTCGTGAAGAAAATTTGGAATGCAGTTATTATATTTAATACTGAGACTAATAAAATTTCCAAAAGAGGATATCTCTGTGTCATAGAGGATAATTTAAGAAAGGCTTAAACAAATTTTGATGCGAAGAATTTAGTTTTAGTTTAATGTAAATTAAGTGCAGAAATAATTACATAAAAATACTAATTTGTAAATTGTGATTAGCAAAAATAAAGGTAATGCAGTTTATATTCTTTCAGTTTATTCGTAAAAATATAAAGTGATATAAACCATATTTAATTTGCATCATAAATTATATTCTTAGGCGGCGACTGGAATACACATCCATATCTAGTTTACGCCGCCCGTAAAAAAATAATTTCAAGTGCTTCGAACTTTTGCGCTTCTTCTCCGATTCGTCACACCAAGTTTCGATAGCATTTCAAAAGCTTGGTCCTTTCAACGGAGTTTAGGTCGCCCTCTTCTGCGCCGTCCATCGAGTTCGTTGTCAAAAACTTTTCATGCCGGAGCATTTGGGTTCATCCGCATAACATGACCCAGCCAATGCAATCGCTGTATATTAATGCGTTTGACCACGCCGATGTCGGCATATAGTTCACACAGCTCGTAAATTATATGATAAACTTATGCGAGAGCGATCCCAAAACCAGTCGATCTAACAAAGAAGACACAAACAAGTTGGGAAACATTTTCTTCATTTTCTAACATAATCTATTTTTAGCTGGATACACTCTTACCAAAGATATTCAATAGGTTCTATACCCTGTTTACAGTAAGAACAGTCAAACTCCTTAAAATGTCTATCAACCACTCTTCATTGTTGGGAAATCTTTTACCACCGAGGTATATTTTCAAGTTTAAAAATAGAATAGATAGTCTGAGAGAGCTAAATCTGGCGAATAAAGTGCTTGATGAAGCAATTCGAACTTTAATTCATTAATTTTGGCCATCACAATAGTGGGTGTGCGAACTGGAGCATTCTCTTGATGAAACAACACCTTTTTTCGCCAAATTTTCATTACCTAAAACGCTGCAATAAATTAGCATAATATTTGCCGTTAATGGATTTTCCTTTCTAACGATATTCAACAAAAATAATCTCATGCACATTCCAAAAAACAGACACCATGAGCTTGCCTGCAGAAGGAACCGTCTTCGCTTTCTTTGGACGCGATTCTCTAATTCCAGTCAAGTGCTTTGACTTTTCCTTTGTCTCAGGTGTGAAGTGGTGGACCCATGTCTAATCTTATTTATATAATTATAAATCGACGTAAAAATTCGGCTTTATTGTGATCAAACATCGCCAAACACTCTACTAAAACATCTTCACGACACTGTTTTTGCTCTATTGAAAGCAAGCGCGGCACCCATCTTTCACACAGCTTTCTCATCTTAAAATCTTCGGTCAATTTACGATGTATAGCACTTTTTGGAATACTTATCATTTCAGCTAGCTCATGCAACTTCAGCCGACGACCATCCAATACAATTTTGTAGATTTTCTTAATCGTGAGATGGCGATTGAGATGGCGCTGACATCTCACTTGGTCGACCACTACGGTTTTCGCCTTGGCAGCTCGTACGGCCTCATTTAAACTGTGCTACCCAATATTTTATTGCCGTAAACGAAGGAGTAGACTCCCCCAGAGTAGAATATAGCTCGGCTTTAATATTGGAAATATTGAATTGCATAACGGTGACCAATTTTTCATATTTACAAATTCACTGAAATCTTTTAATTTTGATGGCTCAAATAAAAATATTAAACAACGTGGCAGCTGGAAACTCAAAACATGTTTTATAAAGTTCCACCATTAATATGTCAAGTCGGCTAGATCTAGGACCACAATCATATATCATAAACTTACACAATTTTGAAGACGGTGGTTGTCCGTGTTTTTGTGCCAAGCAAGTACCATCGAATAGAATTGTTTAATGGGAAATAGATTGTCACGACGATAATCCAAAATTGCAATCATGTTTCGTGTGACATGAGATAGTAACAGTACGACACGTGAGTGTTGCAAATCTGCTTCTCTACTTGAGTAACCTAAACAATTGCTATTTTCTGGACCAGAGGCGTCAATAACTACACTTTTCTCCACAAAAGTGGCAATAAAAATACCTATGATTAAGAAAAGTGTAACGGTAGATCGCAATACCGGCTCATCGATAAAGCTGATTTCTTTGCCACCACATAATATGTAGACTTAGCTCGTTTTTTTCTCAAAGGAAAAACTTATTTCTTAGAATTTATCAACATCCGCGGCCGCAATCGACTAAAACTCTAGTCAAGTAAAGTGGCTTGAATATAACTTCAACAAAGCCACTGGTTTGCTTTAGTGCAAATCACCTGAAGTCGACGGTGTAGAGATTATAGGGGAAAAATAGTAAATCGGGGTGCAAACAAATAACACAAATCTAGCCGCACAGCCTGGACTTTAAGAAAAAAACAACAATGCAACTGCAAAACATAGAGCTTGTTTGTTAAATTTTGTAGCCATTTATACTCACAAATAAATTACAAAGTCAAAGCACTAACTTTTGCAAAGAAACAACAACGCCGAAAGCTTTAACAGTTTGGGCAAAAAATAAACAAGGCTTCTAAAGTAATTTGCTGTTCGCTCTAAAGCTGAGGTAACCAACTGGACCACGCCTTGCACCAAACAGTGACTTAATCTTTAGTAAAAATTTCAAAATTTCGCAGTTACAATTTCAAAATTTCAAAGTTTCTAAATTTCAAAATTTCAGAATTTCAAAACTTCAACATTTCGAAATTTCAGGACTTCAAAATTTTAAAATTTCACAATGTCACATTGTCATAATGCCACAACTATAAAATTTCACAATTTCAAAATTTTAAAATTTCAAAATTTCATAATTTTAAAATTGCATTATTTCAAATTTCCAAATTTTAGAATTTCCATTTTTCCAAATTTTAAAAATTCAGAATTTAAAATTTTAAAAATTCAGGATTTCAAAATTACAAGATTTCACGATGTAACGATGACACAATTTTAAAATTTCAAAACTTCAAAAGTTCGAAATGTCAGAATTTCAGAATTTGAATATTTCAAAACTTCAAAATTTCAAAATTGTTAAATTTCAAAATTCTAAAATTGCAAAATTTTAGAATTTCAGAATTGCAAAATTTCAAAATTCTAAAATTTCCAAATTTCACGATGTGTGTCACAATTTCGAAATTTCAAAATTTTAAAATTTCAAAGTTTCAGAAATTCAAAATGTTAAAATTTCACAATGTCAGAATGTCACAATTTCAAGTTTCAAAATTTTTAAATTTCAAAATTCCAAACTTTTAAAATCTCAAAATTTTAAAATGTCACAATATCACAATTTCAAAGTTTCAAAACATCAAAATTTCAAAGTTTCTAAACATCAAAATTTCAGAACATTATAATTTCAAAATATCAAAATTTCCCAATATCACAATGTCACAATTTCAAAATTTCAAAACTCCAAAAGATCGAAATTTCAGAATTTCAAAATTTCACAATTTCAATATTTCAAAACTTCAATATTACAAAATTTAAAAGTTCAAAGTTTCAACATTTCAAAACTCCAAAAGTTCGAAATTTCAGAATTTCACAATTTCAATATTTCAAAATTTTTAAAATTCAAAATTTTGAAATTCCAAAATTGCAAAATTTTAAAATTTTAGAATTTCAAAGTTTCAAAATACCAAAATTTCAGAATATCATAATTTTAAAATAACAAAATTTCAAAATATCACAATGCCACAATTTCAAAGTTTAAAAATTTCATAATTTTGAAATTTCAAAATTTTCAAAGTTTCAAAATTTCAAAATTTTAAAATTTCAAAGTTTCAAAATTTTAAAATTGCAAAAGTTTAAAATTTCATACTTTAAAATTTCAAAATCACAAACACAACGTTTCATAAACTAAGTCAAAATCAAAATTCAAATTCGTTTCGGGTGTAAGAATCAAAATTGAAATTATATGCAGTTTCGCTTTGCGAGGGAACAGAAAAAATATTTTAGATTTAAGTATTTTTGACTAAAATTTAAGCCCGATCAAAATAGATATTTGTGGGCCACGCTCCTTGCAAATTCAAAATATTATCATATTCTTCTTGCATATATATAATATCGAGCATGTTACTCAAGGAAAAAGGTAGTTTTAATTTTTTTTAGATCGAAATCTCGAAAACAGGCAGTAATACCGGGAAATGTTTTGAGAGTCGCTTTAAAACCGCTTTACAATTGTAAGCTTTCTTTCTTCTCTTTTTTCCTTTTTGCTCCATAAAAATACGCACCCCAAAACCGTATTTGAATGATGATTAAGAACAGAAATACTTTATGGTTCCTGTATTTCAATTCTAGGAGTGACAAATAAGCATTTAATGTATGGTATTTGTGAATTCAATTTTGGTCATTCTCTTTTCAAATCTCTAACAAAATACTAAATAAATATGAACTCTTATAAATAAGTTCCATTATGAATATCTAAACTATTTTCGGGATTGAAAACCCCCAGTCTCCTTAGAAATTGCATGCAAACAACTAGAAACATTTAAAATATTCATCATTTCAGCCAATTGTTTTACAGAAAGATTATTTATAATTTAGAGGTAGATGAAAATTATTCTTACAATTTTCACGAGAACATCGCATGGATAAACCAATCACCAACTGCGCGTTTGACAGCCGTCTGCGACTCCAACCCCTTAACGAAAAAAGCATTTTCTATATATTAATATCTCTTATGGCCAAACAACTATCTCCTGTCTACGTCACTTCAAATTCATTCTAAACGAATACCATATTATTGATTCAACGCTCCCTCTTGAGAATAGTTAGAAACAAAATCCGAACTGTTTTCATTAAAAAAATGAAGATAAGGAAAAGAACGTGGGCGTACAATTCCTTCCATACTATGAATAGAGTAAAATTTCACATGACCATTTAAATGTTGAATAAGAACAATACAAAATCCGTAGATTTCATTTCGTTATTTCGTATAAATTTTCCGACCCAACAAATCTGTTTATAATGCTTTTAGTTGGATAAACATGTTGAAAAGCCCGGCAACTACAAAGGAACCTGACAATGACAGCCGCATTATTCACATGAAATGAGAAAAAAAATAATAACAAAAAAAGAGGACAGACGTCCCAAGAAAAGGATGAAATGTCGTAGCAACTGTAACAAATAAAATTCGGTCACACTAACCAACATACACAGCCTGATTAATCCACATGGTGGGAGGCACTGATAAGAACACAATAAGTAAGTGAAACTAAAAGCAAATAATGAATAATAACATAGAAATAAGTAAAAAATGTTATGAATTGTAAATATTATTTTCTTCAAACCCACTAATATTTATGGCTCTGCCAAAAACATCCTCCTTCCATGGTTTGCATAATAACAAAAGGAGTGTCATTTTCTTGTATGCTTTTCTTGGCCTGAATTCATCTACCATCGCCTTCTCCTCCACCTTCTCTTTTTATTTCTGCTTCTATGAAACTGTCATTCAACTCAGTCATGGCTGTTTAAACCTCCTGAGAAAATGTTGACTGAAGCCATAAACCATTTGTATGGCCAAGTTGTGCTTTCCGTAATTACAGCCAGAAAATATGCCATTGGTGTAGCAGTATGGCCACTGTGTATATCGTATAAGATCGAAATTTTTGCAATATGAGTTATATGTACATATAGAGTGACTGAAAACGTAACCGAAAACCGATTAACAAGTTTGTACATGAACCCGAAACTTGTGTTTTTTTTTCTGGAAATTTGTATTATCAGTAAATCGATCATTTTAAGCCGGTTAATCGGTTTTTAATTTATTGCTTCTTAGCAACCAAATTGATTTGAAAGTCCAATTTAACACAAATTTTTAGTGTTTACCAAAAGTTTGAATATTTTTTTAAGAGATGTGTATATTCCGACAATGATAAAGGGTGTCCCAACAAGAACGCAAGACGCAAATGACTGATGCAGCAATTGAATTGTTTATCTGGCTGTATGACATGTGACGCCGTCTTGTTGAAACCACATGCCCTTCACATTCATTTCTTCAATTCCAGGCACGAAAAATGTGGTTATCATTTCACGATACTGAACATGCGCTCGACATGCCTCATTTTCATAAAAGAAGGTCCAATGATTCCTCCAGCCCAAAATCCACACCACACAGCGGCATGTTGAGAATGCATTTGCTTCTCGTGAATCACTCGAGGATTTTCCTCACCCCAAATGCGACAATTCTGCCTATTGCCAAAGCCATCAAGATGGAAATGAGCCTCGTCACTGAAGATGATTTTATAGGCGAAATCAGCATGTTCATGTTGTCTCTCCAATGCCCAATTACGAACTGCCTTCGCTGTCCATGGTCAGATGGCTTCAGTTCCTGAGTCAATTGAACTTTGTATGCATAAAGATGCAAATCTTTCGTCAAATTCGCTGCATAGTGGATTTGGAGACACCAATTTGCTGAGCTCGGTGTCGAATTGAGATGGATGGAGTTTGAGCGACATCATCACGTACAGCTGCGATATTTTCGGTCGATCGACCTGGTCGAAGGCGTGTTGTTGTCTTTACATCACTAACAAACCCAGATTTAGCAAATTTATCCATTAATCTCTTTACTATTGACTCTTTTGGAGCATTATTGTGACCCCAAATTGATCGCAATTTGCGAACTGTAGCCGCAAAACTTTCACCATTTTGGTAAAACAATTTCACAATGAGAATGCGTTGTTCGTTCGTGTAGCGCTCCATTTTTACTAACCTCGTACCTTCTACTAGCAAACAATAACAATTGTTCAAATGTCAAACAATGACACTTCGAATGGCGCCAAATTTAAATCTTGCGTTCTTGTTGGGACAGCCTTTAGTTCTGATTCAGACTAAGAAACGAAACTGCATAAAACTATATTTTTGTTTCGCTACATTGCGATGGAAAAACAGAATCGATGTAGGTTTCTAATTACTTTTCAGGCAAAAAACTATGCAATGTATGAAGCGAGTTGCTGTTTATCGTACAATATCAAAGTTTACAACATCAAATTCGTAGCGAAACTGAACTTTCGTGAGAGTCCTTGATTTATTATAACCCATTTTGCAATCTAAGTTACATTAAGGCAAACGATAGTCAGTAAGCTGCCTTAATTTATCTTACTGATTTGTAGTTTTTTTCACTATTTTCTTTCTTTCACTATTTTCTTTGCAGAGTTCGAGCAAATTCCTAATTTGCTTCCAAATTTGGATAGTCTTATGACATGATTTTTTCATTAAAATGGCTCACATTCATCGTAAAATATTTTTAGTTATAGCAGAATTTGTGTGCGTTGCTCAAAGTTTAATGTACATTTGATACCTCGATGACACTTCAAAATAGGATGGTTTGTTCTGTTTTTGTTTGTCATGTCTCCAATGTAAATGTTGTTATCGAAACATCATACTTCCTTCCACAGCTCTCATTATACGACTCCTCATTAATACATCGCCGTTTTTGGATTGGCCATCAGTCGCAATGCACAGCTACGAATCAAGCCAATATTCATCATGCTCATTTTATGGGGAGAATCGGTTCTCGTTTGTTTTCCAACACTGTTTTCATGTTAGGCCCCCATACAATATGGTACCATATTGTTCTTACCCCTTCCATTACTGACTTTTGTATAATATTCAATAACAAACAAATCCTTACAGATGTCACACATGTCACATCATATCCATTATCATTACCATCCCTAACCATCACAAGTTTTGGGCATAAAAATATGAAAATATCATGAAATACCTTTTATCCCCTTTTATTTGGAAATCGTAATGGATTTCTTCAGCAAAGCCTTTGTTTGATGTGTAAATATGTTTAGGGTTATGAGTACTTATATATATAGAGTGAATACAATTTTCTATTGCCAAAAATAAAAAAATATTTATACAGTTGTATTTTGTGTTGTTTTTTTTTTTTCATGGCCAATGAAATACATTGCGTTTCAATTATGAAGAAGAAATATGTTTTGCTTTGAACAAATCGACAAAGTTGTAATTTTACATTACACTGGCTTGCCACTAATCATAGCACAGAAATTTTAGTATAAAGCAAAATGTTCACCAAAGAAATGGCTCGCAAAATTCGTTAATATTTTTACTTTACACACTAACTAAAAGCATTTTTCCTACCTGCACAGAGTTTTCAATTCAAATACAGGGTGGCGCAATAGAACGTGCATATTGCATCATCTTTTTTTGCGGGGTAGAAAAGGCACGGGCTGGGGGGCGCCTACATCGTTGGGTTGGCGGGCTCATGGAGTTTTAGTCGCTATGAATCACTTCGACGGGAAGCGTCGCGCATTTTGCATGCGCGCATTTTACGAGAACTCTCGTTCATATATTGCTACTAGGCGACTATATTGTACTGAATATGGACTACGGCAAATTAGTGAAGCTCCGAGTGCTAATTTAATTAAAATATGGGTAAAGCGTTTTGAGGAGAACGGTTCAACATTTAAACCACAAGCAAATGGTCGCCCAAGAACATCTAGGACCGAAGACAATGTTGAGAGAGTTATGGAGTCAGTACGAGGAAATCCACAAATGTCGACTCGCAAGAGATCGTCTGTCTTACAATCATCGCGACGAAGTTTGCAACGAATTTTAACATTGGATCTTAAACTGCCTCCATGTAAGCTGCAATTAATACAAGAATTGAAAGAGTCTGACTTCATAGCAAGGCTCGCATTGCTAATGAAATGCTTAATCGATTTTCCAATTTTGACAATATCCTTTTCTCTGACGAGGCTCATTTCCTTATGAATGGGTTCGTAAACCGTCAAAATTGTCGTTACTGGAACAGTGAAAATCCCAAAATCAAACACCAGAAACCATTGCATAGTCCTAAAGTGACAGTATGGGCAGGAATCTCTGGCAGAGGAGGAAAAAGTGCGCGGGGCCAAAACGTCACGGTTAATACGGAACGCTATGTTGAGATGTTGGACGAAGTTTTGGCTCCAGAAATTGAAAGTCTAAGAATAGTGAATTCCAGAACTTGGTTCCAACAAGATGGAGCTACCTGTCACACATCAAATGACTCCATGGCGGTGGTGAAGCAGATGTTCCCTGGCAGACTGATTTCGAAAGAGCTGATATCCCATGGCCCCCACGTAATCCAGACTTGACGCCTCTTGACTTTTTTTTTTTTTGTGGGGATACCTCAAACACAAAGTCTACAGTAATAATCCAAGAAACATCGTTCAGTTCAAGGAGAATATCCGTGGTGAAATGGCAGCCATTACACCACTATTACTGAAGAAAGTTTTCAATAATTTTCGTTTGCGGTTAGAGGAGTGCCGTCGTAGAGAGGGCCACCATTTAGATGATGTTATTTTTAAAAAATAAACTCTACTCTACAATGCCTTAGATTTATTTTAACCATACCTTTTGTATTTATTTTTTAATCTATTTTTTAAATATGCACGTTCTATTGCGCCACCCTGTATATTAACAACATTTCAACGGAAGTAATTAAAAGAAGAAAAAAGAAAATCATTCAAATTTACAGATAAATAATATAATATAATATAATAGTTTTCTCACCAGTTACTTACCAGCTATAAATCGGATTCTGAAGGGATCTGTGTACATTTATTAAAGAAATGTGCCGTCACTAACTATATTTTTAATTCGTCATTAAAGGAAGGCAAGTTATTGTTATTGATAGATGGAAGTCGGCGTCCATAACACCAATTTTTAAAGATGGTAAGAAGAAAGATGTTACCCATTACAGACCGATTTCCAAACTAACAAATATTTCGAAAATTTATAAGAAGTTATCTTTTCTTACAAAATCGATTATATCACCATCTCAGCATGGATTTATTCCAGGTAGATCTACCACAACAAATTTAACAATTCTCACAGAATACTGTATTTCATCATTTGAGCTTGGATATCAAGTTGAAACAGTTTACACCGATTTCGCCAAAGCATTTGATAAAGTATCTCATAGTATACTTTATTCTAAATTTCAATCTATTGAATTTTATTCCTTGATGTTAAAGTGGTTAAAATCGTATTTATCAAATAGAATATGCAAAGTTGTTTTTAGTGGTTATGAATCTCTTCCATATTTCCAAACATTAGGCGTGCCACAAGGCAGTATTTTAGGTTCTTTATTGTTAAATTTATTTGCAAATGACATTTCTAACTGTTTTAAAAAAGTAAATTTTCTTTTATATGCAGATGACTTAAAAATATATCACAAAATTCTAATATTTCTGAGGCCTTAGACTTTCAGAGTGATTTAGATAATTTTCTTGATTGGTGTTCCTTAAACAAACTTTCATTATATCTATCAAAATGTGTTCATATTTCATTTTCAAGGTACCGCAATCCAATTCAACTGGTTTTCAAAATTAGTGATTACAGGCTCTTTGCTGCTAAAAATAAAATAGATTTAAGAGTTGTTTTTCATGCGGCGCTGTGTTTCATCTCACATATAAATTATATTATGCCTTAAGCTTATTCTATACTAGCGTATATTAGAAGAAATTGTTCCGATTTCACTGATCCACATACCTTAAAAATAGTGTATATTTCCTATGTAAGATCAAAGTTGGAATATGCCTGTATTGTTTGGAGTCCCCTTTACCAAGTCAATATATCACGCATACAAAGAATTCAGAGGGTCTTTCTGAAATTTGCTCTCTCTCCTCAATTAACTTTTGGTGATTTTGTGCCTCATTTTATTTCCAGATGCTGTTTAATGGACTTACAGCCATTGCAATATCGCAGTATTTATTATATTTTGTTATTCGTATTCGATATAATAGCTGGTATAATTGATTGTTCTGAATTATTGTCACTTATACCGTTTTATGTTCCGCCGAGATCACTCAGATATCATTATATAATTAATGTAACACGCCATTCCACAAATTATGCCCAACATAGTGCTTTGAATCGTGGATTTATTGAAACCAATATCCTAAATGGAATTGCAGGAAATTAATATCCAATTCAACACCTAGAGTTTTGTATGTCTAGACATAACTTTAAACTGTTCCTTTTTAGATATGAGTATTAAAACTGAAATAATGTACAAATTTAGTTAGAAAGTTATCTTGAAATATGTTATATCAATTCTAAGTCTGTAAGGATTTATATGTCCATAGACCTATATAAATGAAATGAAATGAAAAATGATTACACAAAAGTTTCAGTAGCAGATGATTCCAGTAGGCGTTCATTTTATAAAATAATAATTTTATCAACACATTCCATTAATGGAAAAAAGCAGTAACGATTAAAATTGCCAACTTGTCCAAAATTTAAACAGAAATGAATAAAATTTTCAAAAAAGAAATGTTTTCCCTGCATTGGGAGGCCAAAGTATAAATATAGTATTGTTTTTAGGTATAATTTTATCAATAATATTATATAAATCGATTAAAAATTTCAATATTTTTTCTTCTTTATTATACAATTGATATTTCAACAAATCATCCAATATGTGAATAGATTCAGTAATATAATAATAATAATCATATAAATTACCTATTGGTGCATTAAAATTACATTTTAAGGTTCAATATATTTCATATATATACATATATATAATTCCTTATAAGTTAGGTTGTTAATATATTTATTCATTATCCTAACACAATTCTTAATTAACGTTTAATTAATATCCCAAAATCGAAATTCTGAAAAAAGCCATGTAAAAGTATTTAATATATGATTTACTCGTGCTGTTGAATGTTCTTTTGAAAAATCAATTATTTTTTTCTTTCTTTCCTCTTTTTTTACTCCTAGTATCCAATTGATTTGATTCATTACAAATAGTAACAGTTTCATTATCTGCAAATAATTGAGATCCAAATTTTATTGTATTACGAACGTTGAACGATAGTTCGCTTCCTTTTACCATTCCGTTTTTGGCTTCTTTAAGATCTTTGAAAAATCGAATATATCTAATTCCGCTAATTGGAAACCATGTTCTCCCGGCAATGTTTTAGTACAGGGTTTTAGTCCGTCGGGAAGGTATACTACTTTGTTTTACCGCCATTTTGGTAAACATTAGTCTTTACAGTTCATATTTGACAGCCGTGAAGTAGAGACGTGGCAAATTTATTATAGAAAAATATTCAATAAACCAACATGTTTTAATCATTAAAACATTTTATCAAAATCAATCATCGACTACTGTGACGATGAGAAAGTTACGTGAAATTTTTAGGGGAAGCAACGTGCCAACAAGACGCACTATTTATCGTGTAGTGAATGATTTCGAAGAAAGAGGGTCTGTAGCTGATAGGGCCAAGTATGAACCACATCGTACTGCAAGATCGGCAGAAAATATTACTGCAGCTCAAGAAAGTATTCAAAACAATCCATCAACCCCAATTCAACGCCGTGCTCAGAAGTTTGGTCTTCAAAGAACAACTTTGGCCACAATTTTGCACAACAGCCGTAGACTTCACCTCTTCATTGTTGGCAAATTTTTTACCCCAGAGCCAACTTTTCAAGTTTGGAAAGAGAAAATAGACCGAGGAAGCTTAATGCATTGTTGGCAAATCTTTTAGCACTGAGACAATTTTTCAACTTTGGAAAAATAAAATAGTCCGAGGGAGCTAAATCTGGCAAATAAGGTGCGTGATGGAGCAATTCGAACTTTATTTCGTTAATTTTGGCCATCTTTATATTGGATGTGTGAACTGGAGCGTTGCCTTGATGAAACAGCACTTTCTTTTTCGCCAAATGCGACCTTTTTTTACAATTTCATTACATAAACGCTGCAAAAAACTTGCATAATATTCGCTATTGATGGTTTTTCTTTCTGAAAATAATCAATACAAAATAATTCCATGTGCATACCAAGAAATAGGCTCCATGACCTTGCCTGCAGATGAAATCGTCTTCGCCTTCTTTAGACACGATTCTTCCATTCCAGTCTACTGCTTTAACTGTTCCTTTGTCTCGGGTGTGAAGTAGTGGACAAATGTCTCATCCATGGTTATAAATCGGCTTTATTGCAGTGAAACACCGCCAAACATTTTACTGAAACATCTTTATGACGCTATTTTTGCTCTAATGAAAGAAAGCGCGGCGCCCATATTGCGCACAGCTTTATCATCTTCAAATATTCGGTCAATATATGATTTATAGTGCTTTTTGAAATGCCTATCGTCTCAGCTAGCTCACGTACCGTCAGCCAACGCTCATCCAATATCATCTCATAGATTTTCTTAACCGTGTCTGGCGTAGACACTTCAGTTGGTCGACAATAACGGTGTTCGCTTTGGCAGCTCGTACGACCTCGGTTAAACTCTGCTACCCATTATTTCACAGTCGTGAACAAAGAAGCAGACTGCTCTAAAGTAAAATCTAGCTGGGCTTTAATATTGATTGGACTGAGACCTTTCAAATGGAAATATTGAATTACATTAGGGTGATCAATTTTTTTCATATAATTACAAATTCACTGAGATCATTTACTTTTGATGGCTCAAATAAAAATACTAAACAATATGGGGTCTTGAAACTTAAAGCATATGTTTTATAAGGTTGCCACTTTTCATCACCCCCATATAATGAAAATACTTAAAAATTTGTTAAGACATTAATATATTTCAACCACTAAGCTATACTGAACCAGCTTAACCTCATTAAAAGTATAACATTGAAAAATTGTTCTGGTCAAAGTGTCAGACATAAAATTATATAACAACAGCACTTATATTCATATGTTTATTTTTATCCCGTTTTAGTCGGCTTCGCTAAATAATGTAGTGTGACGTAAAGTGTAAATTTTGATAAATTCTATCCAATTCGAGCGACAGCTCTATCTCTAAAAACATAATCCCTTTTTATTACACAATATTAAGTAAGAAAAGAATAAAATAGAAATTGATACTATTTTCATTCATTGATGCGAATTGTTAATAGTAAAGATGTGTTTCCTTTACCTTTATCATTGTTAAATATTCGAAGCAAAGAGGTGATATGAATGGCAACAAAATAATAATATTGCTTCAATTGTCTCCTGATATATTTCCAGACTTTTTTATATTACATTATATTTATATTTCTGCATTATAATAAGAATCGTAAACCAGATGGAACTAAACACAATAAGCGGATTGACTTCTCAATGACTTCTTAAAAGACATTGTCAGAGAAGTAGTTCATCTTATGTATTTTTTTTTTATAAATTACCAGCTAATATCGGTTTCAGAGAAGTGAGCACAAAAGCTTTTAATACAAGAGCACGTATTACGAATCAACTGGCATTAAGTTGACATAATGGTAGCAAAAGAATTTTGTATTTCATGAGTCAATCAATATAAATATACAGATTGATTCATTTGTGGCACAATTTTCTGAGGTTTACTAAATGTAAGAGGCATTTTCCATTCTCTAGGAGTTGTTGCAAGATATACGAGGTGTGTTCAATGCACCTTGCATTTTCAAATTTCGCGGGCTACGTACATTCGACTTTCGATTATTATTTTTTTTTTATGTTGGTACACTCGTCTCGAAGATATGTTGACGGTTTTATATCATGTTTAGTTTGTCTGTAAGAGGCATAAATAAAACAAGAGTTTTGCGTGTTCGGCGATTCTCTGCTATCGAAAAAAAATGGATCAGAGAAGGCCCATCAAATTTTATGTAAAAATGCTCAAAAACACTTAAAATGTTGACAGTGGCGTACGGTGAGAGTACCCTGAATCAAACAAATGTTTACAAGTGGTACAATCTTTTCACACAAGGTCGAGAAGATGTGAATGACGATGCTCGGTCTGGACGCCCCAGCACATCAACAACCGATGAAAATGTTGAGAAAGTGAAGAAAATTGTTATGGAGAACCGTCGAATCACAATTAGAAAAGTTGCTGAGGATGTCGGCATATCGGTTTGCTCATGCCATGCAATCTTTTCGGAAATTTTGGTCATGAAGCGTGTTGCAACGAAGTTCGTTTCAAAATTGCTGAATTTTGACCAAAAACGTCGCATGAGCATCACTCAGGAGTTGTTGAATGACGTCAGCGATGACTCAGATTTGCTTAAAAGAGTCATAACTGGTGACGAATCATGGGTATATCGTTACGACATCGAAACCAAAGCCCAATCGTCCCAATGCCCAATCGTCCAAAGAATCCAGGTGGGCCGAGACCAAAAAGAGCACGCCAAGTTCGATCAAATGTCAAGGTATTGCTCACTGTTTTCTTCGACCACCATGGTGTAGTGCATCAGGAGTTCCTACCACAAGGTCGTGCGGCAAATAAGGAGTATTATCTGGAAGTTATGCGCCGTTTGCGTGAAGCAATACGAAAAAAACGCCCGGAATTGCGTGAAAAAAATTCACGGCTTTTACATTATGATAATGCAGCCGCTCACTCACCTTTGCTTGTGAGAGATTATTTGGCCAAAAACAACACCGTTATCATGCCTCAGCCAGCGTATTCACCAAATTTTGCCCCTTGAGACTTTTTCCTGTTCCCAAGATTGAAGAGACCCATGAAAGGATAGCGTTTTGCAAAAATTGAGGAGATAAAACCCGAATCGAATCGACATACTAAAAAGTCCATATCAGAACTGCTTTGAGGATTGGAAAAAACGTTTTCACAAATGTAATATATCTGAAAATGTAAAATATCTATTGTTTCCAGTGAGACCGAACTTTATCATGCTGAAGAATCACTTTTTCGTGTTTCTTGGCGTATTGTGGGAGTTTGTCGCGCATAGTTCAACTCAATCGCATTAATTGAAGTTTACACCAATCCGCAGTGATGATTTCGTTGCTTTTCAACAGTTCGTAATAAATAACACCGACATGGTCTCACCAAAGAATGTCATAGGAGCTGCTCAGTCATGCTTCTGTGCCGTCTATTCGGCCGAATATTCACGCTGCGAATGTTATGCTCTGATCTTCACAGTGTGAATATTCGGCCAAGGGAACGACACAGAAGAATGACCGGGCAGCTCCCATGAATTTCTTTTTTTTTTGGATTGCTGTAATGAATTCATTTTTCATCACCCATTACAATACGATGAAGAAACCCCTTCCTTTTTTGTCACTGAAGCAGTTATTCACAGGCGAAGAAACGACGCTCCACGCCCCTTGGCTTCAATTCATAAGGAACTCAATTTCCCTGCTTTTTAATTATACCTAATGCATGCAATTGTTTGGAAATGGCTTGACGGGTAACTTCTACTACTGAAGCATGCTCTACCTGCGTTTGACACAGATCCCCACCAAGCAATGCCGTCAATTCAGTGTCCTCGAAGATTTTTCGTCTTCCTTCACGCGAACGGTCGTCAACATCAAAATCAGCATCATTAAAGCGACGGGGCCAATCTCGACACATTGTTTCACTTAAGGAAGCATCTCCGTAAACGTTTTGAAACTCTCGATGAGCTTCCACCGTCGTTTTCTTCGATTGAAAGAACAAAATCAATATTCACATTACCAAAAGAGTATGACGTCAAAAGAAAATCACTATTGTATCGAGGCGGTATGTTTACCATTTGCCTAAGCTTGGCTCATAACGTTTAGGTTATTGGCAGAAACAACTATCACTTACAGCTTCCGCCATCTATTTGCAAACAGCGGAAACTTATTTGCGCACCTAATAAATTATGGAAAATACTTCAAGATTGAGGCAAAAGTGTATCAAGTCTGACAGTGGATTTCTTGATCGATATTATTTCCTCGACTTATCAAAGAAAACTTAAAGATCAAGTATTATTCACAAACAGAATCAATTTGCTAAATTTACGAAAAAGTTATAGCCCTTGAGATAGAATGATTGCAGTTACAATACAGAGACACAATTATTATGCATTATTGGGGATTATAATGCTTAATGATATGTTCGATCTCACACCCGCACAGTTAGCCCATATAAGACGTTATTTGCGAAAATAACAGCATCTTCTAATATAATGATTAATTTTGAGCTAACTGAGCTGCTGTCAGTATCTAAAAGTTTTTTTACGACAAAATTAAATTTAAAATAAAACGAATTTTCCACCATAAAATAAAGTGTTTTGTGGCTACTTTTTAATCCACCTCTATTTGCCTCACTTTATGCCTATATAATTGTTAACAATTCCGAAACTACTGTTGCTTTTGGGAGAAATTTTAATAAAAACTCGAAAATTTAAAATTTGCATAATCACTTTACTACATAAATAATAATAATAAATAATACGAGTTAGAAATGATTTAATAAGACAGTCAAATAATATGCGTCATGTTATTGTGTCAATTTTCTCCATTAGGTCGTCTTTTTTTTTCTAAATATTAGTATCCCTGTCATCTCTGTCCAATGAAAGTTAGTTATCGTGAATCAAATTGAACAAAAATGAGTATATTAAGTGTCCCTATCCAAGTGAAAAGGATTCATCATATTCATATGAAAATGAGTCTACTTGTGGGTACAAACATTTAGCTATATTCAATATAATTCCAAAGTCAACTGTGTGCAATGGCCCCCTATTCAAAGTGTCAACACAATAACATATGAGAATGGATTTGTCTAATATTTGTATGTAATTCAAATATTAATACATCACTTACATTTTATAAATTGAAAAAGATTCGGTGTGAAATATTTTCACCTCAGCATACACACATTACGAATAACTTATAAATGAGATTTGAAATAACTTAATTTTCCTTGGTTTGGTATTTTTATGAAAGTTCAATGAAGAAATTTGACTGACATGTAGGAAATAAATGTATTCGATTTGTGCAAAATGTTGAAAACAATGTGATATTATTTCTTTATATACGAGTATAATTGTTGTTACTGAAGGATTGACACATTGGCTTATTTGGTATCCTGCCCAAACAGCTGAAGGTAAAATCATGCAAATTGAAAAGTAGGTCAACAATATGAGGTAACATGTTATAGAAGAGTGACAAATGAAATAGTAAATGCTGCTTACACCACACAGGGCTATAGCATTTACTATTATGTGCCAAACTTGTCACAAATTTGTGTAGTAAATTGGCAAAAAAAAAAGTAGAAAAATGTGATGAACCTGTTCAGACCAATGTGCCTATGAAATTTGAAAAGTAAACGTATATACTCGTATTAAATAAGAAAGAACCAGTTTGGAATTTGTTTCAGATTCTCAAATAGCCCGAAGAAATGAAAAATGGTATAACTACCCTTTATAAAGTTTTGCATGTAGAGCCATAAAATTTTATGAAAAGGAAACGTTAAATAAAAAATTACTTTATTTTAGTGGAAAACTTTATCGATACTAAAATTTTATCAATACCCAAGCATACCAATGAAGTCAAATCAAAGAAGTGTAACTTACGACATAGACTTCATCTATTTTATTTCATTTATTTATTTATTTGTCCAAAAAACCGTAATACAAACCTATAAGGCCAAAAATGCGTATTACAAAGATATAATTCCTGAGTATCTGAGTATAATGATCTTAAATCTATTTAAATGTACGAGTTGTGTTCAAAAAAAAGGTGAATTTTCAAATTTTGCGGCCTACATACATTCGACTTTCGATTATTATTTTTTTTTATGTTGGTACACTCGTCTCGAAGATATGCTGGCGGTTTCATCCATATAGAATGTTTAGTGGGTTTGTGAGAGACATAAACAAGACAAGTGTTTTGCGTCTTTGGCGATTTTATGCTATCGAAAAAATGGATCAAAGAAGTTGCATCGAATTTTATGTAAAAAATGGTAACTAAAGTAAGAACATGCTTAGTTGAAGAACCTTAATTGCCGCTGAAGCATCTAATATACAGGGTGAGACATAAGGGTGTTGGCGGTTTAAATATTCAATTAAAAAAAAAAACTACGAAACAAAAAAAAAAATATATTTGTATTTTTA
The DNA here is from genome assembly GCA_019455685.1 of Philornis downsi. Lineage (NCBI taxonomy): Eukaryota > Metazoa > Arthropoda > Insecta > Diptera > Muscidae > Philornis > Philornis downsi. The sequence goes on along the minus strand of JAHXMU010000130.1, from coordinate 949,458 downwards.
AAAAGTAGAAGCATGGGAATTTTTAAGACTTAAAAATAATGTTGTCCAAATGGCTTCCCTCGGCTGCTTGACACTCTTGGAACCGAAGTGGCAAATTTTGGAAAACTCGTTGAAAAGTTGTTCTCGGTATATTGTTACTTTCCTGAATAATGTTCCTCTTCAACTGCTCTAAATTGGTCGGATTATTCTCGTAGACTACCGATTTGAGGTAGCCCCATAGAAAATAATCGCATGGAGAGAGATCGGGGCTACGTGGGGGTGATTCAATATCCCCCCTTTTCGAAATGAGTTTTCCAGGAAAAACATTTTTCAGCAGCTCTATGGATACCCTAGCCGTATGACATATGGCCCCATCCTTTTGAAACCACATCCTCGAGGTATTGTCTTGAAGTTCTTGCAAAGCTGGCACCAAAAAGTCTGCTAGCATGTTGCAATAATTGTTCGCTCTAACCGTCATCGCATGCCCTCTTTCGTCCTCAAAAAAGTACGGTCCAATAATACCGGTTGACGTTATCCCAGCCCACACGACAAGCTTAGGGCTGTGAAGTGGACGTTCATGCAAGCGTCGGGGATTAAGATGACATGGCCATTAAGATGAAAATTGGCCTTATCACTAAAAATCACGCTGTTCAAATTGTTGAACCGCTCTAGCATCAAATTGACAAAGTTAAGTCGGTTATTGGCATCATCGAGTTTTAATTCTTGGACTATCTGAATCTTATAAGCCTTCAAAAGCAAATCACGTTTCAGCAAAATTCGTCGTAAAGTTGCTCTTTTGACATCCAAAGACTGACTTCTCTTACGTGTTGACTGTTGCGGATTTCGCTGAACTGAAACACGAACACGCTCCACAATGTCGGCTGATCTTGCAGAAACTGGGCGACCACGAACCGTAATTGGTACTGTTGAGTCGGTTGTTTCGAACATTCTGATCCATTTTCGTATCACATTGGCGCTTGGAACTTCACTTAAATCGTGTAAACCGTGTTCATGCCAATACAAACGTCGTACAGTTATCACTGATTTATTGTAATACGTAATACGCTCGGACACAAAATGCACGCTGCACTCCCGTGTACGGCTCCATGGCGACTAAATTTCCAGGAAGCGGCGCAGCGAACAACATATCCCCCCGCCACCCTGCGCCGCGCGTTACCGAGAATTTGAAGAATTAAATAGCCAACACTCATATGGCCCACCCTGTATTATCACAGACACTAAACCTTTTTACCTGTCTCGTGGTTGTCGGTAACCGTATTATTATGATCAGATGAGGTTCCCAACAAGTCGTTCTTTAAAAAAGCGAAAAGAAAGGAACGGAACTCCACAAAATTCCACATTTGTTATGAAGACCATGATTTTAGAATTCGCACTTTGAACGTTGAAATCTTTTGCAGATATAAAGCTGACATAACTGTCATTCATATGAAATCGTAGTTGACAGGAAATTAAGCCTCTTTGTCTCATGACTTAACCCTGTCAGCGGCCTAATAGCGGCAACCCACATTAAGTCCACATTATATTTAAAGAATGGTTAGAAGAAAATTAAGATATTCAAGTTATTCTGGTAGATTTTAATGCCTACACAGGGAGGGAATACTTTTCTGTCGACTGTTTAAAAGACTGTCCAAAAAACGAAAAATTCGATTCAGGAAATGGATTCGGATTGGTCACATCATTTGTGGCGAAAATGTTTGTAAGTGAAACCCCATTCCAATACAGAGATATCGGCGAGAGAAATTGCCACAAGAAGCCAGATTTATCAGATAGAAATACGTCCAAAATAGTTGCAGCTTACAGTTAATGCTACACAATATCACAATCCCGCTGCTCCTGACAAACGATGGGGACATATTGTGCACTTGATGGAAAACTTTACAAAACCAGTATCTGGATATCGAAAATCACGCTCAGACTATATCTAATATATGGTTATCCATTTTTTCGGCTTTTACAGTAAAGTTAAATAAAACACACATAAAGCTATGATTTCGATGAAACTTTTAAATAAATTACCGCTTCTAGATTGGTTGTAGCAGTGGATCCTTTTAAGGTAATTTTCAAGAAAATACGGCCAATGATACCTCCACACCGCAATGCACGCCAAACATTCACTTTTTCTAAATACGATCACTTCTGGGTCCCAGATGCGACAATTTTGCTTGTTAACGTAACCATCGAATGATGGCCTTTTTCATCGTAAAAGAAAATGTTGTTCTATTGAAAACCCACGTTTGTATCATCACTTTTGCAGTAAGTTTTAACTATTCTTACGCGTTCTATGGTTGTTCAACGGTCCATATTCGTAAATGGCAAAGCTTTCACTAAATACAAAACATTTCAAACGATAGGTATTTGACAGCTGGACACCCGTACTAAACCGGCGGTTTTGAAACCTCTATGAAGAAAGTCGTACAGCATATGAAGAAAGAATGCAGCACATAATGTAACGTCGCTGCCTGATGTAAAGGGTGCTATGGAAGAACGTTGAGAAGAGGCCAAAAGGAGGTTTCTTTGAACGAAAGAAAAGATAAGAAAGATATCGAAAAAGCGAGAACACTGAAAAAGCATGCGAACAAAAATAAAGGTCCTAAATTCTGCCAACTATTAAAAGTAAAGGTTATTTTAAAGGGCTCTTCTCCTGAGAGACAGGAAATCTGATCTGCTACTAACAATTATCGCGCCATCAGTCTTTTAGACATCGTATGCATGATTTTGTCAAGTGTGTTATGTAATAGAGCAAAGCTAGTTTAATCCGACTTTATTGGGCTTTATCAATGTGTTGTTAGATCTGATCAAGCGACAATGGACGAAATCCTCACTCGGTGACAAATCCTGGGAAAGAGCCAAAAAAACATAAACGTATAGAATCTTTTGTTCGTTATAAAGCTGTAATCGTCAACCGGATTTGGTAAAACAAACATTTAAAGTCATGCCTGATTTTAGTATGCCTGCAAATTTAAGACGCCTTTGCGAAATGACACTGGTTGAGACAAAATCTTCAGTGAAGATAGCCACTGCGTCGTTTTGCACTAAATCAGGGGGATAATTCATAGGGCAGTCACCTAAATTGACTTGTACCATATTTACGCTTTTGATATATTTCATTGGTATAAAACACCAAAATGTTATTGCAGCCTTCTCAAAGATTAAGAAAAAGTCAGCAAAAATGAATTTGTGTTGTTTGTTTCAACAGTCAAAGAGTCTACGAATTTAGGATAATGGTTGAACCATGTCAAGTAAATTTCGAAGTAGTGCACAAAGTCAATAAATTGAATAAAGTTTAATACAAAAACAAGGTTGATGTTTGAGTGTCGTACGAGTTAATTAAAAAAAAACTGGTGCTTAGAATTTTCATCTGCAAAAAGCTGCTGAATCGTTACTAAATCAGCCCATTTCTTGAGTTGGTGGTGACTGGTGATGAAAAATGGAACGCTTACGACAACGTTAAATAAATGCGATCGTAGTCGAATCGCGGTGAGACGGCGTAAACATTGGCCATGTTTAGAAAGGTTTTACTGTGTATTTGGTAGGATTTCCAGGGTATCATCTATTATGAGCTACTACCCAACAGCCTAACTCCTAATTCGAATCTGTACTGTCAAAAATTAAAAAGTCTAAAGAAAGCAATGGCTCAGAAGCGGCCATCTTTGGCCATTAGAACAGGCTGTGACAGTGCTATGACAGTGCCAGATCACACTCATTGATAGTGACAATACCAGAAGTTTTGGAAGCTTGATTAACTTATCTACTCATCATGGTTGAGGGTCGCTATCGTTCTCAGTTGGAACAGAGGGGGTCCTGGCCATGATGGCGATAATTAGGCAATACTCAGAACGTGGCGGTGCATATGTTGCTGTCGATAAGACCAACATGATGCTTTTGCGGGGTAGATTATCCTGCAAGCCACTCGTTCGTTTGACTGATGGATCTGTGCTCAGGTGCGTCACCGAGGTGAAGTACTTAGGCGTTGCCATGGGAGAGAGAATGAACTATTTACCTCATTTGGATAGACCGAGAAGTAAGCTGGTCAGCGTTGTTGGCTAGCTTAAGCTTAGGAGTGACTGAGGGCTCAGCAGAACAGCTGTTCGTATCGTTAATCAGGGCCTGTTTGCTGCCATGGCTTGTATGCCAGTATGTCGAACGGTTTCGACAGAGGCCCTTCAGGCACTAATGGGTGCTGCCCCGCTGGATCTTATGGTTGGATCCGTCGTGCGATGGAATTCAAGGACAGGAAAGAGTATGCACTGGTGGTAACGGACTGGCCCATTGAGGTGGTAGAGAGCATGAGTAGGGCTGAGTTTAAGGGACTCTTGGACGAATGTGCTTTGTTGAGATGGCAAACACGTTGGGAAGAGAGTCAGAACGGACGTGCTACATTTACGTTTTTGCCAGACGTTAGGTTCGTTGAGAGAAACCCTGACTTTGGTTTTAACTTCTGTCGTGGTTTCTTGCTGACAGGATATGGGTCACTCAATGCCTTTCTGCATAAGAGAGCCCTGTCCGAGTAGGTTAGCTATCGAGTAGTGCAACTGTGGTGCACCAGTTGAAGACTTGCGGCACATTTTGTGCAAATGTGCAAATAAAAGGGACCTCCAGGGATTAGCGAATACTAGGTCAGGGAATGACTGAATAGTCAGCAACATGCTCTATACCTAAGGTGTGTTGGCTAGAGCAACGGTGTTTGCTTTCAGAGCGTTTTCTCAGTGGAGGGCTATTAGGACGTAGTTCTGGAATGTGTGAATGCTCATCTTTTCAAGGCAGTCTGACCTGAGGGTTGATCGGCTGCGGGACTGTTCGGATCACGCTGATCTCACAATCCCGTTTAACTTGATAGTCGGCAGCTGTTTGCTCGTGTGTAAGGGCACCAGTCGCTGGACCGCAAGGGCTTGAAACTGGGAGGAGGTTAGCTATCGAGTTTGACCAAAGGTTTTGTCTGGTACCGGGGCTAATAGAGATACACACGGGCAGATCTCGGGTTCGTATCCTATCATCTGTATCTTTTTGATCTCTCGGGGGCATGGACGGGCATGGATTTTTCCTATGTCTATATTTCATGGTTGCCGTCCACTGTCGCCGAACGGAAGGTATTTAGTGTTTTCCCCGTCTCCCACCGGTGAGTTATCCTTGTATGTAGTGTATCCTCGCAATGTAGTATCGACCATTCCATCTGCCTGGGGTCTCCGTGCCTGCAGGTATGTACAAATGTTCAGCCTGTACTCTTTTGCGGGCGAGCAATCCCGTGAAGTATGGTGTATAAATCACAATTTGGTAGTAGCTTTGCTTTTTGGTTTGGTGCGCAGCTCCAATCGGTGAGTTTGGCTGGTAGCGTGGCGATCAGGAGACCCCGGGACTGAATTTCTGACTGCTCATTTGGTGTAGGACCCCTAGTGGGAGCATCACACAGGTTGTGGTTGATACAAAAATCTCTGGTAGAGACTTTGTGCTCAAATGTGGAGTTGCATTGCAACCGGGTAAGGCCTTCACGGTGAGACTCACGCAAAACTCTCGTGGACTTCTGTAGTCCAGGCTATACACTAAGCGATTAACATCCATTCCTATCTATGACAGAAGATTTTGCAGACGTAAACTTCACCTCAAGAGAAGTTTGTGAAAACACACTGAGACGAGAGTTTCAACGAGACAGTTGTAACAACTTATCGAACAAAACTAAGCGCATTTGACTTAAATCAGATGATTCTAACTATTCTCTATAGATTATTCTAACTATTTAATATCATACCAATATAACGAATTCCATTTTACTACACCTTATATAATCTTAAACCTACTAATTTGAAAATAATTACACCACATTCATTCTTACAAAGTTAGCGTCAATCATTATTCCTGAACTTTGCAAATAATCCTTAATCACAGTTCGAACAAAATATTGCCACCACTTATTATTGACCCGCACAAACACTCACAGACATTCAAATCGTTGAAAACTTAATCATGTTACTCTTTATCAAAGACTAAACCAATTGGCCACAAAAATAGCCCAAGCTTTTCCCAACGATATTAATCTTTTGAACTCAGTAACATAAACGATGAATGTCATTTGGATAATCCTCAATTACACACCACAGTCGCATAATTAAATTGACAGGGACAAAGAGCGACACAGAAAGGGTATTCTTCTTATGGCCATACACGTGACCGCAACAATGACACTTCTAATGCTGCTGGCATTGACAATGACCACAGATGATGACGATGATGCTGACAATGCCAGAGTTGCTGCTGGCAACAATACACAGTTGTTAACATACAAATGTCCTCTTGTCTAAATAATCTATTTCAATTTGTTTCTATTTTTTGTGTTATGTTCGTATCATTACAGTGAATTTATCTATAGCTGATGCCATGGTATCCAGCCTAAATGTCACGTTCAATTACATTTATATGCTGGACAATGATTGGCCTTTCGGTGAACTCTACTGCAAAATATCCCAATTTATTGCGACGCTAAGTATAAGTGCATCAGTGTTCACTCTGATGGCGATATCAATTGATAGGTAAGTGAATTATGGTTATAGCCAAAAGTGTAAAGGCACTAAGTACAGGTTAATGGAATTTGGCGTGGCCTGTCATAGATGATAGAAAAGTTCTCACTGATGTGCACTGAGTGTATAGAACAGTAAAGAATGTGAAAATCTTTTAGTAATATTTCTAATAAATCAAATTTATAGCATTTTTGTTTCTCTGCTCAACTGGAACGGATGTAAGCCAATTTGATGTTAACTTAGACTGTTATGAAAACGGATTTTGTTTACGAACGTTGAAAAATCTTCACATACAAGTAGTCAATCGAACGTCTTCTCAAAGCGTGATTTTTACGTTTATGAATACGAATAACAATCTTATAATAGCATAGTATGCTAACATCTGTGCATACAATGAAAAACGACTTCATTGTAGTTAGAACAAAATCGGGTTTATTCCTGTTCATTATTGTTCATATTTACAAGCACATCTACATTCCATACAAATACGAAAATTTCCTATAGTTCACAAGTTATAAGGACAAAATCGCAATTTTTTAAAAATTATGAAATATCTCTAAATATTAATGTAAACTAGATTATATCTTCAATACTTGTATAACACACAGCTTCTTCTTCTTCTTCTTAGGTGGCGACTGGAATAGACATCCATATTTATTATGCGTCACCTGTGGAAAACAATTCCAAACGCTTCGATCTCCTACACAGCTTACGTCATCAAAAATTGATGTTCTCGTCTAAGTACCATTTCAAAATTCCGTAAATTTCAAGTTATGTCAAATTTTTATAATAGCGATTTTTTGCAAAACACTCAATATCTGAATTAAGTAGTTTTTCCACAGACTAGCATAGATAAAATGCGGTTACAATAAACTATTAGGTACGCAACTTAGTTCCCGCTGTCTGCCCATAGATGGCGCCAGCTGTAAGTGCTAGTCGATTCTATCATAACTTAAACGTCATGAGTCAAACTTAGCCATATGGTAGACATGCCACCTCGGCACAATAGTGATTGTCTTTTGACGTCATATTCTGTCGACAGTGTGAATATGTATGATTTTGTGCCAAATAATCGTCACATGCAGGAAGTATTAATTTTCTTCTTTCAATCGAAGAAAACCGCGGCTGAAGCTCATTGGGAATCTCAAAACGTTTACGGAGGTGCTGCTTTAAATGAAACTACGTGTCTAGATTGGTTCCGTCGCTTTAAAGACGGTGATGTTTGATGTTTACGATCGTTCGCGTGAAGGAAGACGAAAAACCTTCGAAGACATTGAATTGACGGCAAAAACGCAAAAAGATCTTGCTTCAGTATTAGGAGTTACCCGCCAAGCCATTTCCAAGCGACAGCATGTATTGCGAATGATTCCAAAGGAAAGGAGCTTGGTTTCCTTACGAGTTCAATCCAAGAGACGTTGAGCGTAATTTTTTCGTCTGTGAACAACTACTTCAGTGGCAAAAAAAGGAAGTTTTTTTTCATCGTATTTTAACGGGTGTTGCAAAATGGATTCATTACAGCAATCCAAAGAAAAGAAAGTCATGGGGACTACCCGGTCATGCTTCTACGTCGCCGCTACGGCCGGATATTCAAGCTGCGAGTGTTATGCCCTATATTTGGTGGAACCAGGTCGATGTTATTTATAACGAGCTGTTGAAATCAAACGAAACCATCACTGGGGATCGGTATCAAATTCAATTAATGCGATTGAGTCGAGCTCTGCGCGAAAAACGCCCACAATACGCGAAGAGGCACGAAAAAGTAATTCTTCAGCATGACGACTCTCGGCCTCACGTAGCCAAGCCCGTTAAAACCTATCTGAAAACGCTGAAATGGGAAGTCTTACCCAATCCGCCATATTCTCCAGATATCGCGCTGTCCAATTATCACTTGTTCCGTTCGATGGCGCAGGGTCTGGCTGGCCAGCAGTTTCACTCATATGACGACATTAAGGAATGGCTAGATTCGTGTATAGCCTCAAAGAATGAACAGTTTTACCGTGACGGAATTCGAGCTTTGCCAGAAAAATGGGAAAAAGTAGTAGCTAGCGGTGGGCAATACTTTCAATGAATCATTTGTAAACATGTTTTCATAATAAAATTGAATTTTTATAAAAAAAAACAGCGAGAAGTAAGTTGCGCTCCTAATGATTTAGAAAAAAATATTTAAAAAAAAACAAACACTCGAACGGTACATGAGAAAATTTCCACTATTCAGTCCATTTCTAGACACACTGAAATAAAAATATTATTTAATGACGACTCTTAACTTTATTTTGAGCAGTTTTAACTAGATTTAACAAATACTCTGTAATTCGGAATTTTCGTGTCTATATCCGAAATCGAACCCACGACTATACGAACGGTGAAGAAGTATACTAAGCGCAGCACCACAGCCTCAATTAATCAACTTGCTATCACAATAATCTGATAATTTAGTTCTGACAAAATAAAAACTTGCTAATCTTCCGCTACTTTCTAATCTCAAAGCTCAATCAAAAAAAAAAAAAAAACGACGCCCATAAACAAAACGTTCATATGACTCCTCAACTATTGCATTGATGTAAAGTTATTTATGGCTGAATATCCTCCGATCGACCATATAGTCAATGATGTATACAAAATCGTACGCATCCAATTCACAACAGTTACAATTCTGAAAAAGAGGTCTTTAGTAATGGGAATCTTTGCTCTAACAAATCTGCTTTGCTCTTTTAACACAACACTTTCCAACATTGCCAGTTTGCTGAATGAAGTTTATGTTTCTATGTGCAAAAAGAAATGGGAAAACCATAATTTGAGCTTTCTGACTGTGCTCTGCGGTCACTTGGCAGTAACCAGAAACGGAACGTCTTTTCACCTTCGCCTTATAATGCCTTTGGTCATCTATCTGGTGGTAGCTAAAGTGAAAAGGCAATTAATTTGAGTAACCTTCAGTAGGTAACATCCGTTACTAAAACCTGATGACCTTAGTGGTGATTGGCAGCCTAAATACTAGGATCGAATACGGAGGCCTAACAACCCACTCATCTTAAACAAAATTGTTATGAAAACATGAATGAAAATTGAGAAACGGATGGCGAGCATGATTTATGATTTACACCTACAATATTAGCATTCTCTACGGAAAAAATGTCCTTGGAAAATATAAAGCTGACCTCATCATCCAGTAGATGCGACAGACAGAACAAGAATGTGCTCGACACAAAAACAGTGACGTGTACTACAGCTGCCATACAGATGATTTTGATGTGGATTTATTGTGGCTAAGAGACTTAGACACATTGTCTGGCTGTTAAGATCTATAAATTATCTAATAGCCACAAACCTCACCAAGGTTAAGTATTTTTTACCTCACTGATTTGTGCAAACCTCACGACAGTGTGGAAAGACGGGGGGGACCAAGCATATGATTTAGGTGTGCCAAAATAAGAAAGAAAAGATTACCTTAATTCAACAGTCGGGAGATTCATTCCGCTTATCTTCCGCAATATCTCCGCTAACGAATTCAGAATGGGTTTGGATTCCCAAAGATATCCAAAGGAAACATGAAGATTTATTCCGCTTAGCGACATCTCCGCTAACGATTTTAGACTGTTTATTTTCTCTGACTTGGCATGCGACATTGCAGTAAATGGAACAGATTCCCAAAGATATCAATCGTAGCATGAGGAGCCAAATGGCTCACGTGGTAATAGATGAACAAACGCTGCCAGCATCATGGACAAGCGTGTACTCATTGGTGATAACGTAAATTCGTGCAGCTGAGCAGCACAAGAGTTTAGGCGAACCGAAAACTTTATTTAATCCAACTTACTTAATAAAACTAGACATCGTTAAATTGCAGGACCGCTAGATGTCAGCAAGCTATTCTAAATAATCCTCTCGATTACGACAACTCAATAACCTAAAGTTCCTAATAAATGAGGGCAACTGTAGTCTTAATCTTGAATCATACTTAAGCCTGAAAAGCTGCGATCTGAAAAATCCTGGAATGACGAAGAATGTAGTATTTTATCTAATTAAAAGGATATTCGGTATATAGCATGCTACAGCCAATTGTGAAGCATCCTGTAAACAAACTCTATAAGGAGACGAAGGAGACGGGAATTTTTTTTTTTTCAAAAAACAAATGGTTGTGGAAAGAGGGACAAAATGGGGTTATAGAAGGATACGGGGATAGAAATGGGTGCCAGAATATTCTACCAAAAGTACAGATTGGTAGAGGACTTCTTCTTCTATAGATATAACGATGAAAATCTGATCACAAATGCGCAGAGTATTCTTCAACATATGTAAAGTTGCTCAGAATGGCTTCCGAATGACAGCACAAGTAAATAAACGACGCCAAATATTGTCGGGCTGGGGCATGTTGTGCGGATGGACACAGATGCTCCGGCACGGAAAATTTTCGACAACCAACTCGATGGACGGTGCAGAAGAGGGCGACCAAAACTCTGTTGGAAGGACCAGGCTTTTGAAATGCTATCGAAACTTAGTGTGACGAATTGGAGAAAAAGCGCAGAAGGTCGAAGCGTTTGGAATTATTTTCTACGGACGGCGTATAATAGATAAGTATGTCTATTCCAGTAGCCACCTAAGAAGAGGAAGATATAAAGCTCAACATGGAGCTAAATAGCAGTATCACGGCTTAAAACTAAAAAATCAGAGATATTTAAAATCGGTGACAATAAATAACTATAAGCCCGCATCGGCACTTAACTAATATTCAGATCAATGAGTACATACCAGATAATTCGAATCTTAACTTACTATATCCTATATCAAAAATTAAAACGACCTAAGCATGTATTTCAACCTTAGCGAGATCAGTTTTTTCTTATTGGCAAATCATATAATCTTCTTTCGAGTATGCTACCGGAAACATTAAACATTAAATGGTCAGGTATTCGCATTTAATCAAATCTTGGAGAATATCCAACAAAAGCGATCGACATACAATTTCTTTTTGAATGCAATGGACTTCATCAATTTTGATTTAGACCTGAAAAATCTGCAAATGGTCAGGTATTCGCGCTTAACCAAATCTTGGAAAATATCCAACAAAAGAGAACGACATATAACTCCTTTTTGTTGACTGTAAATCTGCCTTTCATAGTCGGATATGGCACAAACGGTATGAAATAATGGCAAAGTTTGGAGTTCCAGCAAATTTTATTCTGCTTTGTAGAATGACATTGACCGACACGAGGTGAAATAGGGAAAAACTTGATACAAAATAATGACAAAATTTAGTTATTTGTTTCAACAAACGAAATATCTTTTCGCCGAGGCGATAGAAATTAGGGAAAGACTACTGTTTGTAAGCAGGTACTATTGTGGACCTAGCAAGCGATTTATTGACAAAGCCTTTAGATCTCTACGAATAGAAGTCTAACTGTACGAAACACAAAATTCATCTATCTTGCTGTAAAGTGCCAAATTCTGAGTCATGACACAAAGTGATGAATCAGTCTCGGAAGTTTTTGAAGTAGAAATATTCCATAAACTATACATAAAGATGGACTAGAATATTTCAGCATAAAAAGTGACTGAAAACGAAGGACAATGAACTCGACGGGCTACGAATGAGAACAAAATTAAAACTAGGCTGGCACGACTTTGAAACTTTATGTGAGGAATTGGAAAAGGAACGTAGTAAACTGAAACGCCTGGAATTATTTTTCGTGTACGGCACAAAATTTTTTATTTAAATCGTTATGTACATCTGTGCTTACAAGGAAAAACGACTTAATTACAAATTTTTCATTTTAAGATATTGGAAGATTTTCAAAAAATCACTTTTATGGAAATCTATTGTTACTTAAAAAATACTCGGAATTTTGAAATCGCGCTTAGAGCGCAACATCTGTCTTAAAAACACAAACGATATTAACAAAAAAAACATGTTCTCATTAATATCAATAATTTGAGATATTATGTAATTATTCAAAAATCGACATTCTGAAAAATAGTTATAACTTGTGAAATATGTTAAATTTTGAACTGGAAATTAAACGTCAATATGCGTCAGAATAAGTACAATAATTATGACGAATAAACACGACTTTGCCCTAACTTCGCTTAAGTCGTTTTTCCTTGTGAGGTGCCTTCAAATGGATGTCTGTCGTATCGAATATTTACTGTGCAACGAATCTTGCAAGATGTTGTTGTTTCAAAGAAAAGTGTATGTCAATGTCAAATTTTCGACATAAAATATTATATAAATACAGGGTGGCGCAATAGAACGTGCATATTGCATCATATGCATATTGCGGAGTAGAAAAGGCGCGGGCGGGGGGGCGCCTACATCGTTGGGTTGGCGGGCTCATGGAGTTTTAGTCGCTATGAATCACCTCGACGGGAAGCGTCGCGCATTTTGCGTGCGCGCATTTTACGAGAACTCTCTTTCATATATTGCTACTAGGCGACTATATTGTGCTGAATATGGACTACGGCGAATTAGTGAAGCTCCGAGTGCTAATTTAATTAAAATATGGGTAAAGCGTTTTGAAGAGACCGGTTCAACATTTAAACCACAAGCAAATGGTCGCCCAAGAACATCTAGGACCGAAGACAATGTTGGGAGAGTTATGGAGTCAGTACGAGAAAATCCACAAATGTCGACTCGCAGGAGATCGTCTGTCTTACAATTATCGCGACGAAGTTTGCAACGAATTTTAACATTGAAATAACATTGGATTGGATGAAGCTCTTAATCAATTTTCCAATTTTGACAATATCCTTTTCTCTGACGAGGCTCATTTCCTTATGAATGGGTTCGTAAACCGTCAAAATTGTCGTTACTGGAACAGTGAAAATCCCAAAATCAAACACCAGAAACCATCGCATAGTCCTAAAGTGACAGTATGGGCAGCAATCTCTGGCAGAGGAATAATTGGTCCTTTTTTCTTCGAAAATGCGCGGTGCCAAAACGTCACGGTTAATACGGAACGCTATGTTGAGATGTTGGACGGATTTTTGGCTCCAGAAATTGAAAGTTCAAGAATAGTGAATTCCAGAACTTGGTTCCAACAAGATGGAGCTACCTGTCACACATCAAATGACTCCATGGCGGTGGTGAAGCAGATGTTTCCTGGAAGACTGATTTCGAAAAGTGGTGATATCCCATGGCCCCCACGTAGTCCAGACTTGACGCCTCTTGACTTTTTTTTGGGGGGATATCTCAAACACAAAGTCTACAGTAATAATCCAAGAAACATCGTTCAGCTCAAGGAGAATATCCGTGGTGAAATGACAGTCATTACACCAGTATTACTGAAGAAAGTTTTCAATAATTTTCGTTTGCGGTTAGAGAAGTGCCGTCGTAGAGAGGGTCACCATTTAGATGATGTTATTTTTAAAAAATAAACTCCATTTACTACTCTACAATGCCTTAGATTTATTTTAACCATACCTTTTGTATTTATTTTTTAATCTATTTTTTAAATATGCACGTTCTATTGCGCCACCCTGTATATTAAAAATATCATCGTTTATCATCTGTCCCACCACACCAGTAAGGGCTAGAACACACGACTATCGTGCTTAGGATTATGGGTTCAGTCCCGATACAGCCATAAAATAGTCTTTTGAGAGGCGGTGGTCTGGAGATGTTTGACGAATACTTTGAGTGTTATAGAAAAGTACCGAAATAGTCTACAAATTTGCGGTGCAACGAATCTTGCAAGGTGTTATCGAAGAAACAAATGGTCTGTCTTTAATTGTCAAACGTTAATTTAGTTCCATTTACAAAATATTTCAAAATTTATATGTTAATGTCAATTTTTCGGCATAAAATATAAAAATATAAAATATCTATACTTTATTGAAAATGTTACCGTTTATCTTCAGTTCCGCCACGCCAGTGATGGCTAGAACACGCGACTATCGTGCTTAAGATTGTGGGCTCAAGTCCCGATACAGCCATATAATATCTTTTTGAGAGACGGTCATCTTGATGTGTTTGATGAACACTTTGATTAGTCGAGTTATAGAAAAATTTAGTCCAAACTAAAATTTAGTATAAACTTCTTAAACTAATATTCCGAATCATTGCTAAAACAGTAGATTCCATCCATTGAGTCATTAGTAAACAAAATACGTGTAATATTACTAAATATGAGATGCCCTCCCGTACCCCATTCATTTGTTTATTTGTCTTCTGTCCCGGTTTTCCAAAAGTACTTTTAATAATTTAAAAAAAAAAAGTACCAAACTTCATTGAAAATGCCAGTTAAAGCCCTAAAATTTGCAATAAATATGTTGTGAAAGGAATTTCAACGTCTTAAACCTTAAAATAGAATCAGCGAATAGATTAACATCACACCATCGTGCTTGTCTTTATATATGTCTCCACAAATGTAGCATCTTCAACATAAAAGGACAAACAAATTAAAACTATGAAGCAGCATAATCTGTAAACAATATTAATTTTATTTCTGTTGCTGATGCAACTATTATTGGAAGAACTATTGTAGAAAAAACCACAAATCATGAAAATCATAGGAGTTTGAGTTAAGAAAAATATTTTAATTTCCTCCTCACATAACTTATACAACCTGACAACTATTTAGTAATTTTTACAAACAGTTTAATATCTTATAAAATAAATTTAATTAGCTTAGATTAAATATCAATTATTTCCTCCTAAAGAGACACCTTTTGTTTTTGTTCTTTACAAACTGCCTTACGAGTATATTCCATTAATTTACAATTACCAACCACTGTGCATCGTCATCAACACAGGTGGCATCATTTTGCCATCAATGCTCGCATTGATATCGTATATAAAACGTACAGAGTTGCCAAAAATATCTTTATTGTATTATGGCATCACTATGCCTTTATCAAATTATAGCTTTTATCAGAACAAGATCCATTGAAGCTGTTTTTGCCATTCCTCCAGTTAATTTTAATATTTGTTATGCAGCGCATATGTACGAGTATATGTGTTTGTCTGTGTGTGTGCGTATACTATCCATGTTAATGCTCTTCTCTCTGCCTCTCTTTGTGTGTGTGTGTGTCTCTTTAGGTATGTGGCCATAATGAAGCCTTTGAAACCACGTATGAGCAAACGCAGCAATTTGGCAATTGCAGCTGTCATTTGGATAACTTCAGCCATAATATCCTGTCCAATGTTATTATTCTTTACCACCACAAACATATTGGGCAAGGATGGTCTGCGTACGGTGTGCTACACGGAATGGCCAGATGGTTCCACGAATCATTCCACACAGGAATACATGTAAGTACAAAGTAAAAGTGCAAAGTAAATGAATTAAGTTAAGCAGCTTAAGAGGCAGAATTATTGGAATGAAATGTGTAGACTATAATAGTGATTAAAACAAAGATTAAGGAAAGTCCTTTTTGAAATAATCACATTGAAATTTAATTATTTGTTCTTATTATGTGAAGAAAGTGGCAACAAAGGGCTGGCAAAACACGTAATGTCAAAAGAAAAAAAGACTATATTTTATTACTAAAGATAATCACAATAATAATGGAAAGTAAAAGTAACAGAAGACCCTTAATAAAACGCACAACAATTTGAAATTGTTTCGCACATTATTTGGAGAAATTGGACAAGGGCTACTGAAATAATGGCAGAGACCGGGTGTACTTAAAATTATTTTAATTATTTCTTATTATTGAATTATTTTAATTATTTTATATATTTAATTTATTCACATTAACAATAAAATAGGTAATATTTGAGGTATTGTGATAGTTAGGAAAATTACCTTATCTTATTAAGCATCAACATGGCTAATATGAAATCAAGATGGTAAAGTAAAGTTAAATAAAACAGGCGTAAAGCTATGATTTCGATGAAACTTTTATTTCCTTGCCATTATTTTCGAAATACAACGTCATTTAAATGACCGAATCTGGATTAGTTGCAACAGTAGATCCTTTTGAGGTTCTTCCAGCGTCATTTTTGGAAACTCACGTCCTAATGACACTTCCAGACAGCAATGGGAACCAAACAGTCACTTTTTTCGGACGTAATGGTTTTTCCACAATCACTTCCGGGTTCTTCGAGCCCCATATATGACAATTTTGCTTGTTGACCTAACCATCGAGTGAGAAATGAGCTTCATCGCTGAAGAAAATTTTGTTCGATTGAAAGCTCACGTTTGAAACACTACTTTTTTAGTAAGTTTTAACTAATTTTACGCTTTCTTTGGTTGCTAAACGATTCATGTTCGTATATGGCACGACTTTCCCCAAATAAATAACACTTCAGATGACACGTATTTAACAGCTGACGGCCTTGCCAGACCGGTGGTTTGGAAACCACTAAATGGATAACCATATAATTGCATTTAACCGAAATTTCTGTGCGGGTAAACTGTACAATTGCTATTAACAACAGATCCATTGTTTATCGGAACAAATAACTTGATTACGTCCTTGTTTATTATTAGACCTATACTTGCCGACTCCTTTTCATTGTTCGAAAAGATTGCAGCAACTTTTCACAGCTCTTTGCCAATGAAGTCTAAATCATCAGCATACACAATTATCTCATGACATTTGATAAAAACGATACTAGTCGTGTTAACTGCAATATTGCTTATAATCATATCCCAAAGTGAGTTGTACTGGTCACACTATAAGCTCTGCCTAAATCCTCATTTGGTGGGCGGTTTTTTCTTCACTACGATTTTTGTGTATCTTTCACAGCCTTCCAAAATAGTGGACTGTTTAATTTGCTGAAACATATAATATAATTTGGGTTTGTTCTCTTATTACCACCAGCCATGGTTTTGCCGATTCAATCTCAGTGATTGAGAAGGTTGCAGTAACATTTCACAATTTTCTGTCAATGGTATTATTAAAAATGGCATTCATGGTGATTACTACAGCTTTCCTTATAATCAAAAAACTATGTTAGAGATATTTCACGATAGGGTCGCTTGATGTAAAGCAGTTCATTACGTTTTTTGTCTATCTTTACCGAAGACTGCGTTTTGTTCAGTGTCATTCTACTAAGACGTATAAACTTCTCAAGACGCAAAGGTCATCCATGTCTGCAAACAATTTTTACCGCATTCAACAGTTTGAAGGTAATTTTATAATCATCGAAAACTTTGTATGATTCAGACTGTTTTGTTGGAACTTTTCCTGGATTTGCTGTAGAGTAAAATTATGACCAGTTGTGTAAGGTACAGTGAGCAAAAATTCACAATTTTTCCAATAGATGGCTTATGTAGTCTGCATTTCGCTCCATATAAATGCGATCGGATTGCACTAGTTAACCTTATAAAGATAAGGTCTAAAGATAAGGTCTCTAAATCCTACTCCGATAGTTTTATGATAGCTTAACTCAGCATTTCTAGGCGCATATCAAAAGGGATAGCCGTAATGAGCCATGTTTCACAGATTTTCTTTGATAAACCCGAAAACGCAAGCCAGACGGCTAAAAATTTTAATAGTGTTTATGATCCTGATACTATAATAGCCAATTATGCGACTTTTTTTTGGCTCTGAGAAGCCAGTTGTTGCAAATATCGATAAAATAATTGAAATCATGAAGTCCGACCAATTTGAAAGCACTGCTTCTACCGCACAGAAACTAAACATTGCAGCGAAAAGTTGTCTAGAACCACTTGGATAGACTGGATACAAAAGGAATCTCGATGTATGGGTGCCACGTCAGTTAACACAAAAAAAGACTTCCGGGACCAAACTTTTATCTGCAAATTTCTGCTGAACGGAAGAGACAAAATTTATCCATTTTTTAAGCTCATGGTGACTGGTTATGAAAAGTGAAAAAATTACAATAACGTCAAGTAAAAACGGTCCCGTCGAATACAGGCGTGCGTTGTAGTTGTATGTTTGGTGAAATTAGCAGGAAATCGTTTACTATACTGTACTGTTAACAATTGGAGGAGGAGAAGATCTGAAATAAATAATCGTTGAGAAGTCGCCAGCTTTGGACAATAGGAGAGGAATAGTGTTCCTTCAGGACAACGCAGGGCCACACACAACGATAGTAACTTTCCAGAATTTCCAGAAGCATGGTTGGGACGTTCTTATGAATTCATCTCATTGTCCGGAACTGACACCAAATAATTGCCACCTATTCCTGTCTGTGACAAATGATATTGCTGGTGAAAAATTTGCCACAAGTGAGACTTGAGAAAATCTATTGCCGCAATTTTTTTGCCAATAGAAGCGAAAGTTTGTTTCTATGAAGAGGGAAGCATAATGAAATTACTTTCAAAATATCAACAAGTTTTCGAGCAAAACGGTTTATATATCGCCCAAATTGCGGCATTCTAACTATTCTAAATAAAGCATTCAGCATCATGTGAAAGTAATCTTATTTTTGCTTTAAATAATTAAATTTATAATACCAAGCTCTCAGGAATTTTCATTTCGGGTATATAAATCAAAATCTAAATAAATACTGTCAAAAATCAATGGGGGAAATTGCCGTTAAAGATGTTGAAGGAGTTTCTTTTACCTAGAACTGACCCCGAACTGCTTCAGCAAATTGAAGCATACCGGTAATGGCAGAGTTCTAACGAAAATTGCCAAACAAATTAGTAGAAGCTCAACTTCCTGCCACCTGAATACACTGTACTAGCCTTCTTTTATAGGGTTATGCCAAGCAAGAGGTGTACAAAACGAGACCAGGGAATTTGACTGAACTGAAGCAGTCCATCAAAACAATAATTGAGGCGATCCCGCAATGAATAATTTTCTGATCAAGTGCCACATATACGCGAATGAGCATGGAGATCAATTACAGTCTATCATCTTCTACACCAAGTAGTTATATAAAATAAAGTAGAATTTTTTATGCAATAAAAAATTTAATGAAATACATTGATTAAAAAAAAAAGTTGTTTGAATTTCTTATTGTAATGCAATTGGTGCGCCACACTGTAGTTTGTATTTTCGTTTTGGATGTGTGAAAGATTCAATACAATTTTGTTGGAATCAGAATCAAAATTGTATAAAATTTCCATTCAGATGGCACAAAATGAAACAAAACAAAACTATTTTTGGCTTTTTATTTCGTCTCAATGATGGTCACTGTTTTAAACATGCCAGTTATTTCAATAATTTAAATTTTTCTACTTTATACAACAATGTTAATTCTTTTAAAATTTGTTTGTTTTAACTTCAATAAACTAACCACTGTTTGCCAAGCTGCTTGCCCAATAACACATTTCCAAATCGTATCACTTTCTGCATGAATTCAACCACGTGCAAACAATTTTGTTTCATTTGTCTAATTAAAGGGTTTTGCATTTCCATTTCGTAACATCGATGGCTTTTATGCCTTCTCTTTTGTGTTTCGCATATTCTTTCTTGGCATTGACATGACAAGAACGATGGAATCCCACATTACTGGAGCATGTTGTTAATCTTTGTGTGTGTGTGTGTCAGTTTCAGTGCGTCTTGCTGTTACTCCTACACAGATGTTTATGGGCTTCTCTCAAAGGATCAGAGATGGGTGAATATGAATCTTGTGTGTGAAGTTTGCTTTACGTAATAATTTCAATTATACGTTTCAAGTGTTTATGAGTGACGACTGCTTGTAACAAATATGAGATGATTTAAGTTAACAGAATGATTTGTTAAGAACGAAGTCTTTTGATGTTAACAGACGTCACAATACTAAAAAACACATATTGAATTTTTAACTTTGAATTCAGTAGTCAATGACTTCAGGCGAGACATCGGATATCATTTTAAATCGAATCCCTGGTATTTTTTTTTTAGTAATTGTCATTATATTTGTTTCTAATAATATGTAAAAATATCGCTAAAAAAAATTAATACTCCATAAAAAATGTTTTTTAACGTTGCGTCAAAGAAGACGCAAAAAAGTTTGGGAAAAATTGTCTTTACTTTTCAACATAATCTCCTTTTCGCTCGATACATTTTTTCCAGCGATGTTCAATAGCCCTGTTTATAGTAAGAACTGTCAAACTCCTTAAAATAGTCATCAACCCCATACTCCATTTCTTCATTGTTAGCAAATTTTTTATCACACAGCCATTTTTCAAGTTTGGAAATAGAAAATAGTCCCACACACCTAAATCTGTCAAATAAGGTGCTTGATGGAACAATTCGCACTTTAATTCATAAATTTTGGCCATCGCAATAGTCGATGTGTAAACCGGAGCATTGTTTTGATGAAACAACACTTTCTTTTTCGTTAAATACGTCCTTTTTCCAATAATTTCATCACCTAAGTGCTGCAATAAACTAGCATAATATAAAAGTAATGCCCAAAAATCAGACGCCATGACCTTGCCTGCAGATGAAACTGTCTTCGCTTTTTTTAGACAAGATTATCCCATTCCAGTCCACTGCTTTGACTATTCTTTTGTCTCAGGTGTGAAGTGGTGGACACATGTCTTATCTATGATTCTAAATCGACGCAAAAATTCGGCTTTATTACAGTGAAACATTGCGAATCACTTTATTGAAACATCTTTTCTCATCTGTAAATCTGCAGTCAGTATACGATGTATAGGACATTGCATCTTATTAGCTCACGCACCGACGAACTTTTGCTGACGATCATCTAATGCCATTTTTTAAATTTAATTAACCGTGTCTGGCGTGGGCATCCCAATTGGTCGACCACTACCTACCTCCGCTTTGACAGCTCGTACGGCCTCGTTTACACTCCATTACCCAATATTTTACAGTCGTAAACAAAGGAGCAGGCTGTCGCAGAGTAGAATCTAGCTCGGCTTTCTTTTGAGGAAGTTTTAGACCACTTGATTACATAAATTTCGGGCGATATCTTGGCGATAATTTGACGAATATTGGTTTTCAAATGCTCCAACATTTGAGAGTTATTTGCGTAAACACGATCTTTAACGCAGCCCTACGAAAAAAGTTTAACGACGTCAAATCGCATGATCTTGGTGGCCAATTTACATCGTCAAAACGTGAAATTATGTTTCCTGAAAAATTTTCATGTAATAAAGCCAAAATCGGTTGTGTTAGTTTGGCTCGTGGCACCGTCTTGTTGAAATCACATATCGTCTTCTTCATAATTTTCAACTGCTGGCCAAAAGAAGTTGATTATCATACAACTATAGCGCTTTGAATTGAAACTCGAATTATCCGCTTCACTTTCACGAACAACGCGATATTTTCGACAATGAGTTTATTGCGATGATGAGCAGGCCTAACCACATCCATATTCAGTCTCTCTGCTTCCAGTCTCTTAAAATTTCTGTATAATCTTGTCAATTTCTTGTAGAATAGGTCAATTACGGCTAAAATAATCACCCCGCAATGCACAAAAAGTGCCCACGTTTAAATCACCACTTTTACAGTAAGTTTTATATATTTTTACGCATCCTTCGGTTGTTAAACGATCCATACTGTAAATGGCAAACATTCCACCAAATAAATAACACTTCAAATGACTTAAATAACAGCTGACAGCCTTGTCATACCGGCGGTTTTAAAATCACTAAATGAATAACCCGGTATATAATGATGACATATGAACTCCAACACAATCATCGGCTTAGATATACACTCTACAATATAGATTATTATCAGAAATGAACATTTCCGAATATGTGGTATAGATTATAATAATATTAATCATGCTGAAGATTTATAACCCTCTTAAAGGAATGAATCGATTTTCAACTTTAAGCCAAGCAACTTTATAAAAACTTAAATGATAGCAGCAGTAGTCGGCCCTGACAACAATAAAGAAAAAGTGCAATCACTACTTTTAAACATATTGAATCACCTTTCAATGGAGGCCATTTTGCGCCGAGAAGTACAAAGAGAGAGATCTTGTTATTATTGAAAATAAAGTTCGATCTACAAAAGAATCATGTAAGCCTCAATCAAGGCGGTGCGAATTTTGAATAAAAACAGATATACGAGTATAATTAAAGATGCTAAAGGTTTACAGAAATAACAAAAAGTATTTGTATCGATCTTTACAAGCGAGAAAACTAAACCATGTCACGCAATGTCACCGGACATTGATTCGACTGATGAATGCAATGATACCTTTCTAAATAGCTAGTGAATGTAAGAATTGGTCAAATGTTACGTTTTTAGGTAGGTAAATTAAAAATATGTTCTTTTCATTATTTAATTGAAATAATGTCTCAATATTTCTATGATTCGTTTCTGAGCCTCACAAATAAAAACATTTCATAATTTTCCTTTATAAAAAATAACGCACTCTGTGATACTACTTAATATTATAACATAAAATATTGCTTTCCATTAAATTGGTCAATTTGTATGGGCAATACCTGGAGGATGGGAACAATTTTACTAACTTCAACCTTCAGTTTGTCCATAATTATCATAGTTGCAGAAGTTCCGACCTAAGAAGTCATAAGACGTACTTGATTCGACTTTATATGACACTTTAAACGTTTCCTCTCTTTGGGTGATGCTACATAAATTATTACATTTATGGTCATATCATCATCTCTCTTCCAAGGTTTCTTGTCTTCGCACATCCTTTGTAACACTTAATAGCTGGCAATTGTCACCAACATGTGCACAATGATTATTACTTCTCCACACAAAAATCAAGTTGTCCGCCTTTTTCAGATTAGTGGTCATTAAACACATACAAAATATCCAGCAGAAAGTTTGTCCAAGAAGTATTTTATGTACATCTATGATGTAAGTGCTCTACATACGTATATATGTAGGTGATTATATACAATTCATGAAAGTATAGGTATATACTTAAGTGCACACTTTTGCAAAAGTTTTTCATAATTATAATGAATGCCAACTCTTGCTGATTTTGCTATTTATTTTGCAATGTCATTTAAAGCATGTTGACTAAAATAACAAAAAAAGGTGAAATAGAAAGACTTTGATTCGAAATAACGAGGATTTTCATAGCAATGCATAGAAATGGAATTCTACTTTACCACATTTGTTAGATGTTTGGTTTAAGCAATGTAGTTCAATCAATAAATTGTGGGTTTGAGGTTTTTTAAATATGCAAACATAGGAGATTAACAGGATAATTCAGTGACCACACAGGGCTACAACAAAAGTAGTAATAATCAACTAAAGCGATTGTTACAAGTTAAATGGAATTGTATTTATTAAATTTTCTACATCTGTGGTGTGAGAATGCCTTACAAATATTTTATAAATTACCATTGTTGCCATAAGTAATCCCTATTGTACAGAACTGACAAAAGCAGCCGATCTGACGTACAGATGGTGCTAGTAGTTTGCAAAAAAAAAATAATTTTGGTGAAAAGTGGTCCCCTCGATTAGTGTTTTTATTTGAGCCATCAAATGTAAAAGACCTCAGTGAATTTATAAACATGGAAAGAAAGTGAACTTATAATATGGAAATAATTGATCAGCGTTATATAACTCAATATTTCCATTTAAAATATTTGAGTCCAACTAACAACCGAGCTGGGTTCTACTCTGGTGGAGTCTGCACCCTCTTTTATGACTGTAAAATAAAGTTTAAATGAGGCAAGACGAACACCGTAGTGGTCGACCAATTGAAGTATTCATGCCATCCATAGTGAAGAAAAATCCACCAAATAGTAGGCATTTCTGAAACTGCTATACGAGTACATCGCATATTGACCGAAAATTTGAAGATGAAACAGCTGTGCTCAAGATGGGTGCCGCGCTTGCTTTAGAGCACAAAAACAGCGTCGTGAAGATGTTTCAGCAAAGTGTTTGGCGATGTTTTACCGCAATAGAGCCTAATTTTTGCGGCAGTCAAAGCAGTGGAAGGGTAGAATCGTGTCCAAAGAAGGTGAATATAATTCCATCTGCAGGCAATAAATATATGAATATAATTCCATTATGGCGTCTGTTTTTTTGGGATGCGCATGGGATTATTTTTATTGATTATCTTTAGAAAGGAAAAAATGATCAACGGCGAATATTATGCTAATTTATTGTAGCATTTAGGTGATAAAATTAAGGAAAAAGGCCACATTTGGCGAAAAAGAAAGTGATGTTTCATCAAGACAATACTCCAGTTCACACATTCACTATTGCGATGGCCAAAATTAATGAATTAAAGTTTGAATTGCTTTATCACGCAACTTATTCGGCAAATTTAGTTTCCTCGGCCTATTTTCTATTTCCAAGCTTGAAAAAATGGCTCGGTGGTAAAAAATGTGCCACCAATGAGGAGGTGGAGCCTACGGTTGATGGCTATTTTAAGGAGTTTGACAACACTTCTTACTATAAACAGGTTATGGAAGCTATTGAATATCACTTAAAAAAAAGTGTATCGAGAATGTGAGAGAATATGTGGAATAATAACGAAAAATTTTCTCAACTTTTTTGTGTCCTCTTTGTTAGGTCGGCTAGTTTTGGGACTGTCTTCGTATATTCTATTAATAATAATAAATAATTGCTAACAGAAAAACAATCTAGAACTAGATTAAGAACTAAAATCAGATTACATTGAAGATTGATATAATTCAGTTATATTTAACTTGAGCTCTTCATTGTGAATATTTTCGTACCGGTGAGCAAAACTTCTCAATTGTTTTGTGAAATTATAGGGCCTTAAGGTGGCGCTAAAAATTGTGTTTTGACGAATACCGAAATAGCCATCCGTCCAGCCAGCTGTTTCAATGTAATCAATTTCAAAAATTTTTGAATTATATTCTATTAGTAATAATATATAGTTGCTAATGGAAAAACGATATTGAATCGGATTAAAAACTAATATCAATTGTAACAAATAATAATAATGGTTTTTTTGAAAAGCGATTAATATCTGAGAACGAAAAATATCGAATTAAGTTTCCTTGTAAACACAGAAATGATTCCTTCTGAGAACTGGAAAAATTGAATTTAAAATGGTCTCGTCATAGGAGGATTGAAAACATTTTATGAAGAATTTCGATTGCTTGTGGATCGCCACTCAAGGTGTAATGAAAATGTAATCTCGCCGAATTTGAAAATATCCGCTATATACTATTCATGAAATGCAAAGAAATTATTTTTCTATCTAGAATCATACTTTTACTATATCTAGAATATTGCATAAAAGAATCGTATTTTTTTTTATATGAAACTTTCGTCAAATGTATTGCTTCAGATCAAAATTCGAAGCATTTCTCTGAATGAAGAAATATATCGAAATTGGATCTGAATGGATGTGACAAAAAATGTATAACTATTGAAATTTCATTACAATTGTTTCAAATAACAAAGAGTGAATAGCCTCATTACCATTCAGTGGTATTGAAATGTTTTTAATTAATTTTGTTTTAACCAAATGTATTGAAATCGCAGAGACTATGAGAGCTTTCACTGTGGTCAAACAGTGGTGATGGTCACAGTGTGATCTTCAATATAGTGTCTGACATAACAGGCATTACTGACTACATTCTGGCAGAACCACTGTTTGACAAGAAATACCATATACTTATACCAGATAGAACTCCTATAAGACTGTATGTGGACTTCTATACAAAATACGAAATTAATTCATCAGGTAGGTTTCGGGGTCTACTCCAGAGATCTGAGGCTAAACATAGCAAGAAGGCTATCTGATCACCATAGCGTTTATTAGGCCGAAATTTTGACCATTAAGGAAGTGGCAGAATGGCTGATATGTAACATCCTCACCACAGTGGAGATTAACATATTGTCTGATAGTCAAACTGCCATTAGATCCCCGGATTCTGTCTTCCTGAACTCAACATCAGCCACAGATCTCGTAACGAGATATCTCAGCATTTCAACATTTACCTTATGTGGGTGCCGGACCACAGGAACATACCAGGGAACTGCAGAGCAGACGATCTGGCAAGACTAGGAACAACAACGACTGCAAGGCAACAGAGTACATTGCCACATACTGCCAATGTTGCCAGATATTCTCGTTCGTACTTTGCCGTTCTAATGCAATAATTTTGACTACTTTCAGACTCCAGCCGAGTTGGAGTCCGTAGGCATGCCTCTAGCCACTTGCAAGCTCTTACTGCTAGATGGAGCATATTTAGGGGCAAATGGTAGGTTGGCGTCTGTCCGGGGCTGTGATCAATCCAGACGGATGTGGCCTGATCTAGATCTCAAGTGTTCACACACACTGCTGTCGCTATCAAGAGCCGACGTCTCATTACTTGTATCCGTCATGACAGGACACTGTTTGATTGGCAGACATGCTGTAAGATTGAACGTTGCGACTAGTGACTTCTGCAGGAGTTGTAAGGATGATAAGAAGGAGGATTACATAGAATACCTTCTCTGCAATTGCTCCGCACTGACGACCAGTCGAGGTTCAACACTGGGCTCATATTTCTTTAGGTACCTGGAAGATGTGAACCATATAGATATTGTCCAACTTGTCCGACTTAAGAGCTTCTTGAGGTGCTCCGGATGGTTCAACCGGGGAAACTAGGGACATCCTTATCTCTAGTTTCTGTGGTATCACAATGGACTACACAGTCTAAATGAGTCTGTCTATTCAGACTGCCGCACTGACCTAACCTAACATAACCTAATAAAATCGCAGTAGTTTTTTAAAAGACTAGTTACAATCTTTTCAAAAACTTATGTAATCTGCCAATTTAGAAAATGTATTTCTTAAAGGAAAGCGAAATTTTGTTACAATGGGCAATTGCTAATAGTTTTCGATTCGATTAGCGATTCGAGTAATGATAATCGAAAAATGTTCATTAAAATTGTATTCTAATCTATCAATTGGTTCTCGCGACGAAATAGATTCGTGCATGGGCTAGTAACTGTGAATGTCCATCATTTATTTGAGCACGAACCTTCTAATCAAATCTAATCAATCAATTCGTTCTCACGATGATACCTGTATGGGCCAGTAATTGCAAATGAGAATGTGATTCCACTTTAAAAGTCAATATGTGAAATGTTTAAAATTATTAGCATTATTGTGATATTTAAAAAAAATCTTTAAAATAATTTCTGTGTAATTATAAGTTAGTTCCTTCATAAACCAAACCATTTACTAAGCCATATTTTTAAACACACATTTATTTCCATCATTTATTTGAACACGAACCTTGCAAAGGACACCGATATGAATTAAATGTAATTTCTTTCTTTCCTCTCTTATCTTTACAGCTACAACATTTTATTTATGATACTCACCTATTTTATACCCATCATCTCAATGACCGCAACATACTCCCTCGTCGGTCTTGAGCTATGGGGTTCCAAAGCGATCGGCGAGTATACGCCGCGTCAGGTGGAAAATGTAAAAAGTAAAAGACGTGTAAGTACCGCAAAAACCATCAGCGTTTATGACTATACTGCTGGTGGTGACTCTTGTCTTGAACATCTTAACGATTCACTCAAAAATATTTCAGGTAGTGAAGATGATGATGGTTGTGGTCTTAATATTTGCCGTATGCTGGTTGCCATTCCACACGTACTTCATAGTAACATCCTGCTATCCCGAACTTACGGAAGCCACTTTTATACAAGAGCTATACCTGTTCATATATTGGCTGGCTATGAGTAATTCTATGTACAACCCAATTATATACTGTTGGATGAATTCGCGGTAAGTAATTCTATAGAAATATGACTAAGACTATGGCAAGGATAATAGAGCGGGATGTAAACAAGCTGAAAGGGAAATATAAACATTTACAATGGCATTTCTTTAAAATGTTGTGTTCTACTGCAGATGTTTTGCATAAAAGTATATAAAATATTACAGTAGCGAATTTTAGGCCTTAAAGGGCCTTCTATCAGTTATACCATTTCATTTCGCATAGAAGTCTTATGTCGGATTCCTGGTAGAATGTATTTGCAACGTATACATTTACACAATTAAACAAAATTATGGTAGTTATCAACATTTTATGGTGTACTGAATTTGAATTGAATTGAATTTCAATCGTTAAAGTAATTCAAAATCTTGAAAATTCTAGAAAAACTGGAATCTAAACGTCTTGAAATATAATAATATGGATATATAAGGAAAACTTTTAGCATCACTTCTTTTTTTATATCTACTGGAAAACGTTCATTGTGCCTTGCGAAAGAAGAGAGTAGTAATGGGTGGTGTGACTTATCTCGCGTTGCATTATTTTGGAATCTTCATCATGCTTTCTTCCTGTCATGAATGTGAAATCTATGACGATCGAAGAGCGAATTTTTTTTCATGCGTTATAGGCTTATTAGAGGGTTTAGGAGATTCGATAGAAGATATTGTTGGTAACCACTTCCTTCTATTTGAATGCTGAATGAAGGTTCTCTTGTAGATATAGACAAGTAATCATACAGACAATCATACAAGGTGATTGTCTTTAGATGTCGGCATATTTTAATATACGTTAGCTCAAAAGGTAAAATGAGGAGCTACCAACCAATATGTTATGAATTCATATTTCAGTGACGGAAAGAAACGCTAATCAAGTGACAAGTAGAAATTTGGATGGGGATATTGTTGAACAAGCGCTTCATTGCAGGCGATCAAGGTCGACCATAAAATAATTCTCACCACTCGATCCAATACAAGTCTACTGACCAAGTTTTAGTTCCACTAACAAGACTTGGCAAGACTTGGACCATTTTTAATCCGATCAAGGGCTATATAGAATAGAACTAAAGGTGTCTAACTCTTATATGGGGTCCATTTGGTCATATCTGCTAAATGTAATCAAATTCCACTATAAATTGTGGGTTGTAGTATTTATAAAACCAAGCATGGATACATAATTTGTGTAGCGACTGTATGATCGGTGGATCATGTGGATGAGGGATCGGTGGATGTAATAAAATCCACTTAAATAGATTGAACCGCATCATATGTGTAAAACTTGGCTAGATTCAGACCACAACTAAAGCATTCAGAAGCGTTGACACTTCTCCGGACTGAGATATTTGAATGGGAGATATCTCAAAACACAGCCCTATATCGACCATTTTCTACAGAATTTGTCCCTAAACCAGCCAAATCATAAATTCTGTCAAAAAAGTTCCGGGTAGTGATCATTTAGAAAACTCGTTTAAAAGAATTCACATAAATATGTATTTTTGGCCCTAAGCTGACATAACTCTCTACTACGCTAATCTGGGGTTGTCATTTAGTTCGTTAAAAGTACTCAATTTTGTCAATTTGTAATTTCAAATGTGCTTTTGGTTTTTTTTTTCAATGGATACTAATTAGATAAAATCTGAAATTTTATTTTGCAAATAGAGTTTCGTACGCCGAATCGCTGTCACAGAAGGCTTATGGTGATTCGACCTTATCGAAAATACTTTCATATATGTAGCGGTCGAGATGTGGTAGAAGATCTGCCTCGCTCTTGTTGACCGTCAACGTGTTCAATTGAAATTAACATTGATAAAGTAAAGGAAATGGTAACTTAAAATCGAAAAGTCGTCATTTAATTCAATTCGTATCACTTAATATATATTTGGGTATAAAACGCATTACCGCCCGATTAAAGACTCGGAAAGACTTGAATTTTCTTTAAAAATGTAATCGCGTAAATGTCGTTGAATATACATTGGAACTAGTCAGTTCCGATCGATATTCTGCAAAATATATTATAACTGGTGATGCGACGTAAGCTTGTAAATTTGATATGCTAACCGGTCAATAAGCTTCGGAATATTGCCTTCCAACTGAGCCGAAACCGAAAAAGCACATTGAAGTCGATCAAAAATCAAGGCATTGTTGACTGTTTTCTTTGAAAATCGCAGTGTTGTGCACTCGGATTTCTTGCTAGGAGGGAAAATCGTAAATACAAAATATTATTCTGACATTATGCGCTATTTCGGAGAGTAAATTCGTCGAGAAAAATGAAATTTATGGAAAGAAAACTTATGGATTTTGCACCACAATAATGCACCATATCACAAGGCTATCATTATGAATGAATTTCTGGGCAAAACCTTAACTAATATCATCAAACGATCACCATATTCATTTCATACGTTGTTTTTTCTCTCCCCTATACTGTAATTACTTCTTTGAAACATAATATTTCAGTTAATAAAAGATGTAAAAGAGAATTCAGAGCGGGAATTGAAATCCTTTTCAAAAGATGTCTTTGAAAAATGTTTTGATGATTGGATTATTCGTCGGTCTAAGTGCCATATTTTGTAAGGTGTCTATTTTGAAGATGACACAATATGTTTGAATGAATTGTAAATATTTTGTTTCTTATAGACCAATTCCTGGTACTTTTCTGACGGCATGTATATTCAATGTGTAACCAAGTTTCAAAGAAGCCTGTTGTTTTGTGATTGGTTATCAAATCAAGGTCTGACTGTCCACTTTTATGAGGGCAATATCAAAATATAGTCCAAATTTTTATAATTACTGTGATTTGTGGTAGCGGTGGCACCATCTTAATGCGAGCTGCTTCAAACAATTCGCCGTAATATTCACCTCCCTCTCGCTCCAATTAACGCTATTAAGACAAAACTTAGTAACTTTCAACCAAAACTGTTGAGTTGAATGATAAATTTTTTTGGTATTCAACAGGTTTCGCTCTTGGGGCAATAATTATACTCGTGCTAAATTCCGTTTTAATATAAAAATTTGCGATTCTAACATTCATTTTTTGGAGCTACAATTGGCAACACTAAACTAAAATGCCTTGTACGCCATCTGGTGTATAAATATTAAACTCGCTACATAATTGTAATATCCATTAATACGAGTACATATTTAATGTGATGTGTTCCATAAGGAATGAGAATGACCGCCAGTGGCACAATGGTTAGTACACAAGACTATTGAACGCAGATTTTAATTCCGATACAACTTTCTATCTTTCTGTGACCAGCGGTAATACCGACATATTGACCAAGTCCTTGAATAGTCAAATAATCTGTAAGTCTAGCAGAAACTTTTTAAATTCACATTCTAAATCGTCATTAAACAGTACATTTCATTCAGTAAGTTTGAGAATATTTTCCAATATTCCAAAAACACTTCTTATGCAAAGAAGGCCTTTCACGACATAAATTTCGCTACTTGGTAGTTACTAATATATACTTAAAAATATATATATGTTGTGGTTCTATTATATATTGTTTAGCAAGAACTGGTAGTGGTAGTGGTGGTGGTGGCGACGACATCAATTCTTCTCCGTAATATCCTGGCTTATGCTCTCTAAGTCCTCGTGCAGTTCCATTTGGATGACTTTGTATTATACATAACATAGTTTTCTGCACAATAAAAGAATTTAGTTCATGGATGGTGTCTTCGTGGAATTTCCAGGACGTTGACTCACAATTACTTTAGAAGGGAATAGGCATAGAATGGGTTTGAATTAAAATGTGGGCAAAGATAGTTGAATGAAATAACTTGCATCTTTTAAGGTTCCATTATTTACGGATTAAATAAGCCTGAACTGTGCCTATTGTTGCAGATGTGTTTTCAAATGTAACTTGGCGCAAATGGGAGAGGGAAATAGCAATTCTAATTGACACTTTCTACATAATTCGTTCATAATTGTTTACTTTGTGGATGGAATGTACTTGTTGTGGGTAAAATGGATTAGCATTTCTGTTAGTAGCTGATTCGTGAGATTCTCAGTACAATGAAATTCATGTCATCCCAAGCGAAAAACTATGCAAATGCAGCTACGTGATGCCCATCCCTAACAGCGACCAAAAGTTAATCTTGCCACCCACCGTCACTTGTACAGTGACAATAAAACCGCAAAGGAATTGAAAAAAGGGTGTACATAGTGGTAAATGAGGCGTTAACCAAGTGGCAGATGCTCTCGATAAACTTAAGGCTGGCATAATATGCTGTTAGTCATTTTACTCATCGTAACACACTAAATTTTACTTTTGCTAAACAGCAAAAATTTCACAAATATGCAAAAACAAAATACAAAACATTTTCACTCCCTCATTATTTTCACAAATTTTGTTGTAGAATTCTGAACGGGTCAAAAAAAAAAGTTAAATTTGGCTCAAAAATAAATTAAAAATTCCTCAAATTAAATATAAAAAATTGACCACAGCCACTACCATATTTATCATTTAATCAAACAATATTTTCACAGAAGTGTTGGCTCAAATGTTGGTTATATTTTGTGACCCTT
The DNA here is from genome assembly GCA_019455685.1 of Philornis downsi. NCBI lineage: Eukaryota > Metazoa > Arthropoda > Insecta > Diptera > Muscidae > Philornis > Philornis downsi. The sequence goes on along the minus strand of JAHXMU010000130.1, from coordinate 916,916 downwards.
TCAATGTATCAACTTCGTTATCCTTTTTATATATCAGATTCCATAATTCATGTCCTTTCCCAAAAAATACCTTTGAACGGTTTCAATTTATTACAAATGCTGTTTTTTTAGGAATTCCTTCAATTAAGAAATATGATTGGTCTTAAAATCCTCTTTTCCACGAATTTTTAGCCTCTAGAATCTTATTTGATTTATTTGAATCCTTTTTATTTTTTCTTCTTCTTCTTTTTAACGTAGCAAATTCTTTCAATAATCTGGATAGTAAACTAAAATTGAACTGGACACCACAAACCAAAAAAAAAAAAACACAACAAAAGTGCCGTGATTTTTTCTTTCTTTCAATTCAATAATGCATGTTTTGGGGAATTCATTCAATTAAGAAATTTGATATTTTCCATCAAACTTTAATATTTTTTAACTTTCAAAATTTTTTTTTGTTTTCATTTTTCTTATGAAATTTTTTCGAATAAAATTTGCTTAAAAATGTTTCCTGTTTTTAAGAGTAGATAAGGAAATAATACGATTTTCATTTGATTTTTTTTTTCATATTTTAAGTTTCTTTTTTTTTTTTTTTGATTTTTATTTAGAACAAACTATTTATTTCACAAGTTTTTACTTTTAATTTTTTTCTTCTTGATCACGCTGATACCTTAACGTGTACATATTGTGTATAAAAGCAAAAATGAATCCAAAATACAGAATTAATTAACAACAAAAAAACTTACCCTACGATTCCAAGTTTATATAAATATCGAATGCAAGTGATTGAGTCGCTGAGAGCACAGAATACAAAAATGAGCTATTTTTCATATTGAATTTTTGCGCCAATTTTAATTTTAAAACAAAGTCCATATACAGGGTGTCCGTCTGGATGATATACTACTACATTAGTCTTGACAGTTCATATTTGGCAGTCGTGAAGTAGAGACGTAGCAAATTTATTATGGAAAAATATTCGATAAACCAACGTGTTTTAATCATTAAAACATTTTATCAAAATCAATCATCGATTACAGTGACGGTGAGAAAGTAACGTGACACTTTTGGGAGAAACACCGTGCCAACAAGGCGCAATATTTATCGTGTAGTGAATGATTTCGGAGAAAGAAGGTCTGTAGCTGATAGGGTCAAGCATGGACCACAACGACAATAACATTACTGCTGCTCAAGAAAGTGTTCAAAACAATCCATCAACCTCAATTCGACGCCGTGCTCAGGAGCTTGGTCTTCAAAGAACAACTTTGGCCACAATTTTGCACAAGGATTTGCATTTGTTTCCATTTAAAATTCAGTTGACACAAGAGCTTCTTCCACAGGACCATTTACGCCGCCGTACCAATAGGATCCAATAGGATGTCACAGCTCGCCCATGACAAACCCAATTTTTATGAAAAAAAAATCATAATGAGTGACGAGGCACATTTTCATTTGAATGGATATGTGAATAAACAGAATAGTCGGTTCTGGGCGGTGGAAAACCCTCAAATTATTCATCAGTCACCTTTGCATCCATTAAAAGCGACAGTCTGGTGTGCAATTTGGTCAGGAGGAATCATTGGACTTTACTCCTTTGAAACTGAAAACGGCGTAACGGTAACTGGCGATATCGTGATATGATTGAAAACTTTTAACGCCACAACTGATTGATTAACATGTGGTATCAACAAGACGGTGCCACATCGCATGCAGCCAAGATTACAATAAAATTACTGGGAGACCTCTTTCCACAATAAGTTATTTCAAGAAATGGTAATGTTGATTGGCCTACACGGTCGCCTGATTTGACTGCTTCGGACTTCTTTTTGTGGGGATATCTGAAAATCTAAGTTTATGCAAACAAACCAGAAACGCTTGAGCAATTCAAATAAAATATTCGTAATGAAATTAATGAAATACCGCGTGAAATATGTAAGAGTATAATGAAAAGTGTGCTCGAAAGGGCTCGCATTTGTGAGGCTAACAGAGGCGGACATTTATCTAATATTATATTCCATACATAATTGCTGACATTAAATAATACTGAATAAAATTGGATGTAGAAATAGAAGATGATCATGAATAAAAGTGGGTGAAGAAGTCGCAGCTGATTGATTGCAGCTGGGGCAAATGGACTGTTGTTGTTCTTGCTGCAATTAGTTTGATGTGGTGATCGACACTGCACCCGGTTGGAAATTTCCAGAGTAGGTTGTATTTTGGGTTTGAGGTAATCTTCTGTGCCGCTGGGAAGGCAAGTCGACTTGCTGATGAATGTTATGGCGCCTTTTAGTCAGATAATTTCTCAAGAGATTTGAGAAATTATTTAGTTGTAGATTGGGAAATAAAAGAAATTGAGATTGTTAATTTCAATTCAATATATGTAAGTATATTTGGGAAGATGTGATGCTTACCGCTCGAGCTGTGCAGAGTAACTGACTTTTGGATTTTACAATTTATGGTAGTTACAAGTGTAATTTTTGGTTTTCGTTAAATATTATCTGAACAATTATCTTAGGAACAATTCACAATATCTTTACCCCAAAAGGGGCAAAAAAGTAGTATAAAGCACAATTTGATTTAATCTTATATTAGGTAGGTTCATGGAACGTTTGCAAGTTCATTTTAAATTCATTTTTAATAAGTTTTTATAAAAAAAGATAAGAATAAACATTATTTATAACAAGTTTTTAGTAAAAAAAAAGTAAGTATAAACATCATGTTTATACAAATACATTTAATAATATGAGATCCATTATCTTTCATTTAATCAAAAATTATAAACAAACAAAGTAGTATACCATCCCGACGGATACCCTGTATTTTAAACGGTTTGGTTACGATAAAATATAATTTGTGTCAAAATGGTTTTTTGGAGCTAAATAATGACTCCGTATTTGTTGACAAATTTTACACGTTGACTTATAATATGAAGGCTTACTTTCAGACACTCTATAAAAATCAAAATACTAAATTGAGGTTTTTGAATTTCCTTATGTAATATCTCAATAATTAGAGCAGATCCGGGAAAAAATAGAAAATAAATTTTAAATTCTTATGTACAACTTATCACTTAGAAAATTCTATGGTACTACGCCAAAAGTATGGTTTCGTTCGCCAGGGCATTTAATTTTACACTATATCCAAGTTGATGCATTCTGTGTGAGTCATAACGTCAGAGTCATTTAAATTATCATTATCCCCTTACACCATAATTAATAGCAGTTTTAGGAAAATGTTTTTAACGACTGACTTAATGGAAAACAATTTGATACATCTTAGTTAATTGTTAAATTTGCATACTGCCATTACATTTTTCACTCACTCACTCTCTTACGAACATGCAATTACTTGTGTGTAGTAAACCACAATTGTTTATGTATATAAAGTAATTAGCAACAGTTGTAATTTGTCATTGCGTAGTGTTAAATTGTGTTGTTTTTTAACACTTTCTCATATGCATAATCCTTGACCTTACACTAAGTACAGTGCAGGGCATCCATCCATCTTTCTATGTGAACTGTCATTTTATGAGGGTTCAGTGAAAACTGTGTGGTGCCATACACAAAATAGTGGCAGTACTAAAGCTATACAGGATCGATGATCGAAGAGTTGCCAACTTAAAATAATGCAAATATGCCAATTTTAATTTTTTTTCTTTTTGTTATTTAAAAACTTCGGTATATCGTAAATTTATTTCAAAGTTTTATGTTATTGTTTTATGTTATCATCTTTAGCATGGATGATAGCATCGAGTCCATCCAGGAAGGCTTCACACACTACACGAATGTGACTTGATGCCATTTTGTTCCAATCTCAAGAGCAATCGTAAAGGCGTTGTCTGCCTCTGCTGATCATACGTAGAAATTCATTAGATTTAAGTCCGAGGAATATGATGATCATTCTTCACCTACTTAGGTGGCGACAGGAATAGATATTCTTATCTATTATATGTCGCGCATAGAAATAATTCCAAGTGCTTCTATCTTCTGCGCTTCTCCTCCAATTCGTCACACCAAGCTTTGAGAGTGTTTTAAAAGTCTGGTCCTTCCAACGGAGTTTTGGTCGATCTCGTCTGCGTCTATTTTCATGATAAAATTTATTTATCCTTGCATCCGATCCTAGTGTTGGATATGTCAACGACCACTTGGTTGGTGAGTTGAGTTTCAGTAACAGAAGTTACCTACTGGCTTAAGACATATCGGTGTACGCATGCCATTTAGGTTTCTCAACTAGTCACCTTCTCATTTTAGCTACTATCAAACGGATATCTGATGGCATTACCAGGGAATACTTGCCCGAAGGTCGGAAGTCGTGAGCTGCATGGTAAATTCTGCAGAGGGATCCGGTTACTCCCAATTAGATGGCTCAAATTAGGAATTTTCTCATTCTCCGTTATTGTGAAGAAATAAAGCTTAGAACTTTTTCTTGTTACAAAATGTTGGGCTTCACGGTATTTATGGATGCTACCGAGTTTTATTGAAACGTCCAGTGGCTTCCACTAAATTTTTTGGTAAAAATATTTTAAATAATGCTTTGTAACCAAGATAACGAAGCATTATTCAAAATATTTTCACCATGATTGGATTTACTTTCACGCTCTGTTCATTGAATACTTATATGGTGTGAGCGTCCTATGACCGTTAAAGTGATTCGAATGATGACTGAGGTAGGCTCTAGTTTTCGTAGAGCAATTTGCTGGTCTAAATTGTTTTTCGACTTGTACTTTAACCACACCCTTTCACACGGGTTGTGGTTGATACCAAAATCGCTGGTAGAGACTTTGTGGTCAAATGTGGAGTTGCATTGCAACCGGGTGCTACAGACCCATAGAGTAGCAGAGGTGGTAAGATAGACCTCACCTCCGCCAATGGGGATTATGTTTCATACTAGCATAATCAATTTGGTATCTCCTGGCTGCGAAGAAAGAGTTGACAATATGTGGTAGTACCACAATTGTCAGCCCCTTTTCCTACATAACCCAAGTGTTACTTAACTATCCCAGGGGGGCGTTGGCAATCGCATTGTAATATGTCCAGTGTATCGCACACCGTCGGTAAGGCCTTCACGGCGAGACTCACGTTAAACCCTCGTGGACTTAACCACACCCTATTGTTTTGATTTATTTACATAGTGCTGTACCGAATTTTTAATCTCCGCTATAATCGTGTCCCAGGTTTTGATATGCGATCCATGCTGCTAGCAGACACATTGAAATTTTTCGTCTATTGAACTGCGCTATGTCTTGGATTACGTTGAATTCTGATTTTCACTGTTTGTTTTTGGATGTTTTATTTCGTTATAATGCATTATATAATTCCCATTATGTACGAAATAAAATGTATTTCAAAAGACCGCCTCTGGATTGCACCAGTGGATAATTTTCAATGAATAATTTTGGCATTTTTCGATGCTATCAGTATTATTTTAAAGTGTAGTGGTCCAATATACAATTATTTACAAGTTGCAGTTTTCTAGCCAAATACTGAGTTATCCATTTTCCGGTTTCAAAAGTAAAGTTAAATAACATATACATATACATAAAGCTATGATTTCGATAAAAACTTTTATTGTATTATAATGCTTGGACCATGTTATTATGTACGAGATTCAATGTTATTTAAATTACCACCCCTGGATTGCTTGCAGCAATAGATCCTTTTGAGGTAGTTTTCGACCACTTTTTCACACATTTTGGGCGGTATCTCAGCGATAACTTGACGAATACTGGTTTTTAAATGCTTCAACATTTGGAAATTATTCATGTGAATACGGTCTTTGATGTAGCTCTACAAAAAAAGCCTAACAGCGTCAAATCGCATGATTTTGATTACGCTTTCTAGAAACTTCTCTTACAAAAAAGACAAAATCGGTCGTGTTTTATGACTCGTGGCTCCGTCTTGTTGAAACTACATATCACCCAGTTCATAATCTTCAATTGCAAGCCAAAAAACAATCGGTTATCATATGACCATAGCGCTCTGAATTGACGGTAACTGTTCCTCCAGCGTCATTTTCGAAAAAGCTATATTTTCAGCAGTTCGTGCATTGCAATGATGCACAGGCCTGACCACATCTGTAACACTTCCAGTCTATTGAAATTTCTTTATAATCTTGCCAATTCCTTGCACAGTAGTTGGATTATGATGACCACAATTATCCTGTAATGTAGTGTAATCATCACTTTTGTAGTAAGTTTTAACTATTGTTACGTATTTTTCGGTTGTTAAACGATGCATATTCGATGACAGGTATTTCAGATGGTAGATATTTAACAGCTGACTGCCTTGCCAGACCGTCGATCTTGAAAACACCATATGGATAACACTGTACAAAGTGATAACAAGGTTACTTTTGAATTCTAATTTTTAATAGAATAGAATAAAATAGAATATCAAATAAATTCTTTTTAACTGCGACGTTAAACAATCTGCTTCCGCTGATTTATATACTACATAAAGATAAACGCTTATCAATAAATGAGCGCACTGTTATTAGTCGTTTGGTTACTACAGTAGCGTGAAGTCGGTAACACTTCAAATGCGTACATAATGAATAGATGTTTAAAAAAATATATGAATATTTTTCATAAGTGAGTTTGATGTCAAAATGGGAAATCTCTTCCGACTTTGTTCACTTGAAATAAATATGAATATAAAACATTTCCAATCTGTTTAGATGATGCCGAAATGAGAAACACTCACTCTAATTCGTGCGATGTTAAGGAATTTATTATTTTAATTTACTTTACAGAGTGGTAAATAAATGTTTTAGTTGTTACAAATAGCATGACAGTCTTAATATACCATCCATCATATGATGGAACATATACGAGGTGTGTTCAAAAAATATGGTGAATTTTCAAATTTCGCAGGCTACGTACATTCAACTTTCGATTATTTATTTTTTTTTATTATTTTTTTTTTTTTTTGTTTTGGTCGCATACTCGCCTCGAACATATGTTGACGGATTTATACGTATAGTGTGTTTAGTTTGTTTGTGAGAGGCATAAATAAGACAACAGTTTTGCGTGTTCGGCGATTTTCTGCTATCGAAAAAAATGAATCAACGAAGTTGCATCAAATTTTGTGTAAAAAATGGAATTATGTGCTCTAAAATACTTGAAATGTTGACAATGGCATAAGGTGAGAGTACTCTTAGTCAAAAAAAAAATGTTTATAAGTGGTACAAGTTTTTCACAGAAGACCAAGAAGCTGTGAATGATGATGCTCGCTCTGGAAGCCCCAGCATATCAACAACCGATGAAAATTGTTATGGAAAATCATCGAATTACTATTAGAGATGTTGCTAAGGATGTCGGCATATCATTTGGTTTATGCCATGCAATCTTTTCGGAAATTTTGGGCATGAAGCGTGTGGCAGCGAAGTTCGTTCCAAAATTGCTGAATTTTGACCAAAAACAACGTCGCATGAGCATCGCTCAGGAATTTTTGAATGACGTCAACAATGATCCATATTTGCTTAAAAAGGGTCATATCTGCTGACAAATCATCGGTATACGAGTATGGTTATGACATCGAAACCAAAGCCCAATCGTCCCAATGGAAGAGTCCAGGAGAGCCAAGACAAAAAAAGGACGCCAAGTTCGATCAAATGTCAAGGTTTTGTTCACTATTTTCTTCGATTACCATGGCACCAAAAGTTCTTAGCACAAGGTCGTACGGTAAATAAGGAGTATTACTTTGAAGTTATGCGCCATTTGTGTGAAACAATATGAAAAAAACGCCCAGAATTGTGGAAAAAATTCATGACTTTTGCATCATGATAATGCACCTGCTCACTCATCTTTGCTTGTGAGAGATTATTTGGCCAAAAACAACACCGTAGTCATGCCTCAGCCATCGTATTAATCTGATTTGACCCCTTGCGACTTTTTCCTGTTCCCAAGATTGAAGAGACCCATGAAAAGTCGGCGTTTTGCGACGATTAAGGATATAAAAACCGAATCGCTGAAAGAGCTCAAGGACAAAAAGTGCATATCAGAACTGCTTCGAGAATTGGAAAAGATATTGGCACAAGTGTATTATATCTGAGGGGGACTGCTTTGAAGGAGATAAAATAGAAATTGATGAATAAATAAATATTTTTTGAGAAAAATGAAAATTCACCGTATTTTTTGAACACACCTCGTAAAAAATAAATGCATAATGTATAATTTATATAATATATGAATTTGAAGCCACCAGCGCGGAATGTTTTACACATATTCCACAATACCCTATAAAATGCAAAGTGACTGCTCATTAACGAATCGGCCACTTGTTTGTTAGCCACGTATACGAAATGTCGACAAATTGGTGTTAATCATACGCACAAGTGCACGAATGCAACAGTGAGCAGAGGAACATAAAACGTCGGCATTCAATCGCGTTGCCTCCTCAATTAAAAAATCCGAGTTTACCGAGTTTTACAAACACAGTCATATATCGAAAAATATCCAATTAACAATATTTTAAACCATATCCAGGGTTTTATAAGTGAGGAAAGGTGGCGAAAAACAAGTTATCAGCAATTACTGCCAGTTGAGTGGCCTCGCCAAATGTATGCCACATGGAGGAAAATGTTTAAATAAATTTCACTTCCCCTCAAAAAAAGTAGAAAAAACTGTTGCCTAGCAATTGCTACAAAAATAGCCAAACGAAACGCATTCAGGTAGAGTAGCAACATTTTCCTCAATTGGTATTAAGAACACTGTTTGTAGTCGTATATTTCCAGAAATATTCCACATTTTCATTTTCCACCATGTTATGGTTCATGCACAATATTCGCACAAGTTTCAGTTCAATATGCTGAGAAATTAATTTCAACATTTTATTGTTGCAACACAATGTGGAAGTCGTTTCCTTTGCAGTACCATCCTCTAGATGCCATCTTAATGGTGATGTTTTTTTTTCCGCAGATTCGCACATCCGTTCTACGTGCATTTCCTGTATACGAAAGAATTTCATTGTTTCACGGCGAAACAGTGGGTGTCGTTGTTGGGTAAACACAAAGTGACGAGTCTTGCTTTAAATCCTGTTTTATTGCGAATGGCTTTATTTACAACAGTTATTTGTAGCGCGTTGCATGCAACTTTTTATAAATGTGAATTCTACTGTTCTAGAAATGTCTTTTGTTTTCTTTTCAGATTTCGTTTTGGCTTTAAAATGTTCTTCCGCTGGTGCCCGTTCGTGGATGTTGGTGTGGAAAGTTTAAATCGCCGTGATAACATGACATCACGATACTCCTGTTCTGGTTCACCGGATCACAATCGCATCAAACGTAATGGTAAATACGGAAAATTTTTAGCTTAATAACAAATGACAAAGGATAATGTAGAAAAATGAACTGAATCAGTTTATTAAGAACATTCGAACTCCTTGCAAAGCATAAGCAAACACGGGTTGTTAAATCGATTACTTAAATATGTGAAATATAAAAAAATATGTGAGATAATCAAAATATTGATAACACGAGAAATCCATTATTTGTGCATAACATTGAAGTCTTTATTTAGTATAGTTAGAAGATCCGATTTAAGTTAAATTCGCATTGTTTATTTATTGAACCATTCTGCCACCATTTTGAAGGTAATTTCTTTATGTCTTTCTTATAGAACCACTCGTGCTATTGGCAAAAATCTGACACAATCTATTTTCACATGCTTCTTTTGAGGAGAATTTTTCAACTGCAATATCATTCACCATATGCAGAAACAGATGCTGACCACTTTGAGCCAACACCGAACTATACGGTGAATGCATAAGAACATTCCCATCAAACATACAAAACTTCTGCCCAGTTGTTATCAATTGGTGTGGCCTAACGTTGTCGTGATGGAACACAATTCCTCTTCTATTGTGAAAAGGTGACCGCTTCTAAGCAATAGCTTTCTTCAGACTATTTAATTGTTGATAATACGAGTTCGAATTTAAAGTTAGCTCTTAGGAGAACAGGTCATAGTAAATGATTCCCTGCCAACACCACCAAAAACACTCAACAAAATCCTTCTAGACATCAATTCTGGTTTTTGCTCAGTTTGCTCCCGCTCACCACGGCCTTTTTCTATTAACGTTGCCTCAAGTGATCTATTTTCTATCACTCATCTCTATCCGCTTAACAATCGGGTCGATTTTCTTGCGATTTGCAGATGGAAATTCAGTTCATGATGTTGTTTGCTAGCATCCACAAATCTAGCCTTATTCAAATGTTTCGCTGGTGGTTTTTGGTCAATTTTTAGCTTCGGGATAACCGAAGCAGTGCTTTCATGACAGTTCGACTTAAAGATTTTCATTATTTTACACATATCCTTGACAATTAGCCTTGCAAACAGGAATGCTTCTTTGACATCAAAACAGTTTGAACAGAATAAATGAAACCAAAGTTGCGCTACTACAATATCAAAACCTTAAACACTATTCAAATTTTCAGTTGTTTGACTTGCGTTTTCGACTTTATCCCAAGAAAAACTGTAAAATATTACGTATTTTCACTTAGCTGGTATTCACTTCTTTCTTTACCCATTCAGTTTTATGGGTAAAGCAAATACAAAACTGGCTGAACTGAACTTTTTTAGTACAAAATTTTATCTTTCTAACAGCGTCTAACATAACCCTATCGCAAAGCAAGGCAAAGCAAAATGAATATTACTAAAGTCATCTATTGGAAAAATAATGAATTTCATTTTATTATATCTTTTATGCACAGTATTTAAAAATTTCTAAATAAAACAAAATATTTCTAGTTTTCATATTATTTAAAATATTAAAGATTTATTGATCCACACTGCGGAAATGAAATAACTTTGCAGCTTTTTCTCATTTTAAGCAGAAATCCCATTAAGTTTTAATTGCTATCAATGATTATTTTGCACACAATTATTTCATTTCCCAAATCACATCCTCGTTCTTATAGTATATAAAATAAATACTTAATACAATCCAGAAGTAAAATGATCTCCTTGCTACCAATTCGTATTGATTCGAAAACTTTTAATTGAAATGTTAAGTTTTTTCCAATGCTATTTTCACAGATACTCAACGTTCATTTCTTTATACTTGTCCGGGTTCTCCGAAAAGTCGTCGCATATCACATTGTGGTAAGTAATTAAAGAAATTTATCTGCTTTCTCAATACATTACATTCTTATAAAATCATTGAAACAAAGTTAACAGAAATTTCCACTCTGTGTCTTTCGTTTTCAACAAGAACGTTGAGAAATGATACTCTTTGACGAATACTTGCACGTATGCAATGGAAAACTTTGAAATCAATGAATCTTCTCCGACAATCTTTTCATAAATTTCTCAGATTTCCGTTTCGACGAGCATTCGGGTGAAGAAGTTTCTAATATGCTGGCTTCAATGATGTTGATGCAAGAAAATATTTCTCAATTTCTCTTTTTCTTCGTTCTTCTCTTTTTCTATTATGCGTTGTTACACTGGACCACACAGGTGTTGTTCGTAGTTCAACAATTCTGACAACGCACCGCGATAGTAATCGCCATTCCACCCCTATGACATCTACGACAAGTTGCAGCGGGGTTGGCAATTATCTCCAACAACATTCTAATCATCATCATCATCATCATCATCACCATCAGAATTCGTCATCGTTTCACCAGCGATGTAGCCTGAAAATGGGTAATAATCTCAAGAACTCCCATGAATTAGCAGCTTTAAGTGCGGGAAGCTGTGTAGGTGGTAGTGGTGGCCCAACACAATTACAACTCTATTCCACTTCAAAGGATCTACTCTTAAAGTCAGGTAATCGTGTAAGCGGAAAATGGACAACGAATACGACAACAACATCCACAACACCACCTACTGTGAATGGCATGGAGGATTCTTGTATCTCCTCATTCAACGGGGTAACCGATAAAAATTATTTGGCTAATAGAGCAGCTTTAATGTCTTGACAGCAGGAGGAGAATGAGAGTCGCTACATGCAACAACAGGAAACCATAAACTATTTGCTTAATCGCCCAAACGGAAACGGAAGTTTGCTCTACAATCCATTGACAAATGGCAGGGGCGTGAATGAGAATTCCAATTCGAATGAGAGCCCGCTTCTTTATGATTGTGACGCATACAAAGATTCCAACGTCCACATAAACAGTATAAATTGCACAAGCAGCAGCAGCAGCATAAGCATCGCAGGCAATAGCGTAAGCGGAAACGCTAGTGGTGGGGCAGGGGATGGTGATATTAAAATGCTTTATAATGCAAAATCTGCGTCAATGCATAATAATGATAAAACTTGGCTCTAAGCCATTTGCAACTAATACCAGCGCACGTGTAACAACACATAACTTATACACATCCATTACAACTGTTTATTGTGGTTTGGAAAGCGATGTTTTCCTGGAGACATGAGAGACATTTTTATAAAGTAGTATCGGGGTTTTTACATACAGTGATTCGGGGATAATTTTAAAACATATAAGCTTAAATGCAAAATGTTAAACAACATTTTGTAATCAGTAGGATTTACTTTTAATTTGCTCGCCAAGACCATTCTCTTTGGCTAAATCACAAAATTGTTAAGAGCGACATATCATTATTATTATGAACATTACAATGTTTTCTTTGAAACTTCTATTATAAATATCATATTGAAACAGTGCGGAACAGTTCTATGAATCATTGTAAAAAAGTACTATAAATGTCGACACATATTTTTTTTATTTCTTTTTTATTTAATATTAGATCAAGGAGCGTTTTATGAGACATATTTACAATGTTTTACAATGAGACATATTTCTACGTATTGTATTTTTTCCCCAAAATTCCCCATATATGGTTGAAATAAAAACTTTATTTCGATG
>JAHXMU010000130.1:837067-904108 GCA_019455685.1 Philornis downsi | reverse complement strand
TATGGTTGAAATAAAAACTTTATTTCGATGATGAAATTGAAATAGTTGAGATTATTCGATTTAGTTCAAATGTGCATCATTTTGTTCGATAACTTTTGTCAATTTTGGAAGAAAATTTTATAATTTCTTTCCTATTAATAGAAAATTTGGCCAATCCATTTTCACATGCCCCTCTCGACACCATGCTAGGCACAAGGTCTGGAATACATGGCTGATTCGATAGAACCTTCCATGTGGGCTCTCAGAGACTCTGATGTGTCGATAAGGATGAGCGCGACCTACCGTTGTCTTGATGTAAAATAACGCCCTTTTCATTGGCTAATTTTGTCCGCTTCTGGTCGATCGCTTACTTCTATCTGGTAACTTGTTAACAGCAAAGATTTGAATTGAGTGGGATTGACCTGCAGAAAATTGAATTAGATAATGTTCGACCCCCCGCCAATTCTATCAAACTTACAGCAATATCTTCTTGAACATCAAGCCGGGTATTTCGGCTGCGATGCATTTTTCATCGTCAGTTACCATTCTTTTCAAAAATAGAGTCGATTTCGTTTTTACCTTTCAGCAACGAGACTCTCTCTAGGATTTTTGGCGATAGGTCGTCAGGCATCCATAAATCGTGATCATTCTTAGAACCAACCTTATGGAAAGGGTTGCAAAGAGTTTTCTAACTAATTTTCAGGTCCCGAGCAATGGCGTAAGTACTCGTCTGCTAGTCTGACTTAATGATTTTGATGATTCATGACATTCCGCAGAACGTGTTTCATCTTTGGAATTCATATTACTAAAACGATATCTTTGAAACCACCGCTTTGTTGTTCCACAAAATACTATATTGTGCTTATAAACTTCACAAACTAAGAATACTAAATAAAAACAGCACAAAAATATTTCTGTACGAATACCTTCGAATATTCGAAATTTAAACATATACGAGTACTTCAATGCTGTCACTTTTAGCTTTTCAAATGTGGCGAATGTAGCGTAATATTGCTGTAGGTGAGATATGCGATGAGGCATTCGATACTGAAAATATGATTGTCAAATATTCAGAATTCATCCGAAAGACGTTTTGCAATGAGCACATCTTGAACGCCCTTAACGTTATGCTAAACTCTTCTGTTTAAAGGGTGTGTCTGTAAAAAGCGCTGAAAAGATTTGTTGCTCCTTCAAACGTAACAACAACTCACTTCATACATTGATTTGTTTTTTTACCCGAAACGAAATTCGAAACCTACTTTAATTGCTCCCCTTTATCGAGACATAACGAAACAGATATTTTTATGCATTTCCAAATGTAGTTTCCTTTCTTAGCTGAGAACTGCGAAAAGACAAATTAATTCAAATATTTTATTTTCTAAAGTGCTCTCTCAGAACTTTCACAGCTAGTAAGAAATTTGTATATGTTTTTGGAATTGAAAAATTTCAAATAAAATACAAATAAAGCGTTTTATAAACTAAATGTGAATCTAATTTTTTTTTCTAATTTTGTTTTGGGCGTATGAATCAACATTTAAAATTGTTTGTAATTTTGTTTAGAATGTATGAAACGGAAATGAAATTGAACACAATTTTGATTAGGTTTCAGAAATTAGAATACAAATTTTGTACGTTTTTGATTTAGATTCCCGAAACTGAAACCAAACATAACTATTTTTGTATTTGATTACTTTTCGGTGTCTGACAAAAATATAAAAATATGGAAAAATTGGTAACGTCCAAATCTCTAAAATAAAATGTTGTAACTCGAAATGGAAAGATGGTGTAGGGTCTTCCACATAGTCCCAAAAAATCTTTAAAAATTGCTAAAACTCAAGTATAGATTTGACTGAAAAATGCATCTTCCATTAGCCAAATTGACATAATTTATATAATAAAAGTTTAAACTAACTGAGAACATCAATCTGTCATAAATAAATTTCTAAACAAAAAAATACGATCAAATTTTTGGAGTGGGGAATTAAATCATAACATGAGGATGTCTCACTTTAGTCATGTTTATTTATAACGATTGTTTACTTTTATTATTTTTAGATATTATATTATTTTAGCGATTTTTTTCTATTGAATAAGTATGTCACAGGGTATTCAAATTATCAGTAATTTAACGATTGGAGTTTTTGTTTCGAAGTTACAAAAAAGTTTGTATTTTAGCATTTGTTTTTCTTGGCAAGTTTAGAATAACGTGTGAGTCATCATTTCAGTGCTTACAAGAAAAACGTCTTAATTTCGAATTTATCATTTTGAGATATGAAGCCTTAATGAAAAATCGCTATTATGGAAATTTGTTATAACATTCGTAATATATGGAATTTTGAAATCGCTTTTGGAAGAATATGCGTATTTAGGACCTTAATAATAATAACATAAACATGTTATTATTTGTATCAATATTCAAAAATATTACGTACTTTTCCAAAAAATCGCTTATTTAAAAAAATTGCTGTAATTTATGAATTACACCGAGTTTTGGAATGGAGATTAAATGTAAATTTGCGTCAAAATAAGTACGATAATAATAACGAATAAACACGATTTTGTTGTAACTCCACTTGAGCCATTCTTCTTTGTGGCCACAGATTTGTAAGGTACCAATTTAGATGCCGCCAAAAAATTAAGGGTTTTCTGTGATTGAACCCTTCATTACTGAGAAATTGGATATTTTTTCACTTTTTCTGTATTTTATGGTTGTGCGTGAATAAAACTCTCCTTTAAAAATATTCGACAACTGTCGGCTACGATCAAGAACTTTCTGCAGTAAACAATTCCATTCTTACACAAAGTTTTCTCTACATTTTCCGCTATAAAAGACACATGATATTTGTAAATGAAAAAAAGTAAAGTGAAGTGAAGCAAAAGCAAAAGCCTTGAGGTTCTAAAACATACTTTCCTACGTTCAGTTTTTATGGACAGAAAAATAAATGCGGGAAAAATTAAAACCTCTCGGTCATTTCCAAATAACTTCTCGGAAAAAATTATGCTTTTAACACCATTTTCAAGCTCGCTGTTATCTTTCCTGCTTGATAATCCACTTGATTAAACCATTAAAAAAACTTTTTGCTACTGCTACTTTAGCTACTGGTTATTACTTCAAAATTATATGCATAATACTTTATGTTTTTAAGAATTCAAAGTAGAGTTGAAAAAATACAGCTGCATTTAATGATTCTGGATTTTTTTCTTTGTAAAAACATTCTGCTATAAATTTTTCTTTTAATAAAAAAACAAGTATTGAAACAAGTATTGAAAAACGTGTCCTCACACTACTTGTTATATTTTTATATAAATCTTGCGGCAGCGAAGATCGTTCCAAAATTGCTGAATTTTGACCAAAAACAACGTCACATGAACACCACTCAGGAATGAATGTTGAATGACGTCAACGATGATCCAGATTTGCTTAAAAGGGTTCTAACTGGAAACGAATCATGAGTATATGGTTATGACATCGAAACCAATGCCTTATCGTCCCAATAGCTCAGGGGAGCCAAGCGCATTAGGAGTTCTTAGCACAAGGTCTTACGGTAAATAAGGACTATTGCCTTGAAGTTATGCGCCGTTTGCGTGAAGCAATATGAAAAAACGCCAGGAATTGTGAAACAAATTCATGACTTTTGCATCATGATAATGCACCTGCTCACTCATTTTTGCTTGTGGGAAATTATTTGGCCAAAACCTAGACCGTTATCATGCCTCAGCCACTGTATTCCATAGATTTGGCCTCCTATGACTTTTTCCCGTTCCCAAGATTGAAGAGACCCATGAAAGGACGTCATTTTGCGACGATTGAAGAGATAAAAACCGAATCGCCGAACACGCAAAACACTTGTCTTATTTATGCCTCTCACAAACAAACTAAAAAAAGAAAATAAAAATAATAATCGAACGTCGAACGAACGTAGCCCACGAAATTTTGAAAATTGCCCTTATTTTTTGAGCACACCTCGTATTCTTATACAATACTTGTTTTATTATAATTATTATTATTTTAAGCGCATTATTCGTAACCGTTCTACAAATCGAATAGATTTTTATAAATACAGTCCTTAAATGTATTAGCGTTCCCAAGAAGTAACCATTTAAGTGGAGTCAGAACAAATTTGGCTTATTCGTGGATATTGTTATCCCTATTTAGATGATTATTTATGACCCAACTATGTTTCCAAATTCCGCGTAGTTTACAAATTATCGCGAAGTTTTAAAATCTTTGAAAAATTATACCTATATAATATATCTAAATATTAATGTAAGCGAGAATATTTTTTTTTCAACTTTTATATCATAGTTTGCATCATTATCTAAACACCGTTTCAAAATTCTATACAAATTTTTAAAATAATGATTTCTTGCAAAACACTAAACATAAATATATTTATAAATATATATTTAAAATATGGGTATTTTCAGATATTTTTTTTATGTCCCATCTATGTTTCCAAATTCCGCGTAGTTTACAAGTTATCGCGAATTTTTAAAAATTTTAAAAAATTATATTAATACTTATAATGTATGTAAGTATTAATATAAGTGAGAAATTTTTTTTTTTTTTAATTTTTTATTATAGTTTATGTCATTATCTAAACACCGTTTCAGAATTCCATACAAATTTTCAAAATAACAATTTCTTGCACAACGCTAAATATAGATGTATCAAACAATATATATTTAAAATATGGGGATTTTCAGATATTTATTCATGTCCCATCTATGTTTCCAAATCTTGAGTAGTCTACAAGTTATTGCGAATTTTTAAAAATTTTAAAAAATTATATAATATATTTAAATATTAATATAAGCGAGAATATTTTTTTTTTTTTCAAATTTTATATCATAGTTTGCGTCGTTATCTAAACACCGTTTTAGAATTCTATACAAATTTTCAAAATAACGATTTCTTGCAAAACACTAAATATAAATATATTTATAAATATATATTTAAAACAGGGGATTTTTTCTTATTTATTTAATTTATTATATCATACAAATTCATACAAATTACGCCTCAGCGCAGCTGAATTAACTTCTGGAATTTCTTTCCCATCTACGTATATGCTAAAGCTGTCGTTTGAACCGACAATGTGGCCTAAATCTTATCAATTTCGTTTTTTTTTTTGGATTAAGGAAAAGTTTATTAATACGCAAATACTCTATTAATAGACTTGCTCCTCGTTCTATGTAAGGCTTCACAGCCATTTCATATTTATATGGATAAAAAATAGCAATATCATCAGCGTACACAAACATTTTACCTGATAAGTCAATATTTTTCAAGTCATTTATGTGCAGAGAAAATAACAAGGGACCCAATACCCCTCCCTGGGGGACTCCATGCTCCATCGGTTTCAAAGTACTTTCACTATTAACAATTTGTACAAATTGTAGCCGCTTCGTTAAATAGCTTTTTAAGAAAAAAAGTTCTTTGTCACGCACACCATGAAATCTGAGTTTCTGAAGTAAGATATCATGATCAATTAGATCAAACGCTTTCGACAAATCATAAAAAACTCCAGTTACACCCCTCTATCCGCCATTCAACGACTTACATATGAAATTTTGCACATTAACTGTTGCCTCCTCTGTTCCACAACCTTTTCTGAAACCATTTTGAAAATCATTTAACCAATTTCCATTTAATTTTTCTGTGGCCACGAACTGGCCTCCTTAAACAAACTGTGAGCGTCAGAAGTGGTTTAAGTTTCATTGTCAATATTTGTTTGCTTAGGATTTTCCTTGTCACTTAATTCTTTAGTTTTTTTTTGGCTAATTTTTGATGAAATTCACAATTAAGCCATTGCTAGGTATGAATTTTATTCGCTCTTTATTTAACTTCGACGTCTAATACACAAATTATTCTTCTGCCAGAGATTGCTGCCCATACTGCCACTTTAGGACTATGCAATGGTTTCTGGTGTTTGATTTTGGGATTTTCACTGTTCCAGTAACGACAATTTTGACGGTTTACGAACCCATTCATAAGGAAATGAGCCTCGTCAGAGAAAAGGATATTGTCAAAATTGGAAAATCGATTAAGCATTTCATTAGCAAATGCGAGCCTTGCTATGAAGTCAGACTCTTTCAATTCTTGTGTTAATTGCAGCTTATATGGATGCAGTTTAAGATCCAATGTTCGTCGCGATAATTGTAAGACAGACGATCTCTTGCGAGTCGACATTTGTGGATTTCCTCGTACTGACTCCATAACTCTCTCAACATTGTCTTCGGTCCTAGATGTTCTTGGACGACCATTTGCTTGTGGTTTAAATGTTGAACCGGTCTCTTCAAAACGCTTTACCCATATTTTAAGCTTCACTAATTCGCCGTAGTTCATATTCAGTACAACATAGTCGCCTAGTAGCAATATATGAACGAGAGTTCTCGTAAAATGCGCGCACGCAAAATGCGCGACGCTTCCCGTCGAAGTGATTCATAGCGACTAAAACTCCATGAGCCCGCCAACCCAACGATGTAGGCGCCCCTCCGCCCGCGCCTTTTCTATATATAATATAATATATAATAATATAATATTTTCTTCGATCGTTGATTCCAAACCACTGTACAGCTTTGCTCTTACCATTGTCACTTCCTCGTACACATGAATTCTTTTCCCATTCCTCCGCCTAACTCCTCTAACCCCTCTCTCATTTTACGACTAAGTAATACAACATTTTTCCAACAAGACTTCTAAACTGCGGGCAGTTACTTTCCGTTTTGTTTATTCTTTAGTTTTGTTGTAAAGTTTTATGTTCATAGTTTTTAGGTTTTTATTTCCATCCGTTGTCTTTAGAGTGCAATTTTTAAGGTTTCATGGCTTCTGCTTCTTCGTGTTTGTATGTATGTATGCATCAATGTACATAGTACACGTATTCGTCGATGTATGTATGTGTTGTAGGATTAATATGGCAATATTGTATGTATATATCGTATATATGTATGATGTATTTTATATGAATATATTTGATGGTTTTTATTATTATAGTTTTAAGATACTACCATACTAAGATTATATTACAATTATTAAATATTTAAAAAATTTACAATAGAAAAAACGATAAAAAAATGTAAAAAGAAAAGCAAAAATTTCTGAACTAAAAGTTCCTTAAAATATGTTGTACAAAATTTAAATTAGCAACTAAGAGAAAAGCTGTAGTTAAACAGTGCATAAACTTTATTAGAGTACATCCGATCGACTTAGACATAGTAAGTATTAGTGAAGTCATCAAATGATAAAACTATTTTGTGTTAAATTCAAATATTTGTTGACTGTTGTATTTGTAATTAATGTTTAAGTAGACATATTTTTAAACTGATGGTTTGTTTATATAAAGTTTATATATGAAAAATTAGACCATGTCACACAAAATGATAAATTTTTCAACCAATGTTAAGAGGTTTCCGCCAAAAAAAACTACAATTCAACAATAGTAGAGATGTGCAATTAATCAATTAATCAAATTTGTTGATTAATTTATGCTTCAATTAATCAGCAAATCGATTAATTGCAATTTCTATTTATTCAGATTTATGATTAATCAAATAATTTGAATTTAGTTTAGTTAATTTTGACTATTTTAGTTTAGTTTTTATAGAAATATTCAGGCAACATATTTCTTACGTGCCAAAAAGAAGTAGTAAAACTATTTGAGTGGTACATAATACAAAATGTTAAATAGAATGTATTCAATTATTTCAATCTAATTGATTAATCGCAAGTTCTGATTATTCAAATTTATGATTGATCAAACAATTTGAATTTCGATTAGTCAAACCTGAATAGTCTATTCAAAATTCAAATGCGAAAGTGACTTGTTTGACGAGCCAAAAAAAAGTTGTAAAACCTTTGAGTGGCACAAAATATGAAATGTAAAATACAATATATTCAGTTATTTTAGTTTTGATTACACAATTGCTCGACTAATCAATTTATCATGACTTCTGAATAATGACAATTAATTAAATGACGATTAATTAAATGTCGATTAATTAAATGACGATTAATTAAATGACAGTTGTAGGCATGATTAATCCAAATGCATGATTAACTAATTAATTGATTAATCCACATTTTAGTTAATCAGGTTGACAGATTAATCAATTAATCACAAATCTCCGTATAACAGAGAAAATGTTTTTCAAAAAATTTGAATTTATGGAGCTTTCACAGCTTATTTAATATATAGGGCCCGATTATGGTTTACAACACTTAGATGTTGTGTTGCTTCGGCTGCAAGACAACATTAATTTTTTTAGCGATTATGGTTTACAACATCTAGATGTTGTGTATGTTCCACTGTTGAATTTCAATAGTAGTAAATTTTTCCATAAAATGACAACGGTGCACCGTTGTTTCACCACACCGCGGTGTCAAAATAAAAACAAAACTGCAGTATACATGCAAACAATTTGTTTAATATTTGTGAAAATAATTGAGAAGTTATAAAATTTAAAATGGATATTAGCCCTGAATTATATTTTAGTGATGAAGATGATAGCCAGTCGCCTCACATGGCTCACATTAGGAAAAGAATTCGGGATGATTCCAACCAATTTTTAACTATCTAACGCTCAGCATAAACAAAGATTGCTTTTCCTTTTTGCTAAATGAGCTCCAACATTTTTTAAAACCTCTAATTCGGTGCTCTGGAATTCCACCAATTATAAAACTGTGCTGTGCCCTACGATTCCTCGCTGATGGCAGCTATCAAAGAAGTAGTGGAAACGACTTCAGTATCGGAGTGTCCTAGCCAACTGTAAAATTTAAAAAAAAAAATTCCAAAAAGTGGATAGATGCTCGAATGAATGAAGAAGAGAAAAATATTAATAAAACGTCATTTTGAAATACTTGGATATTAGGTAAGAAAGGGAATTGTTACAATCTTTCTATATGTAATTAAATGTGTGTTTATTGGAGCCTTTTTTAATACCACCATTTCGAAGTGCTGAAGAGGGATCTCAGGAAAGTCGTTTCAACACTATTCACGCAAAAAACGAGAAACATCGTTGAAAGGACAACTGGCATTCTTAAAAACAGATTTAGATATTTGCTTTCTGCAAGAGGTTTGCATTATTCTCCAGAGAAAGCTACAAAAATTATTTGTGTGTAATATATTTCACTTTCAAACTCTAAAAAATATAAAAAAGGTTTATACTCACAATTTGTTTTCTATTTTGAACTTGTCGCGGCTACAAAACAACAGCTAACGAGCTGTTGTTAGTTTTTGGTTGCTGTGACAACACATAAAAACAACTGTTGTGAACGATAATCACCACAAAGAACATACACAACACTAAACTACAACACAACAGATAACTGTTGTAAACGATAATCCCAATTTGAGGTTAACAACACTAAATTAACAACTGTTGTAAACCATAATCGGGCCCTAAATTACAACACAACAGATAAGTGTTGTAAACGCTAATCCCAATTTGAGATTAACGACACTAAATTAACAACTGTTGTAAACCATAATGAAGCCCATAATGTTTCACCCGTTTAATAGACACGTTTTTAATATTATTGCACTGAGTTGTTATATCAGATTAATCTACTCTTTCATCTGCATATCTATAGTAGCTGAGAAAAACAGCTTAAGTGAAATAAGAATAAAGTCGAGTTTATCCGTTGTTATTACTTTACCTGTTTTTTCGCAATTAAGTTCTCGCTGTTTTTTTTTTTATAAAAATTCAACTCTATTATGAAATCATGTTTACAAATGATTCATTGAAAGTATTGCCCATCACTAACTACTACTTTTACCCATCTTTCTGGCAAAGCTCGAATTCCGTCACGGTAAAACTGTCTTCTTTTGAGGCTATCCACGAATCTAGCCATTCCTTGATGTCGTTGTATGAGTGGAAATGCTGGTCTGTCAGACCGTGTGTCGTCGAATGAATCAAGTGATAGACGGCAGGCGCAATATCTGAAGAATATAGCGAATGGGCTAAGATTTCCCATTTCAACGTTTCCAGGTAGGTTTTAACAGGCTTGGCCACGAGAGACCAAACGTTGTCATGAATTTATGTCATGCTGAAGAATCTCTTTTTCGTGCCTCTCCGCGTATTGTGGCCATTTTTCGCGCAGAGCTCAGCTCAATCGCATTAATTAAAGTCGCCACCAATCCCCAGTGATGGATTCGTTTGATTTCAACAGCTCGTAATAAATAACGCCAACCTGGTCCCACCAAATACAGAGCATAACCTTTGCACCGTGAATATTCGGCCAAGGCGACGACGTAGAAGCATAACGAGACAGACTCTACGACTTTCATTTCTTTGGATTGCTATAATGAATTCATTTTTTATCAGCCGTTACAATACGTTAAAAAAAAAAAAAAAACCTTTCCTTCCTTCCTTTTTTGTCGCTGAAGCAGTTGTTTATAGGCGAAAAAAAGATGCTCAACGTCCCTCGGCTTCAACTCACAAGGAAACGAAATTCATTGCTTTTGAATCATTTCCAACGCATCCAATCGCCTGGAAATGGATTGACGGGTAACTCTTAATACTGAAGCATCCCCATCAAGCAATGCCCTCAATTCGAAGGTTTTTCGTGTTCCTTCACGCGAACGGTCGTCAACATCAAAATCACCGTCTTTAAAGCGATGGAACCAATCTCGGCACGTTGTTTCGCTTAAAACAGCATCTCCGTGAACGTTTTGAAACTCTCGATGAGCTTCAACTGCCATTTTCTTCGATTGAAAAAAGAAAATCAATACTTCCCGCATATGATGTTTATTTGGCACGAAATCATACATATTCGCCCAGTCAAAAGAATATGACGTCGAAAGAAAGTCACTACTGTGTCGAGTCGGTATGTCTACCAGATGTCTAAGCTTGGTTTATGACGTTTAGGTCATGGCAGAATCGACTAGCTCTTACAACTGGCGCTCTCTGTTGGCAAACAACGGAAACTTAGTTGCGCACCTCATACATCCAGTGCACATAAGTTATACCAATTCCTCAAAATGACGATCTTTGGAAAACTGCTTAATATTTCTAAATATTGACATATGTTTTTCATCATTATTTTAATATTCTTAATATAAAAGTTATTCTCTCTGCGCGGTCTTAAAATTGTGTATATTTAGAAAGTTATATCAAATCCTCATAATAGCGATTTGTTTAAAAACGCTTAATACTCGTATCTTAAAATGATACATTTCGACTTAAATCGTTTTTCTTTGTAAACACAAATAAATGAAATTATTTTTAAATAATTAACTGACTGACTCACCCGAACGATCGATGGTATAAAATTTTAGTAATTAGTCTCCAATATTACATGGACTTAGTACACGAAAGCACTCTTGGGTATTAACAATATTAAGGGGTAAAAAAGGGATAAATAGCTTATCATTACTCAAACAAAATAACTGAAGCTAAGGTTATGAAATTAGGGGACTAAGTTTTGCGTAAATAAAAAACGAAAAGGAATTCTTATATTTTAATAAGATGGATAAAACATAAACGAATGTAGACATGAATGATAAAGGGGGACAAAAATGGTACTATTGCCAGAAGAAAACGGCTTAAGCCAAAATTACGAAATTAATGGTGTATGTTCCTCTATCAGCATGGACTCAGAATGAAGAGAGATTTTTGCATATATCTAAGGAATACAACTGAGAATAAAAGAGGCCTAAATGTTACCATTTCCTGGAACAAATGCTCGTAACTGAAATCGATAGATCGATCGATCGTATGCATATGCTCTAAGCGAGCGCTAAAAATAAGGGCACACGGCACATTTTGCAGCATTTTCAGACTTTCCTGTAAAATGATGTTTTCAATTAAATTATTAGAGTTATTATTGTTATTTTATTACATATTGATTATCTTATATTTCCAGATTATATACCCATTACCTTCTGGATTGGTCTTTTTTAATATTTTTTGTCTTTACTAATCATGCTTTCTTTGAAATCATATAATATTTTTATAAATTTTATATTATATTTTTATTACGTTTTTCTTTAAATTTATATTATTGAGCAGATTAAATCTAGTAGAGGAGTTTTTGCATATTGTAATTAACTTATAATTGGCCGGAAGTCTTTAAATTACAAGCCAAATAAATAAAATAAATAAATATAAATTTGAAATTCGTTTATCTAAAGAACAAACTATATAAAGTGATGAAAAAATTAAATAGATATTTCTACAACGTCTTGAAATTATGATCGGATATTCGGCTATCACAGTAAGCGTGCGATAGGTTGAAATTTTTTGAAAATTGTACCTTTAGGAATAAAACGGAGAAGAAATACTACCATCGATATTATAGTTAACAACACATGCCAGTGACTAAAATGAACCAAACTGAAGCTTAGCCTAAGGATGAAGAGGGATTCTTGTTTTAGGACATAAAACAAAAAATAAAATGAAAAAAAAAAACGATATCACTACACCATGGTAAACCAATAAAAATATAAGCTGTTCAAAATGAAAATCTTTTCGAATTATAAAGATGATAATAAATATTTTGTTTGTTTGTCTATTTGACGAACAAATTGAGTGATTCGTTTTGTGGAAATATGTTGAAAATCGTATACAGCTTTTATAAGATTGTCAGAATCGGAAGTAAAATTGTGCATAATTTTGATTCGCGTGAGACAAACTGCAAGAAATCAAAATCATTTAAAGGTTTGATTCCGTTCTGTGACGGCCACTCTATACCATTAATAAGCAAATACAGGGTGGCCCAAAATGACCGAAGTGGTGTGAATTGCTTATAACTTTTTATTTAAGACATATTTTTTTAATTTTTTTTTAAATACAGTAAATTTATTCGGAATATTTTTAGATTAGTTATTAAAAATGATATCCCGCAAGTGGTGGCCATTTTCTGCTTCGCACAAATGTGCTCTTTCCAACACATTTTCCATGACCTTTCGCAAAATTTCCGGTGTTATGTTGTTAATTTCGTCTCGAATATTGGATTTTAATTCGTCAATAGTCCTGGGCTTATTAACATAAATTTCCCCTTTTAAATAACCCCAAAGGAAAAAGTCTGGAGCGGTTAAATCCGGGGAACGCGGAGGCCAATTAAAATTGCTTGTACGCGAAATTATTCTTTCACAAAACATGTCGCGTAAAAGAGCCATTGTGGCCCTCGCAGTGTGCGCTGTGGCTCCATCCTGTTGGAACCATATTTGCGGATGGTTTTCCACGGCTGGCCTTACAAAATTTTCCAACATGGCCCGATATCGATCAGCATTGATGGAAATGCCAATACCTCGTTCATTTTCAAAAAAATATGGGCCAATGATCCTTTCTGAAGAAACACCGCACCAAACAGTACACTTAACTGGGTGTAATTGTCGTTGATGAAGTACTCTCGGGTTTTCCGTAGCCCATATCCTACAGTTTTGCTTGTTAACGAACCCATTTAATTGGAAATGGACTTCGTCACTCATAACTAAGTTATGAATAAAATTAGAATTCTCTTGTGCTTTTTGCTGGGAATAAATTGCATTGTCAAGTCGTTGCTGGTAAACTGTCGGTTTCAATTCTTGGACAATTTGAATTTTGTATGGAAACATTCTTATGCTATGCAAAATTCGCTGCAGCAACCCTCTTGAGATGCCAAGTTGTGTCGAAAGTCTCCTGGTTGATGTTTGTGGATCCTCCTGAATACTCTCCTGTACCACTTGAATATTGTCATCCGTGTGCACCGTTCGTCGTCTGCCAGCACCAAGAAGGTTCCTTACTGCTCCTTGTTCTCGAAAATTTGCAACAAGATGGTTTATTGTTGACTGAGAGGGTGCAACCCGCACATTAAATTGGCGACGGTATGCACGCTGAGTCAACACAATGGGCCGTTGCTTTACAAAGTAAATTTCAAAGATTTGGGCACGTTGTTCAGTTGTGTATTGCTCCATTATAAATTCTCCAAGTCTTCTTTACAAAATACTAAAAAGAAAAGAAAAAAAAATTATAATAAAAAGGTTATAAGGAATTCACACCACTTCGTTCATTCTGGGCCACCCTGTAGTAGTATGACTAATGACAGACTGCGCTGAATGTCGTGTGAACATGCTTGAATGACTATAACACTTAGCTTATTCAACTACGCATCATTAAACGAATCGGGCCAGCCACATATTTTTTATGTCGATAATTTTTATAGACATATTTTTATATTACTGATTCCTTATACATCATTCCTGTAGCCAGCTAATTTCATATTCTGCAACAACATGCCAAATTTATTTAATACGCCTGATAACCATCAGTTTACTCATTTGACATCATTTTGTAAAAAATGTCATTTAAGCCATTTTTTCTGTAAATTAGTTATAAATTTTAAACTACCTAAGATGTATAGCTAAGTTGAGCACAATTAAATGTCTTCGAAATCACATTCAAAGAAAATGTTGTTTTTAATTTTATTAAGTACCGGGTTCAACTTTGCTTCACTCTACATAACACAATAATTGTAATATGAATTACCACAATTCAGACATTAGATGATTATAAAGTAATTTCATTAATTTTATTAAATTATTAGTGTTAAAACTATGTATGATTATATGATTGTACTATTGTTTGTATATTTGTTTTGTGAGTAAGACAAATACTGTAATCTTACTCTTTGTTAGTTAAACACAAATGTAAATCTCGTAATTGTTGATAAACCCATCTAGATAATGATAATTAAATGTATTTATAGTTATGGCTAAGACAAAATTATATTATTTACCTTAATAGTAAAACTCTGATATTCCAATTTAATTCTTAATGTAAACGTATGTGTGTAAATGAGTAAATGTACTGATATACAGATGACAGATTGAAATAAAGTCGATATGAAATGTTGAAAACTGTGCAAAAGGATGTTTTAGTAACACAGGAAGAAGGAAAGGGTAAGTTTTCGAAGTGCAACACTATACTTTAAAGAATATAACTCCGACATTTTTAGGGAAGTTTGACCATTGTAAACAGCAGGTTGATTTCGGACTTTCGTGGAACTATTTTCTGTAAAAATACTAAAGATTGCTAGGCGTTCAAAAAAAAGCCTTGCAAACCAAAATGTTAATGTGGAATGGAAAATATGTACACAAACTTTAAATCCACCATAAAATAGCCTCCGTCACCAAATAATAGATACCCACTATTAATGAAAATGTTCGTTATTACAATGAATTCTTTCATGAAATATTAAACAATAAATATATTGATTAATATTATGAATCTGGTTGGTAAATATTGCTAAACGCTCGTTCAAAAACTGGTGTTCAAATATATCTTTGCCTGAATGAAAAAATTTAACACACGAAAGGAAGTACTAACAGTACCGAATACTTTTTGTCTAAATGTGTTTCATGACTTCGTTCGTTTGCCAGTCTAGCTGCTTAGTTAGTTTTAACGATAATTGTCGTAAATCTTTATGAAACTTCTTAAAACTTGGCGCATTCAAATTATTTTGACAGATCATATACAGGGATTTTAAATTAGCTGGTACCTCCACACAAATGACCAATTTAAACTTCTTCTAATCTAACTTTACCCAAAGAAAAGGAGGTGCTTATAATTTTATGTTATGTAACACCCAGAAAGAAGCGTTTAAACTACCACAATCTTTTGACCAAATGTGTTTTAGAACTGTTAAATTCGATTGGGCGATGCCCTGGCCTGCCTGGATGGCAGGTAGTCACGATAACTGTCATCAATCGCTATGGAACTTCCTATAACTTAGTCTGGTCTAACATTTTTCTAAATCGTAGTTGGTAATTGTAAATGGGCTATATCGATCCACTTCTCCTGGTAACCCCCATACAAATTTACCTATTTTCGGCAAATTAATTTTTTTCACATAACTTTTAATTTATTAATTGGATTATCCTGAGTTTTTCTCCATTGTCTTGTTGTGTAGTGGATATGAAAAATTTGAAAAGATTGACCGATTAACCAAGCCCCTTCTGGTACTTCCCATACAAATGGCAGATTTAACCCACATATTCTTAGGTTTATAGCTTTTAAATAGTTGTATAGAATTGAACAAA
This sequence comes from Philornis downsi, assembly GCA_019455685.1. Classification (NCBI taxonomy): domain Eukaryota; kingdom Metazoa; phylum Arthropoda; class Insecta; order Diptera; family Muscidae; genus Philornis; species Philornis downsi. The sequence goes on along the minus strand of JAHXMU010000130.1, from coordinate 888,107 downwards.
ACTTGGCACACGTCATGCGTTTCACAAACTTAGTTCTGCAAATAAAAATAAAAAGTGTTGCCGTACTCCTTTCGATACCTCCCATACAAGTTTATCAATATTTCGAAGTTCAGTCCTTCCTATGAATTTTTTAATTAGTTGAACGCGGTAAACTACTCTTATTACTCGATAATGCTTGGGAAAATTTAAGAAAATGAAACTATGTAACCCAGCCCCCTCAGATACCACCCAAACGGCACATAAATTTATTCAAATTCGGCACACATCATGCGTTTGATAAATTTAAATTGGATTCAATTGAATTGAATGTGAACGGCATTTCCACACCCCTTTCAGCATCTCCCATATGAATTGGCCAATTTGTATAAATTTTGTGTTTCTGCTCTAATCCTTAATTCGTAGACTGCAGCAACTTGAATGGGCTTGATGAAGCTTTACAATATTAATTTGATAACTACGTCACTTACAGGTGCCTTCCACACATACATATTTCTTAACATATTTCCATGTTCGTGCCTTTTAGTCAACCACACTAAATTCAGCGTCATTTTGACTGAAACATTTGATAAATAAACTTAATTCTGGGAATGAAAATAGACTGCATTGCTTCGCCCTTTCGGTTATTGTACATAGATATTGATCGATTTTGCAAAAACCAAATTACTCCCTAGAAATTCTAAGTGGCTGCCTACGGTAGGTTATAAGTTTGCTTCTTCTTTTGCACCTGAATTCATATCCTTCTTGATAAGAACGTGGTGGTGGTCACTTCACTTCTGGCGCATCACACACTTTCGCACCAACGCAATCTGTTTTTGCCAAATTAGGCACTTCTGAAACTTTAAAATAGCATACGCCAGTAGTATAGCTTTTTGTTAACTGAATTGGTTTATAATTTTCTGAGAAAAATTTACCGACTAATCACGTCTCTTCTAGTAATTGTCATACCATATGTTCTTGGCTTCACAACATTCAAGCACTTATATCGAAATCAGTCGAATGCGTTTGGAGAATTAAGTTCTGAGAGTTAAATGAGAAGAATTGCCATGCTCCTTCTGGTACCTTCTATCTAACACTAAATTCAATACAATTTTATAATTTACAACGCCCGTTTCTATCCTAGACATCCAACACAAAAGGACATTGGCTGAAGGCATATGCAAGACAATTCACTTGACTGATTACCGGTCTACTGGTTTCTTCTTTCAGAAATTTGCGCATTAAATATATAAATTTGGTCTGATGCTCTATGATGATGCGATCTTGATGCGCAACCAAGTTCTCGCTGTTTTTCTTTATAAAAATTCAACTTTATTATGAAACCATGTTTACAAATGGTTCATTGAAAGTATTGCTCATCGTTAGCTACATTTTTTCCCATCTTTCTGTCAAAGCTCGAATTCCGGCACGGTAAAACTGTTTATCTTTTGAGGCTATCCACGAATCTAGCCATTCCTTGATATCTTTATATGAGTGAAGCTACTGTTCAGCCAAACAGTTTGCCATCGAACGGAACAAGTGATAATCAGACGGCGCAATATCTGGAGAATATGGCGAATGGGGTAAGACTTCCCATTTCTGCGTTTCCAGGTAGGTTTTAACGGCATGGCCACGTGAGGCCGAGCGTTGTCATGAATTTATGTCATGCTGAAGAATCTCTTTTTCGTGCCTCTCCGCGTATTGTGGGCATTTCTCGCACAGAGCTCGGCTCAATCGCATTAATTAAAGTCGCCACCAATCCCCAGTGATGGATTCGTTTGATTTCAACAGCTCGTAATGAATAACGCCAACCTGGTCCCACCAAATACAGAGCATAACTTTCGCAGCGTGAATATTCAGACGAGGCGACGACGTAGAAGCATGAGCAAGCAGCCCCCATGACTTTATTTTCTTTGAATTGCTGTAATGATCATTTTTATCACCCGTAACAATGCGATGAAGAATCCCCTTCCTTTTTTGCTGCTGAACCAGTTATTTACAGGTATAGAAGCGACGCTCAACATCTCTTGGTTTCAACTCATAAGGAACCTCAGTTCCTTGCTTTTTAATTATTCCCAACGCATGCGATCACTCAGAAATAGCTTGGCGGCTAACGTTTTATACTGAAGCAACCTCTACCTGCGTTTGATATGGATTACCATCAAGCAATGCCGTCAATTCAGTGTCTCCGAATTTTTTTTTGGCCTTCCTTCACCCGAACGGTTGTCAACATCAAATTCATCGTTTTTAAAGCGACGGAACCAATCTCGACACGTTGTTTCACTTAAGGCAGCATCTCCGTAAACGTTTTGAAACTCTGGATGAGCTTCAGCCGCCGTTTTCTTCTATTGAAAAAAGGAAATCAATACTTCCCGCATATGACTATTATTGGGCACAAAATCATACATATTCACACAATTAAAAGAATATAACGTCGAAAGAAAGTCACTATTGTGTCGAGGCGGCGTATTTACCACATGACTAAGCTTAGTTCACGACATTTAGGTTACGGCAGAATCGACTAGCACTTACAGCTGGCGCCATCTATTGGCAAACACCGGGAAGGCCTGCTATTTTTCCAATGATATCTAGAATTTCATATAAAATCATATTTCATATAAAACAATATTGCACAAAAAGTTTTTTTTTCTGTTTGCTAGGCTACATAGTTGTGATCAACCGTAGCACGATAGTTAGTAGACGCGACTATCGTTGCATAATCTTGGGTTCAATTCCGCATACAGCCATTTATTATTATTGGAGCGGCAATCATCTAGATGTGTCTGATGAACACTTCGAGCAGTCGAAATTCCTCTCAAACTGTAACGTTCGGTTTTATCCCGCATAATTTTGTTCGGCTTGAGGTCATGGAATTGAATTGAAAAGATGTTGGCATTGTTTCTAGTTGTTTTATTTAATATTTCCCAATATTTCGATTGGTCCCGTCAATTATCTACAGGGGTATCTAAACATTTAGCAAGACAGAAAATTAAACAAAGAGTAGAAAACACTCAACAAAACAGTAATTACATTTAATTACCTATAAAACTTTTCAACAAATTGCGTTTATTGTGTCAACTAAATTTATGATTTTGAGTGTCCGATTTTGTTAATTGAGTGTCTTTAAACTGCAAATCCCACTGAGTTAGTCTAAAAATAGAAGCGTGTAAACTTACTGAATATATGAAGCATCTTCATGGGGAGCAAGTGAATTTATTGAGACCAGATAATTATTATAAAATCTTCTTTCTTACGATTATGTCGTGTCATGTCAAAAATAACACTTTTTGTATCTTTAAGTATGATAAATTATCCTAGGTTGTCTTGTCGTCCATCTCTTTGCCATCTCACAAACGTTCTCGCGCGTCAATAATTGTGCAGTATGCCACAAAGTGCCCTTGTTGCAATAAGTGTCAATCAATTGTTCAATTGTTCAATTGTATCAATAGAATGTCTTGAACGTCCATATACAATAAGTACATCCAAACGAACATTTCAAGTATATCTGCAGAAATCATATAATTAACATGCATTTTATCTGCATAATGACATTTTAATGGCATCACACAAAATTGTATTGGCACCAGTGTGAATGCAAGTGGCAGGGATATCTATGTTTCCACAATAAGTGACAGGACCAGTATACTTGTGTGTATGTATTTACATAATCACTTATATGCATAGTCATGTACTTGTACGTCCCTTATATGTCATCATGGTTGATTGCATCCTTGTGCATAATTTAACAATTTTCATGGGAGATGAGTTACAACAGATTTATTAAAATAACCCCAGTTTTGCTTGGTTGCATTTACTTGACTTTATTTGGCTGCAACATCTCCACTCAACATTGCACCACCAATCTCTGTTGCCAACAGACAGGCAACTCATAAGCTGTATCAAATCATTCAAGATGATTTCATTTTGCAGCACATGAAGGACCACTACGTGTGCATATCATATATTTTATACAAAAATTTCAACAAAGTTGATTATAACAGAGCATGATCCGGAGCATGCTATACTTTTTATTTAAAAAAAGACAAACTTTAAGAATTATTTAGCACAATTTTTGATATTAAATTTTTATAATATATTTCTGAAAATAACATTTATTTGTGATGTTTATTATATTGCTCAGAAATACATATATTTTTATTTAAATTCCTCCTGTATATTAAAGATTTTCTGAAATAATAGCGAGTCAATGAGTTTTTCAAATCGAAATCAAAAATTATTGCATATGTGAATGAATCAATTATGAGCATCTTCAAGGGACAAATGATTCGCAAAATATATGAACCCATCATCTTTAACAGAAAGTATCGACGGCGTTCGAACCATGAGTTGTATCGTATATCGACAACAACGTGACTAAGCGCATCAAATACAGCGGTTGTGTTAACTGGACCAAGCACTAAAATATTTTGACAACGAACTCTACAGGCAGAAGGAAGCGACACTTTTTGAAACACTGTTGAAACTTAGTTTGGCAGAAGATCGAAGGGCTCTGAAATCTTGCGGGATATAATAAATAACGATGTATATTCTAATCGCTATCTAAGCAATCAATCAAGAATAAAAATTTGTAAAATATGAAAATCATCTTAAGACTTTTTTTTCTTCTGAGCATTCGTAAGTCTTTTACTGTAATGACTATGTGGACGATTCTAAGTTTATTTTAAAATAATTACGCAAATTTTCTACGTAGCCAGATGAAGAAAACTACGACATTTTTATTTATAATTTCGCCAAAATTAATCTTAAGAAAAACAAGAATTCAACGATTTCATGATGTAACAAAATAAATATGCATTTCTCTGTCACACCGAGTTGTAGAGAAATTCGATATTGCAAAGGATGTTAAATGAGCATTTTGAGAAATTGGAACATAGTTATGCCCTACAATATCGACGACAATCGACAATCGACGAAAAATTTGTTTTTATTGTGGTGAAACACTGCCAAACACTCTACTGAAACATCTACACGACGTTCTATTGAAAGCAAGCGCGGCACACATCTTGGGCACAGCTTTCTCATCTTCCCATTTTTAGTCAATATACGATGTATAGAAATGCCTATCATTTCAGATAGCTCACTCACATTCAGCCTTCACCTTCACCGATCATCCAATAAGAGTTTGCACATTATCTTAACCGTGTCTGGCATGGACACCTCAATTGGTCGACCGCTACGATGTTCGTCTTGGCAGCTTGTACGGCCTCGTTTAAACTCTTCTACTCAATATTTTACAGTCATTAATGAAGGAACAACCTCCCCCGGAGTGCAATCTAGCTCGGCTTTAATATTGGTTGGAGTGAGATCTTTCAAGTGGAAATATTGAATTCCATAACGGTGATTGATTTTTTCCGTGTTTACAAATTCACTGATATCGTTTACTTTTGATAGCTTAAATAAAAACACTAATCGAGGGGGCGCCTTGAAACTTAAGATATATGTTTTATAAAGTTGCCACTTTTCACCAAAATATTTTTTTTCCGAACTACTGGCACCATCTATACGTCAGGTCGACTAGTTTTGGGATCGTCCTCATACATTTGGATCATCTTTTTGAACACAGCCCACTATACAAAAAGGCTCCTATCATCGATCATACTTAATCGTGTTTTAGAGCTGATGTATGATAATTATCAGCCGTTGGCCTTAAGAAGCTCTGGGCATGGGTCATCAACACCCAGAGCTTTGTTGGCTTTTATCATACTATTGCTATTTTAATCTCGTTTGCTTCGATGCTAAACAATGCATGTCATCATTTTCATTCATTTTCATTTCTTCACTAATGCTGCTGTCCGCAACTGGTAACTTATAAAAGTTAATAACAGTACACCCTGCTTATTTTATGTCCTCACTTCCCCATTTTTCTACAATCGTTTATAAGAAAATCGTCACATCGCTCTTCGTCTTCGATTGTAGTAAATCGAATCGAAATTATTTGAAGATCATTAATTCATTTATACAGTTTTTTATTTTTCAGTTGATTTTTGTGTTAAAACTGTGTGCTCGAAGTGTTACTAATTAAAAATACTGTAATGTTGTCAATTTTAATTTTTTAATTTGGAAATTTAAATTTCTGAAAAATTTATTTTTCTGAAAATTTGAAATATTTTAAGGATAAAGAACATTTCAAATTTTCAGAACATATATTATGTTTTATTTTTCTGAAAATTTGAAATATTTTAAGGATAAAGAACATTTCAAATTTTCAGAAAATATATTATGTTTTGAAGCGCGGTGTGTGTTTTAATACCTTTGCACTTGCTAAGTGATAAATCTTGCACTTTTTATGTTTTGCAGAATTTCAATTGTAGCTTATTTTTTTAATATACGCCCCATGTTATTTTCAGACACATTGAAATTTTTATCTAATTGAACTGCGTTTTGTCGTGCATAATATTGAATCGTGGCCTTCATTTTTTCCCTTCATACAATTATCATTAACATGTCTCTGCGCCTTATAGGCTTTAATAGAGACCAGTTGGCAAAATTATAAAAAAAATATATATCAATTAATAATAGTAATAGTAATAAAAAATATATATACATATGTAATATTGAATAAATTAGAAATCATAATATAATGTTTTAGAGAACAAAATAAATTATAGAAGTGTTTCAATTCTTTCAAGTAAATATAATTTAATTTTCAATTTAAATTCTGATATTCTGGCAATTTGCCTAAGATCATGTGGTAATTCATTAAATACATGAGGCCCAGCGTAGCCTACTTTTTGCTTTGTCAGCTCAAGTCTACATCTTAAAGGTACTAAGTTTAGACGCTGACGTGTGTTTACTTGGGATTGAGCAAAATGTAGATGAAATGTTATAAATGCATTACCAAATTGACCCTCAGATTTGAACACAAACAAACAAAGGCTTTTGCTTGTATATTCCTATTACGGAAAGAACACTTTTAGCATAATTCTTAAACAAATTAACGGTAGGAAACTCTATTGGCAAGTTTTAAACAATTTTTAATGCTTTATTTTGTGCACTTTTGCAAAGATTTCAGACAAATACAATTTTTAGCAGCATATACTATTGGTATACAGATGACAATGGATTAAAGCATAATATAATCGAAGTTTGGTTTATATTGATAATTTATATTTATTTTTTATTTACTTTTCCTTCGAATTCCAGTCGCTGACGAAATTTTTGTTTTCAGCATTTCAATATGCATGTCTCAGGAAAGGTTGTAAGAAAAATGAATGCCAAGATATTTAACAAACTTTGATTCAGTTACAGTTTCGCCATTTATACAAACTGACATCTCTGGTTCTCTTTTTATTCAATATGGTCGGAATCGCACAAGCGTCGTCTTACTAGCATTTATGTATAATTTGTTAAGTCGAAGATATTCAAATAAAATTGAGGCATCATATTCAATCTGCGTTTTCAACACTACCGGATGTTTATAATTGTATAAAAGGCATATGTCATCAGCAAATATGAACATCTTTCCATAAAAATTAATATTTTTCAAAACATTAATATACAGGGTGGGCCATAAGGGTGTTGGCGGTTTAAATATTCAATTAAAAAAAAAAAACTACGAAACATAAAAAAAATATATTTGTATTTTTAAAAAGTAGAAGCATGGGAATTTTTAAGACTTAAAAATAATGTTATCCAAATGGCTTCCCTCGGCTGCTTGACACACTTGGAACCGAAGTCGCAAATTTTGGAAAACTCGTTGAAAAGTTGTTCTCGGTATTTTGTTACTTTCCTGAACAATGTTCCTCTTCAACTGCTCTAAATTGGTCGGATTATTCTCGTAGACTACCGATTTGAGGTAGCCCCATAGAAAATAATCGCATGGAGAGAGATCGGGGCTACGTGGGGGCCATTCAATATCCCCCCTTTTCGAAATGAGTTTTCCAGAAAAAACATTTTTCAGCAGCTATATGGATACCCTAGCCGCATGACATGTGACCCCATCCTGTTGAAACCACATCCTCGAGGTATTGCCTTGAAGTTCTTGCAAAGCTGGCACTAAAAAGTCTGCTAGCATGTTGCAATAATTGTTCGCTCTAACCGTCATCGCATGCCCTCTTTCGTCCTCAAAAAAGTACGGTTCAATAATACCGGTTGACGTTATCCCAGCCCACATGACAAGCTTAGGGCTGTGAAGTGGACGTTCATGCAAGCGTCGGGGATTAGTCTCGGACCAGAACCGACAATTTTGCTTGTTCACATGGTCATTAAGGTGAAAATTGGCCTCATCACTAAAAATCACGTTGTTGAAATTGTTGAACCGCTCTAGCATCAAATTGACAAAGTTAAGTCGGTTATTGGCATCATCGGGTTTTAATTCTTGGACTATCTGAATCTTATAAGCCTTCAAATGCAAATCACGTTTCAAAATTCGTCGTAAAGTTGTTCTTTTGACATCCAAAGACTGACTTCTCTTACGTGTTGACTGTTGCGGATTTCGCTAAACTGAAACACGAACACGCTCCACAATGTCGGCTGATCTTGCAGAAACTGGGCGACCACGAACCGTAATTGGTACTGTTGAGCCGGTTGTTTCGAACATTCTGATCCATTTTCGTATCACATTGGCGCTTGGAACTTCACTTAAATCGTGTAAACCATGTTCATGCCGATACACAAAATGCACGCTGCACTCCCGTGTACGGCTCCATGGCGACTAAATTTCCAGGAAGCTGCGCAGCGAACAACATATCCCCCCGCCACCCCGCGCCGCGCGTTACCGAGAAATTGAAGAATTAAATCGCCAACACTCATATGGCCCACCCTGTATATTTGAAAAAGCAACGGACCAAGTACTCTTCCCTGCGGAACCCCACACTTTACTGGTTTAAAATTGCTTGTACTTTGTCTAATTCGCACATAATGTCTCCTATTTTTTAAGAAATCTTCTAGAAGTTGTATTGTTGACTCTTGTATGCCAATGAATCTAAATTTTTTTAATTTAGATTGAATGATCAACTAGTTTAAAGGCTTTCCTTAAGTCGAAAAAAATTCCTGCTACTCCACTAAATCCTCTATCAAGTCCATCGCATATCTCGTTAACCACACTAACTACTGCCGCTTCCATTCCATAACCTTTTCGAAAACCAAATTGCTTAGGAAATATTATGTCATGTTTTTCCAGATTTTTCGATACATTTCTGGTGATGTTGCTGTTTTTAGATGGAGGCGTTTTTTTGATGCTGTCACTATCATTTTATTGTGTAGTGATCCGATACACAAACATTTTGTTCTTACATAAATGTCGTAGCGCATTAGTCATCACTGGTAGCGATTTTTCAGCCAATTGCAAAGCAACAACATTGGTGCATCTGAATTGCATTTACATAACTGTTTTTAAGCATGATGTAAAGCAATATCGTTTTGTCAAGAAGGAACGCACGTGCTGTCCTTAAACATTTGGTTGCTCCAGCCGCGTGAAGTTGGTAACACTTCGAGCGCTTACCCCTGTAATAGATTGTGGTATCCTCCAATTCGGTAGCCTCAACTACATTTATCTACGGGAGTATCTACATAAGTCTTTTACAAATTATAAATTCATATACGAATTTATGCATAATACGAATTTTCTGCATGTCAGCTATAGTAGATGAGACAAGTTTTACATCGCGTGTTTTTCTAACCTTTCATCGCAAGTCAAGAAAGGTGTCAGCCTTATACCTTTCTTTCTTCTTATGTATATTGAATGGAGAGAATAATCAATTGCGACAAAACAATCAATTGCTTTACTCACATCAGTCGCTACACGTGGAAAACTTCATGGAACAGTGTTTATATTATGTTTATTTATAAATCAGGTTGATTTGGAAGTTCCACACAGCACTCTATCCCCAACAACAATCAAATGCCCCAACAACGTCCATAAAGTAACACCAAATTTACAATAGAAGTTATAAAATCATAACGAGGAGTGGTCTTATTAAATATTCTATTCTTCCAGAGCAAAAATTCCTTCAAAGTGTACATATTTACATATCGTATGCCCTCATCACAAGTCCTTTTCGACTATGAAGCAATTACAATCAGATTCCGTAGCTTCGCTACCATCAGATCTTTACCAAATGTTCATCAATTATATGTCGCCAATTTATTCAATTTATTCGAATCTTGCTTATGATGGATGCATCATTTATTGATTGATAGAACCTCACTTTAACATCGACAGTGATGAGTACGGTATAGTATTTTAACGATTCATAACGTAGTTAATTGCAGTTGATTTCACGTTTGATGTTCTTCGATGTACTAGTCAATGTTCATAGCAATTCCATATTTCAATTCAATTTCTGTCCCTGGCTGCGTAGTTATCCCTTTTATGCAAATGATATGTTTATTAAAAAAATGAACATGCTCAGCATGTGTGTATACAAGTTATTGACTACCTTATACACGAGTAAGTGTAATCCCTTCTTTGGATGGAAGATGGGTAACTTCAAAAAAAAAAAAACAAAAAACAGCGCAATTTCCTGCCACAGTCGATGTACATCCATACATATCTTTCAGGCAATAATAATTTTTCAATAAAGGACATTATAAATAAATTGTACATCATAAATATGCCCATACAAATATATTTGAGGATAAAAATTTCCATTTCTTCACTCCATTGTCAACAGAGAAATTTTACAGATAACGGAAGGAAAGACTCAACAAGAAAAAAAAAACGGAAAATATTTACATAAATATAAAGTGAAAATACAATATATTTAAAATGCTTACGTATTTAACAAGTATTTTACATGATTATAAATGCTTAAGATATTTGTGTATATAAAATGTGGACCCAAAGGATAATCGCATAAAGGGGAAATGAAAAACGATATTCTACTGTCAATGGCAACTGATATTTTCCAGAAATATGAGCCGGTAATCCCTTTGACTTTGGTAAAGATGTAAATTTAATCAGAACTCAATCATCAATTTTGTTAGAAAGTTGATAAATAATAATAATAAATAAAGGTTTAAATTTGAAACACAGTATTAGTTAGTCAGTTATTTTAAATGCTTATAACAATTATAAATCTTTGGTCACAACCCATAACAGCCTAAGTCTTTTTTTCAATATTTTCAGTACAGGAGTTTAAAGTTTTGAATCTTCACTGAAAATCAGGAGAAGGTGTTTTTTGGAAAACTTTGCTACAGATTCCAAGGAAACGAATTTCTTTACTTAGTTGTTAACAAAAAATAGTTGTTTATTCTCGCAGTCAAAAGATATTATCGAAAAAGACACTTAGGCTCTTATGAATTGTTGAACGAAAGAAAGTCAAAAAGTTCAAGTTGAGTTAGGCTATTATTCCAGATTAAATAAAAAACTTTAAGTTTGAAGAAAGACCTTAACTCAGTTTATGTTTATCAAAAAACAAAATTGTAATTCGAAATAAGAGCTTAACTCAAGTTAGGAAAATAAAATTGTTTCCTTATTTTTTTGGATTAACGACATAAGTTGATTTAGGCAATGATGAAAAAATAATGTTTATATTTGTTGTAATCCTAAATTGACTTAGGCAGTTATGCCAAAACAGTCATTTAGAAAAATAACTTAAGCTATTAGGTTTTTTAGGATTAATTGCCTTCCCAGAAGAGATACAAACATAAAAAATTTAGAGCAAATACATTTAGATATGCTGAATACGATGGTGCTAATAACTCAATTGTGTCCTAACTCCAGTTAGGCTGTTAAGGGTTGTGATCACAGAAATATTGATGCCTTTCAGCCATATCGTATTTTCTGAATATAATTATTTTAAATTAGTGTGTTACAATTTTAATAAAAACTTCTTTGCACAGGTTGCGTATACTACGTACTCGCATATAGAAAATATTGTTTACCACTCACTAATTTTATGCCATTGTCTGGAATTTATGAATTCGTGTTGCATCCAGAAATCAAACGGACTCACAGCCCTCTGCATGGCGTCGCCGTCTCACGGGAGATGACGAAACGAAATTCTGTTAAAGACACCCAATTTCTGAGTTATGATATTGTTATTAATGAATTTTCAAAATCCCGATTGGGCGTGGCATAATACGCCTATAGGTATTTATACACATCACCACGATATGTTTAACGAGCATTTGGAGTGGTGGACAAGTCCAGTAAATGCTTCTCAAACTGCGACGTTCGAAATCGTTGTTCAACTGTTGACTCTCTTGAATGAGTCTAATATAGAATAGATTGCGTATAAGCTCACTGAATGTGGGAAAAATTCCCCATATCTCATTCCTGACAGACAAAGAATCTGTTTTTAATTTTGAAAAAACATTTTCGTTTAAAATAATCATTAAATACTTAAATTATGTATATTTGAATTACATAACGTTGCACTTGGATTTCTTATAAATATAAACATGATAAACGTATACGAGGTGTGTTCAAAAAATAAGATGAATTTTCAAATTTCGCAGGCTACGTACCTTTAACTATCGATTATTATTTTATTATTATATATTTTTTTTTTCTGTTTGCTATATTTGTCTCGAAGATATGTTGACGACTTTATCCACATAGCATGTTTAGTTTGTTTGTGAGAAACATAAATAAGACAAGTGTTTTGCGTGTTCGGCGATTTTCTGCTATCGAAAAAAATGGATCAAAGAAGTTCCATCAAATTTTGTGTAAAAAATGGAATAAAGTGCTCAAAAACACTTGAAATGTTGACAGTGGTATACGGTGAGAGTACTCTGAGTCAAAAAAATGTTTACAAGTGGCACAAGCTTTGCACACAAGGTCGAGAAGATGTGAATGACGACGCTCGCTCTGAACGCCCCTACACATCACAATCGATGAAAATGTTGAGAAAGTGAAGAAAATTGTTATGGAGAATCGTCGAATCACAATTAGAGGAGTTGCTGAGCATGTCGGCATGTCGGTGTGCTCATGCCATGCAATCATTTTGGGAAATTTTGGGCATGAAGCGTGTGGCAGCGAATTTCGTTCCAAAATTGCTGAATTTTGACCAAAAACGTCGCATAAGCATCGCTCAGGAATTATTGAATGACGTCAACGATGATTCAGATTTGCTTAAAGGGTCATAAATGGTGACGAATCATGGGCATATGGTTATGACATCGAAACCAAAGCCCAATCATCCCAATGGACGATCCATGTCCAGGAGAGCCAAGACCGAAAAAGGCACGCCAAGTTTGACCAAATGTCAAGGTTTTGCTCACTGTTTTCTTCGATTAGCATTGCGTAGTGCATCAGGAGTTCTTAACACAAGGTCGTACAGTAAATAAGGAGTATTACTTTGAAGTTATGCGCCGTTTGCGTGAAACAATGCAAAAAAAATGCACGGAATTGTGGAAAAAATTCATGGCTTTTGCATCGTAATAATGTATCCGCTCAGCTCATCTTTGCTTGTGAGAGATTATATGGCCAAAAACAACACCGTTGTCATGCCTCAGCCACCGTATCCACCAGATGTGTGACTTTGATTCTTACACCCGAAACGAAATTAGACACAATTTTGATTTTTATTTACCTATAGTTTATAAAACGTTTTGTTTGTACAGGGTTGCCCATATTCGACGGACCCATGTTTTTAAAAAAAAAATCAAAGAAAAAAAATAAAAATTTGGCGGTTGGCAATCTTATTCATTTAATTTGACTTCAAATGTCCCCACAAGAAGAAGTCAGCGGGCGTCAAATCGGGCGAACGCGGTGGCCAGTCCAAATCACCACTTTTCGACATCAAACGGCCCGGAAACAAATTCTTCAGAAAATCGATTGTTATGCGACTTGTGTGCGGTGGAGCGCCGTCTTGTTGAAACCAGAACTGCCTCATACGCTTTCGACGAATAATTGGCATCACAAAATTGGTCATCATGTCGCGATAACGCTCCTGGTTGATGGTAACAGCATGGCTATTTTCGTTTTGGAAGAAAAACGGCCCAATTACCGTTTTCGCACTAACGCCGCACCAAACTGTGACTTTTTCGTCATGAAGAGGCAATTCTTGAATCTCCTGAGGATTTTCAGTGGCGTAAATACGGCAATTTTGCTTATTTACGGTCCCATTCAATGTGAAATGGGCTTCATCGGACATGATAATTTTGTTCCAAAATTGCTCGTCATCATCGGCCATTTCGATGACTCGTTGGGCCCATTCCAATCGACGAGGCTTGTCCGCAGGCAACAATCTTTGCGTCAATTGAATTTTGTACGGGAACAAATGCAAATCAACGCGAATAATCCGTTGTAAAGTGGACCGAGGAATGCCCAACTGCTGAGAACGGCGTTTTTGGGATGTTCTTGGGGACCTCTCAACACTGGCTCGTACGGCAGCGATATTCTCGGCCGATCGCCTTGGTCGACTTTTATTTGGCCTCTTCGGATTAGAAAGAGCCTCACCAGACGAAAATTTTTCGTATAAACGCTTAATGGTGTTCTTAGAAGGCGCACTTCTCACATTTTTTAATATTTTAAGAGCACGTTGAGTTTTCACAATTGACTTCTTCTGTTGAATGTAAATTTCAACTATTTCAGAGCGCTCGCGTGGCGTGTATTGCTCCATGGTAAAAATCTGCTTGGACTGACGCTTCAAACGCGGTATGTCATTAAGCGATCTGACATCTCTGTCAAAAGTTATGGCGTTGCCAGATGGGTCCGTCGAATATGGGCAACCCTGTATTTCAGTTGAAAAATTTCTATCCAAACAACAAGTAGCTATAAAAATTTTTGAGAGCGTGGATAATAAATTATTTGAAGCATTGTCAGCTTTCGCAGTGCAAGAAACGAAGCGACATTTGGATTCAGTTCTGATTTAGATTAAGAAACGAAACTGCATAAAACTATGTGTTCGTTTCAAGTTGCAGAATCAAACTATCCGTTTCATTATGTTTCGATAGAGAAATAGAATCAGGGGATTTAAGCAATTCATTTGAAACACCAACATCATCAATAAAGTCCGTAATTGTTAAACAACGGGTTTTCATTACCAAATCTCGGAGAGTAACATTCTTTTATAGAAATCTTCGCCTTAAACTAGTTCACTTCTCTTTTTAAATTGTTTGTGACGCTTGTAAATATATTTTTCCGATAAAATCTATCCAAAGAAGGCATTTAGGATTACGACGAATTGACTTTTTCAAAAATATGTGCATATGACTGGTGCAGTGTATTCAAAAGCGGTCGAGATGTGGTGAAAGATTTACCTCACTTCAGTCGACCATCAACGTCTTTAATCAAAGTTAACTTCCATAAAGTAAAGGAAATGATGATGGATGGTCATTTCAGTTTGAGCGAACTTTCTGTGTCTAATAAATCAATTTGCACCATATTGCACGATTGCTTGGGTATGAAACGTGTTGCCGCTAGACTAGTTCGGAAAGAGCTATATTGTCATCAAGAATCAATCTCGTTCATTGAAGATATGCTAGAACAAATCAACTATGACACCACATTCATAAAATATTTTTACTAAATACCGAAATAGAAAAAACAATCGATCTATTGTTCGACTATTACGATCCAAAGTCGTGGAATTGTTGACTGGTTTTTTTGATTATCGACTGTAAATAATAAATATTGTCTGAGAAAGTAATTTGGTCGAAAAAGCGCAGATTTGTGGATATAAACTAGTGGAATTTGCACCACGTTTTATTATTTTCTTTATTTTTTTTTTCGGTGTTTTCATGATAATTTTATTTAAGATGAGCAGCTTACCAAGCCACTGCATTCGATCCAAGTATTGAGGCTACCACCGTCTATTAGGCTGATGAATTGAGTTTCAGTAATAGAAGTTATCTACTGGCCTAAGATGCATCGGTGTACGCATGCCATTAAGGTTCCCTGACTAGTTGCCTTCTCACTTTAGCTACCATCAAACGGATGTCTGACGGCATTACCAGGGATTACTTGCCCGAAGTTCGGAAGTCGTGAACTGCTTGGGAAATTCTGCAAAAGGATCTGGTTACTACCAAGCAATCAGAAAGTGCAAATTAGAAATTTCCCCATTCCGCAATTCCCATCATCGTTAACGCAGAGTATCGGCTTCTCATGAACAATGAGCTGTATGAGCTATGTGCCGACATCGACGTGGTCAAACGCGTAAATATAAAGAGCGATTGCGTTGGCTGGGTCATGTTGTGCGAATGGATGGAAAGTTTTCGACATCGAACTCGATGAACGGAGCGAAAGAGGGCCGACAAAACTCCATTGGAAGGACCAAACTTTCGAAATACTAACTTTTGAAATATTTTCTACGGGTGGCGTATTATAGATAAGTAAGTCTATTCCAGTCGCCATCTAAGAAGAAGAATTTGCACCACGATAACGCATCATCTCACAAGGCTATCATTGTGAATGAATTTCTGGATAAACTCAACTCAACAAATATCGTCGAATAACTAAAGTATTCAACGGATATTGCTCCAGTTGACTTTTCTTGTCTTTTCAAATTACCACTTCGAGGCATCCCTTATCCGTCGACAGTAGAAGTAAAAGAGGACGCGCAGCAAGAACAGATATCTTTTTTGGAAAATACGTTTGACAATTGTTTTGACGATTGCATTATTTGTTGGCATATTTGCACTATGGCTGGCCGTGACGCGATGGTTAGTGAACGCGACATTTGCTTCACGTTCGCGGGTTCAATCCCGCGTAGAACCACCTATCAATTTCTGAATGGCCGTCACCTCTATATGTCTTAAGAGACGTCATGCTGTGACTTTCGGAATCGTCGTTAAACTGCGGGTCTCGTTGAGCAAGTTTAAGAAGAGGATGCTTGTAAGCTCATTGAATATAAGAAGCTTTTCCATGTCTAATTCTTGAGATATAAGGGAATTTGTCTTTTTCTTTTTATAAGTGCATTATTTTGAAAGAGTCTACTCTGAAGGCGATACAACGAATTTAAATGAACAATAAATCTTCTGTGCTTTATTAAGCAATGTCGACTACTTTCTTGATACAATGTATGTTAAACTAAATAGCCATTGTTTCACAAATCATATTAAAGCTATAAAACCTTGAACTTGAAATTAAAACTTTGAACTCTCAGAGTACAATGTATCGATGTACTACTCACCTGCTCTCCTCCTTATTAAGTATTCAATCGAAGAACAGCAGTGGTGTAATATGATATTATACCCAGCACTAACATATTGCGAGTAATATCATTTCACCGCAGGATCCAACTACGCAAGGATGCCAACACAGACAGTTTCAACCATGCTGGCATTTTAAGGCGAGTATACGAGTAAATACCTGAAGGCACCACCTAGCTAGAACCCATCCGTACTACCAATTAAAGAAATAAGATGCAGAGGAATAAAATATTTAATTGAAATTTTGTAAAATAACCTGTTTCGAATAATTGTAAATGCCAAATGCAATGATAGGTGTAACATCGTGTACGTAATTCATACGAGAGAAAAGGAAAAAAGAAAATAATGTAAGAAACAATTTGCACAACTAACCTTACGTACATTTGTATGTAACCATAAGGTGTATGTAAGTATAAGGAAATTTGAAATGCAATATCATTTTTTCTATTTCCAATGGAATTTGTGCACTCTTTAGCACCGGTATTTTCTTGGAGCAACTCTTAATGAAATGTTAGACCATTCAATCGAAAGGAAAACGAAATACATATCCGCACAAGTTTCTTATTCGACTGAAGGACATATGGAGCTGTCTGCAAATGCAAGGAAAAAAGGGACGAAACAATTATCTACTCTCCAAAATCATGACTTAGTTTGGTTATTGAGTACCCTAAAGTGATATCCCTTTATTGTGTAGGATAAAATGAGAGCCCTAAAATACTGGAATAACATTTGCATATACAATTTTTTTTAGGGAGACCTCGTTTCCCCCCCTTATATGGTTTTATCGAAGCTGTTACCACTCAACCTACAATGTCCGAGATAAGTGTACGTACGACCCCCATTTCTGCTGCCTCACGAGTCGGAAAACTTTATGGAGAAAAGTAATGATGTAGTTTTGTTTCAAAAATCACTTTATTAATATAAAACGAAAAAAATACTTCAATATAAATTTAGAAAATTATTAAAGAAAAACGAGAAAAAGAACTGACAAAAGTCTACGTACGACTGGTAAACTAACGTAGCTAACTTCATTTAAGCAATTAAAATGTTTATGAAATTTAAATTTAGTATTTTGTGGGCCTACCAAGGGCATCTATAACTGCCTGCAATCATCTGGGCATTGAGTCAACTAAGACTTTCAATTCTGTAGGCGTTATATTATTCCATTTTTCTTACGTCTTCTCTTTCAGTATTGGATTTGGCGTTCTAAAATCTCCCAAACGTGCTCAATGACATTTAAATCCGGGCTTTGCGGTGGTGTGTGCAACTGTCGTAAGAAATATTGTTACAAACTGCTCTCCCTAGTAGTATCCGCCTTTCTGTATAACACAGAACCCAATAACATGACTGGACTTCGGAATTATATTGAAAATCAATTTCTTTGCATACGAATATACAGGGTTATCCATTTGTCGGTTTCAAAAGTAAAATTAAATAAAACACACATAAAGCTATGATTTCGATGAAACTTTTATTTCATTATAATACTTGCACCTTGCCATTATGTACGAAATGCTATATCATTCAAACGACCGCCCCTGGATAAGTTGCAGCAGTGGATTCTTTTGAGGTAGTTTTCGAAAAAAATGGCGCAATGACACCTCCAGGCCATGATGTGCACCAAACAGTCACTTTTTCCGGATGCAACGGCTTTTCCACAATCACTTTTGGATTCTCCGAGCTACATATGCGACAATTTTGCTTGTTGATATAATCGCCGAGTGAGAAATGAGCTTCATTGCTGAAGAAAATTTTGTTCGATTGGAAGCCCACATTTGAATCAGCACTTTTGTAGTAAGTTTTAACTATTTTTACGCATTCTTCTGTTGTTAAACGATCCATATTCGTAAATGGTACATTTGAGAGCTGGCAGCCTTGCCAGACCGGCGGTTTTGAAACCAATCTTGCACAATAGGTCGATTATGACGAACATAATCACACTGTAATGCACGAAAAGTGCCCACATTTGAGTCATCATTTTTGTAGTAAGTTTTAACTATTTTTACGCGTTCTTTCATTGTTAAGCGATCCATATTCATAAACGACAAACCTTTCACTAAATAAATAACACTTCAGATAACAGGTATTTAACAGCTGATAGCCTTGCCAGACGCGACGGTTTTAAAATCCCTAAATTAATAGCCCTATAGTTTATTATAAAATTTATGCAACTATGTCAAATATACAAGGCTTTATTTACTTGAAATTGTTTTATACTACAACTAGTATGTAATTTATTAACATACAAGTACATCAACCATCAACCTATTATTAAAATATAATTTTGCACATAAATGTGAGGTCTATAGACTTAGCAGGATAAATCGGTTTTGAGAGTCATTGAAAGAGAAATACTCCGTAAAATATATGAACTCATTACCGCCATCGGAGAAAAATGACGCCTTATGACATTAATGTTGGCGTGAGCATTAAATCATTAAACTGCTCCAGCTGGGTTATGTAGAATCGAACTGCTTCTGCGCCAATAGTCTACGATAATGAACATACTGGCCTATTCAGAAGTGGACGGCCAAAATGACGGTATGTCAGATTCTGTCAAATCTTCTTGTAATGAATTGAGTAAAAAGCGCAGAAGTCCTTGAAACTCTTTTCTACCCATAGCGCATGATAGATTATAATTTCTGTTGCGTCTGTCTAAGTGAGCAAATATTATGATTTATGTTTGTAATTGAATAACCTGCAAATCTAACTTTGAACCCTTTGCAATTTACCCTTAACCATGATCATTTGAAGGGATCGATGATTTTAAATAGAACAGTCGATCTTGATATCATAGATTGTATGAAATTGTATCGTTACTTCTTAAATCAATAAGCGATGTCCGTTCCCTGGCTAATTGACACAACAATTATCGTAAATCTTAACAAAAGTTTTTAAAACTTAACACATATATTGAAACATCGTAGCCTGAAATTGTAAACGAGCTATATCTTCAGGTATATCTAATACAAATCGACTCATTTTCCGATATTCAATCTTTTTTCTGTAACTCCTGATTTGTAGACTGCAGCAATCAAAATTTATAATACTCGGGAAAATTTTAAACGAATCGAAGAACAACGGTACCCCTCACACAAAAGCGGATTTAATCCATACATTCTTAAATCCACGTTTTCTGTACAGCCAAAATTCTGTCAAATTTGGTCTGAAAATAAAAACTAATGGTATTGTCAAGGTCCTCCTAGTACGTCCCATGCTAATTGGCCTCTTTTCAGAAATTCAATTTTTTCTCCATAATTTCTAACCGATAGAGTACAGTAACGTAAATTTTTATCCATCACTTTGATTTATAAACCCTGGTAGAACTTAAAAAACTCAATCAAGTAATCATAACTATTCTAATACCCCCCGTAAAAATGACGGACATACGAGGGCGCTTCCAAAATTATTTTATGGATTTTCTTACCCGTGTCAGGCGTAGACACCTCAATTGGTCGACCCCTACAGTGTTCGTTTTGGGAGCTTGTACGACCTCGTTTAAACTCTGCTACACAATATTTTACAGTCGCAAACGAAGGAGCAGTCTCCGCCAGAGTAGAATCAAGCTCGACTTTAATATTGGTTGGACTGAGACCTTTCAAATTGAAATATTGAATTACATAACGGAGACCGATTTTTTTCATGAGATCGTTTACTTTTGATGGCTGAAATAAAAATACTAAACAACGTGACGTCTTTAAACTTAAAACATCTGTTTTATAAGCTTGCCGCTTTTTACCAAAATAATTTATTTCAAACTCTTGCACCATCCATACGTCAGGTCGGCTAGTTCTTCCTAGCTTCTCATCTTTTAGGGAGTTTTTAAGAAGAATTTGGTACAATTTGGCGGATGTCATGCGTTCGATAAATTTAGCTCTGAGAATGATAATGGGCAACATTGCCACGTCCAATTTGCTATCTCTCATACTAATTGGTCGCTATATCCAGTAAATTAAATTTTTATCAGTTTTATTTGATTTTAATTATAAAAAAAATCGAAAAATTTCAAATAAACTTGCTTTTTCTCGTACTTCCCATAGTAATTGTGTACTTTAACTCATATATTTCTACATTCGTGTATTTCATTCAATTGCACTAAATTCAGTAGAATTTAGCAATTTAGTTCTGTGAATAAAAATGGACTCCATTACCAAACTCCTTGGGATATCCTCGCATACAAATCAGCAGATTTGCCAAAAATCTGTATTCTTTGCATAATTTCCTTCTAGCATTTCGCACACGTTTGTATCAAAGCACAAGGACTGTTTGTTTAGTAGATTTTAAAGTTATTCTATTTGACTACCGAAAAATACGCATCGTTAATTAAACTATATCTTATGCATCAACATTAACGACAACAATGTGTAATTTTTTGTTTGTTAGTAATATGGGAAAAATTAGCCTTCTCTCAAATGATCCTACGTCAAACGCCCCATCTATCAGTTCTAATAGACCTAGCGTTTGAACTGTTCATTTTAATTGATTATAAAATAACTTAAATAACAAAATTGTCTTTATGTACAAAACATATTTTTTAGGATTTCTCTTGAATTTATGAATTCATAATAATGGAATATTGATAACTATTTCTACTAGTAGCAAGTACTACTTATGTAAAGATAACCGATTGATATTTGACGCGCTACTTGATTCATTGGCAGAATGAGATCAGGATCAACTTTATCAGTTTTTAGAAAGCCCCAATAGAAACTATACTTAAAGGTCATAAATACATTGGATTACTACTGAACCCAATGTCCTAGACTGTGTGCTCTTACCAAAAGTGAATTCAGGATGCATCCGATAAAAATTACCAATTTGTTTAGACCTCCCTCGAAGAGTGCAATTGTACCATTGCATTTCACATTTGTACCTTTCCAATCTGCTTAAATAACAAATTTTGCTCATTTTAGCATTTTCTCTTTTATGCCTTCAATATAGAAACTACCATCGTCGATTGAGTAAATGAAAATTCCATTACTGTAGAATAGTAGTGGAACTGAATAAAATCCCAGATTATTCCGCAGACTTTTAAGTAGAAATGTTACATGGCACTGACCACGACTAACGTGGATAACTTGGGAAAGAATGAAGTGGAGCTTGATGACTTGCGCCTTTAAGCTGTAGGCTTAAAGGTTTATTATTCATGTACTAAACCATTGTTGAGAAGTTGACAACGCGCAGTTTCAGGCATGGTAGCAAAACACTAATCTCACTTTTATTGGCTCCCTCTCAATACTTGATAAGGTTACAGTAACAACCAAAATTCACCACAAAAACTAAAATATATGATAAAAACAAAACACGATACGGCCAACAGAACATTCCTCCGATATGTGTGGGAAAGTATTCATAATTTACATATATAACATGCAACTAAAATGTTTTTACCTCCAATATTTCTAATTGCAAAAAGGAGCTTAATTTATGACCGTTATGGAAAAAGCCGAGAAATTATAATACTGTAAAAGGCAAGATTTTAAATTACGATTCCCTCATAAATTAATTGTTAAAATGTCATTGAAATCACCAAGGCAGGCTTTGTTACGAAAAGTCCGAGAAATCCGTTAAAACCCTTTAAATAAAATGATGAGAAAATCACGATGAAAATGCCGGCAATCCTTAGTTTCAAAACCTTAATTTGTGATCACTATGAAAAAGTGGTAAAAAGGAATAACACTGTGAACAAGACGGAACATTGCTGAAATTGATTTGAAAAATCTATAAATCCATTTATCCCTTAAGAAAGACTGGTAATTCGCCGGAAAACTGGCGAGGTTTATATATACGAGGTGTGATAAAAAAAAATTTTTTTTTCAAATTTCGTGAGTTACGTATATATGTTCGATTTTCGCATTTTTTTCTGTTATATTGGTACACATGTCTGTTATATATGTATGTTGACAATTTGAGCCATTTTGGATTGTCAGTTTGTTTTTGGTGTGCTCTTCGATTTTTTACTATACGAAAAAATGGATCAAAGAAACTGTATTAAGTTTTGTGTAAAAAATTTAATTAAATGTGCAAGGATATTTGAAATGTTGACTGTGGCGTTTGGCGAGTATACTATGAGCAGAACACAAGTTCAATTGTGGTATAACCGGTTTAAGAAAGGCCGAGAAGATGTCAATGACGATGCTTATCCTGGTCGCCCAAGCACGTCAAGTTCGTTCAAATGTGAAGGTTTTGCTCACTGTTTTCTTCGATTGCAACTGGGTGGTGCATCATGAATTCTTGCCACAAGGTCGTACGGTCAATAAGGAATGCTACCTTGAAGTTGCGCGCCGTTTGCACGAAGCAATTCGTCAGAAACGCACAGAATTGTGAAAAAACCAATCATGGATTTTGTACCATGATAACGCACCAGCTCACACATCGATGCTTGTACGTGAATTTTTAGTCAAAAACAAAACCGCAATCATGCCTTAACCACCGCATTCACCGGACTTGGCCCCCGCTTACTTTTTCCTCTTCCCAAAACTGACGACAACGATGAAAGGAAAGCGGTTTGCTACGATTGAAGAGATAAAAGAAAAATCGTATCATTTTAGAAGTGTTTCGAGGATTAGAAGAAACGCTGACACAAGTGTGTTATATCTGAGGGGGACTACTTTAAAGGAAATAAAATAGAAATTGATGAATAAATAAATATTTTTTGGAAAAAATTGAAAATAACGGTTATTTTTTGATCACACCTCGTATGTAAAAAAGCTTCTAATAGCGAAAAGTAGCTTGATTTTTGATCACATAAAAAAAGTAGAAAATCGTCTAGGATTGGAAAACCGCTATTAAAGAGACCAGAGAGAAAGAGCTCTTCATTACAAAGAGGTAAAAATTGTTCAAAACGGAAAATCTTCAAAATTCCTTAGGAAATCTTTAATCTACGGACCCCTGCAAAATTCATTACGGAAAGATTTTAGCAACAATTATTTTGAGAATATCATGCGTTAAGGCAGCCAATTCGTTTAGTATATATATAAATATACGCTTTATCCAAATCGAATTAAGTTTTCATATAAATACTGAAATCGATATAAATTGTATTACATTTTTTCTTGGCACAATCTTAGAATAAATATTCAATAGAAAACTCGAGACTCGTTTGTTGAAGAAAAAAAAAATAATTACAACCCAAAGTTTATAGAAACATGAGTATGAAAACATATTTATTATAATTATTTTTTAACCAGAAAAATTTCATAGCATGTACATAAATCGTTATATACAGTAAAATAATTTAAATACAGTCTTATTTATGTTTTTGTTTTATCGTTTTTTTTTTTTTCTACAATAAATACAATAATATCAAATCAAAATCAATGAAATAAATCTAAATGTTCTTATATATATTTTCTTTTTTTGGCAAACATTAAATATCCTAAACTTTCTTTACTTTAAATACAATTTGGAATTTAGAATCTTAAAATAACGCGTGATGTATTCGCCCAAATGTTCGCTGATATAAAATCGCCAGTCGAGTGTTTGTTGGCGTCGGTAGCTCGATGTATTAGCGGTGGCCGTAGGATCGGCGGTATGGGTTTGCAACAAATCATAAAGAGAATCCGATGTTATTTTAATAGATGACGTGTGCAGGAAATTTATTATACGTTCATTAGTGTAATTGGCATCCTATAAAGAAAATACCATGGAATGGCATTGAAGGATTACATTGTTGTTTAGCTAACTACAAAATCGTAAATACCTCTTCTATGTCTTCTTTTTCCCGTATTACGTGAACGTAATACAATGTTTTATCCGCGGCGTCGGCGGTAACTTCAACTTTGTCAACGGGAAAAGCGAATTGTAATCTGTCACATTCAGCTTCTATAATGGCAAATACTGTCGATGTTAAGAAGACGTAACCCCTTTTAAGTTGCCCCTCAACCACCAATGTTATTTCATGATAAAACAAGATTTGATCTGTTGCCAATTCCATAGGCAATAACTTCCATGTGCGGTAACCAGATGGTTCAATCGATAAGTTCCGTATAGCAGAAGGAGATCTTTGTCTAGGCATGGCATTAAAACCCACAGTTTGTAACATTCCTTGACCCGCCAAGGCCAAAAGTTCTGCGGCACCGCTAATGGGTTTCGTAAATGCTCCAACCAAGCCCTTGCTTATGCCAGCAAAAACCTCAACCGGCGAACGGGCCTCCAACGTATGATGTGCCAATCCACCTACAGCACCAAGAATACTTATGCCCAAACCGGTCATTCCTTGAGAAAAACCTTCTGTAAAGCCTTGGGGCCGAGACCGACGCAAAGCCTCTGTTCTCTCTATGTGTTCTTCGTCTAGAGTTAAACGATCCAAATTTCGAGCCACAGAAGCCGCAAGTTTGGTTACAGAATTAACAGTGCCAGCAGTTACATTTCTCAGCAAAGAAGCTGAGCCTTGAGTTACACCCACAACGAAACCCCAGGGTCCGCGGAAGAGGCCTCTCACAGGCAGCGAAACGAAATCTTTGAGACCGGTAGTGACAGAACGGGCCAGGCCACTGGGGCTTCCTAGAATTTCCAAAGAACCCACAACCCATCCGGCTCCAAAAATAGCTCCAGATAAATAATGCATGCCCAGTGATTGGCCGAATTTCATAGGCATTGTAAGCAAATGTGTACGTTCGTATGAAGAAAACGATAGCGGCGAATGATCCAATGCTATATACAAACGCACCGATGTATGGACCGATAACAGGACACTCATTGGTTCTATACAAAATGATCTCAACTGTAGAGGCTCTGATATATAAAGTGCTTGTGATTCCACTTCGTGTGGTATACTTAATTGATTTTCTACTAGAATTTTACGTTCATATTTTACAACCGGTCTATAGGCACAATTTGAGGGTTCGCATTCCATTAAAGCATCCAGGAAATCCGCGATATAGGCATCTTCTATATAAGCTCTTACGGGGTTAAAGTGGCAATTCAGGGAACGCAATTTATATTCGTCCTCATAAAGTTTCAATTTTAGGCTAATCATTGGTGATTTCGCCGTCAAATACTTATAATAGTTTCCCAAATAATAGGGTTCTGGAAGTATGTCAGTTTTCGCATAAAGTTCTTCGGCACACAATATTACAGGAAAGTCATATTTTCCCGTGGAGAACAACTGATTATCAATTTGTAAATTTGGCATTGCAATATTCAACAAACGTTCCTCCTCCGAATCGTCATAGGCCATAAAGAAGTCATCAGCAAATATACTTACTACTTCACATTTCATGTATTGACTTTGTGGACTGTCAGTGTGAAGGCTTAGAATAATTTCCTTGATAAACAAACGCAGTTTGGTATCAGGTCTAGGCTCACACTCATTGCGGAAGTGATGACATACATCTGGCTTGAAAAACTGCGGTGTTTCAGTGTACAAATTAGTTATAGTAGAATGAGAAGAACTGTTGTTTTCTTTTAGTTCGGTATCCGTAGGCGTTTTTGGTTCAGTGGTCGATAAGCGTAAACGCAGATCCTTTACAGAAAATTCCATTTGCTGTGAAATAAATATGTTATTATGTAGGCATAGAACAGAAACTTCTTTCCAAAGGCTTTTTTAACCAAGATATAGAAATAGAGATATTTTCAAAATATTATACTGTCGAACAGCATTTTAACGATTGCATGAGTAATCCATGTAAGAAGATAGTTGGAGAATTTAAGATGGCATCGATAATTTAAATAGATCCAGGTTGGTACTTTTGACGATTATGTTTATATTATTTGAATGACGCTAAAATGCCTCCTGATCAATTATTACTTTTCACATCTCATGTATTTTTTGAGATATTAAAAAGAAAAGAAATTTCATTGCATCCCAAGAATGTAACACCGGAAATTTTTTCACGTTCATTGAACTTATGCGCATTGTACTTTTATATGCACGCGCCACAATGGCGATAATTTAAAAAGTTGTATTAGATAAGAGGTAATTTGTGCCAACACCTTATTGCTGGGCAATATATTAATTTCTGATTTTTCTTCTATATTCAGAACAATAGTTTCCAATGCGCATTTATTTTGTTAAAAAAAACTGATGAACAGCGCCAACTTTTAATTTTGCAGATAAACGATAACAAACCTGAATATGTTTACTGCTGAGATCGCCACATTCGACATACCCAATATAAAGAATTAGCATATAAAATAGTATCCTATAAATCACGTTCCAACTATCGACTTTTTGTAAAAATAAGTGAAAATTTCGAAAATGTATGTTCCAACAATATCGACAATTTTCATTTTTAATTAGAAACCTTGAAAGGAATTTTAATTTCGGTAAATCGACAAATTTATACGGGAGTTCCCAGAAGTACACAAAGGAATCTATTTTTAATATCAGACCGAGCTCTATTCAAACTTGTCTAAATTCAGTGAAATTTCAATAAAAACCTAATAATAATAATAGGCGATTTGTATGCGAAGTATCAGAAGGGGCATAGTTAAGCGCCTGATTATATCCTTCTTCCAAATTTTACCACGATTTATAAGGTAATAAATACAACGGACACAAAATTCAGTTCATGGCGAAAAATCAATTAAAATTTACAGAGGAATGGCAGAATTCCGGGAAGTCTGTTAATTTTAACTGAACCAGGAGAAGCTGTTCACAATAACTCTTGCAAAACGTTAAATTTTGTTGTCGTATTTACTAAAAAAAAAATCCAATCAGATCAAAATTGTAATTTACACGCTCATTAGGACTGTTTAGGTGTCTCACTCTCTACCCACAAATCGTCCAAATGCAAGCCAAAAAGCTAACCCTAATTCAATAATATCCATATGTTTGGAAAGTGAAATGTTTTACTCGTGTAAAAAATTGTTTTCTCATGCTGGGTAATAACTAATCAGGTGTGAAGCCGAACTCGGATCTAAAAAAAATTTTAAAATATGCATAATCTCATTTTTAAACTTATTTGTATATTAAACAATATTTCCATGTATATTTTTGTTGTTTTCCTTGCTTAATGGATCAGCTGAACAATTCTTTGTTATAAAAATCTCAAAATGTTTACTTTTCCCATACTTGAAAAAGTCAAAGCATCAACTTTTGCACATTTGAAAATATCAAAAAGTTGACTGACTTCTCATATAAAAACTGCAAACTTGCGTCAACGGCGGCACTTTTAAAATCACATGTCCGAGTGATTGAAAAGTTATTTAATTTGCTACTGCATTAAACAGAAATCATGTTTTATATTCTCCAGAGTCTATTAAGAATTCTCATGTTGCTGTCATATAAAAAAGTTCACCTTTGACAGAAATTCGTTCTGGTAAATGAATTTTTACAGCATTCGTGGAATAATTTTATCCCTGTCAAAATTTTGCTTCTTAAAAAGTGTTTAATTCGTACATTTCTTTTCTCATAATAATCATTTACCTGCGATATATAATAAATGTAGATTCTAATGACGCGATGTTTATCACAGATTATGACCTTAACATCCCCATGGCCTGGAATGTGTAAATATTTTTTCCACGTCTTATCCAAACGAATTGGTTTCGACCATTTGATAGTCTTTTTCGTTGATAAATCTAAAAAATTGTCATCATCAATTGATCTAATCTAATCATTTTACATTCTCCATTCTTGTTTTAAACTTACCATCATATAAAGCTAACGTTATATTGCATAATGTTGATTCCACTTCAGGAAAACGTGTATACCATTCGGGTGGAGTGTAATAACATTTACTTTGTTTTGGCACCATTTGATACCATTCGAAATGTTTGCCATCATACTCAGACGCAGTAGAGGATACTTTACTATTTTCAGAAGCATTTGTTTGAGCGATAATGAACGGGCAGTCGGTCTGATTACTGACCAAAACTGCCGGAGAAGCGTCTTCGTATATAGTCATATAATACATGTGATCGTGTTCAATTAGAGAAACCGTTAGGGGCTTAGAATCTTTACCATTTTGTATGCTTAAACACTTGCGACTAAATGGCAATGCCAGTGGTATGGGTATTGAACAGGCCTCTTCTTTTTCCTCGCAGAGTTTAATTACGGCAAAGTAGACAAATGCGGAATCTTCAGAACGTTGAACACTTTCGTAGTTAATGTCATAAAATTGTGTTAACGAGATTCCTATGCTATTCTCCCATTCAGGCGAAGGCATTACTATGGTTTTGTTGGCATTCGCCTCAAGATTTTGTACATTTCTTCTAGTGATATTCTCTTTGTGATCCATAGCAAATGGCAGTATGCAAAGGCGGTTTTTAGTATAATTTACTATGCCAAATTTAGGACACAATTTTAAAACTTTGCGATTTTGTTCCACTTTAAGCTTTAACACAAATTTAAAAACTTCGTTTGCTCTTATTATCACAATATCTGCAACATCCATTTCGGTTATAATGTAATGCCGTTTATATTGAGTTGCTGAAACATTCTCGAAAAATATTGGTAACGATTGTAGCCAATTGGAACCATTTTTAATGCCGATAGTAAAACCTTGCGATATATTAAACAGCATCTCCAGACCGTTAGCACCAATAATAACATCCCTGCACTGCTGACCGACTGTAAGTTCACACAAACGTATTTCAACTCCGGTGGCATTGATAAACAATCCCCAAGGCGATACCTCCAAATTCAAAGTGCAAGAAAATTCTCTGGATGCTTTTGTAGTGTAAATTACATCGATTTCTTTTTGAACTTCGGAAACTCTTTTTATACGCAACTCTTCCTCGTCATCCAAAGGCCAATGTTTCGTCGCCGACTTAGATAAAAGATTCAGCGTGTTGTCTATTGTCCACGTTTTCTCATCGTACCAAAAAAATTTTTGCCAATCTAATGATCTTAAACGCAAGGTATAATTGTCCTGCGATGCAGCACCCAATGGCATGTTGTATTCAAAATGTAGCGGATGCTCTGTGAGATGTGTAGCCGGCGCGTCTAAAATGTGGCGTCCGCCTTCTCCCGCTATATGAAATTCTGCGGAAGTATTCTTTTCTACGCCTTGTATGGGACAACTAAGCATGGAAGTAATTTCAAATATAGGCCATATAGTAATGAGAATTTTTTGTGGGCAAAATGTTTCTGTGGTTAGGTTTGGCATATCTTCACGCAATATTCTTACCCAGAAGCTTATAAACTCATTGCTATCGACGGGTACTATAGATGTAAATAGAATGGAAATTATTGTAAAAATATTTGCTATAGATTGTTAGAAGCTTCTTTTAATCGAATTTCAAATATACCTTTGACTAGCCATGGAAGTTTTTTATTTGTTCTTAAGGGAATGTCTCCTGTTCGCGCTCTTATTTTGTTATCCGCTAATTTAAGTCTGGGCAAGAAAAAAAATGTCAAAAACTGAATTAACTTTGGGTTTATCAAACATTTACCTCATCGTTATATTTGAGTTATGATTTACACTATGATAAAATGAATTCCGGCCATTTCTATCAATTGTATATTCCAGTGGCTTCATAGATTCATCATAGACTTTACCTTCATGACGGAATTCTAGACGTAATGTATGCGGTACCATAGAGACCAACTCAATCTGACCCTTGATTAGCACATATATCTGGGATCCAGAGAGTTTTTTAAATTTAACTGTAATACATTTGTTGCCCACACACAGATCTTGTATCATTGACTGTGTCTCCAACTTAAATGGTATGTGTATCGATGGTGACGTGTCCACAGTATTTGTTTCCTCATCAGATATATAAAGTGTAATCTCCTGACTGTGGCATTCACTGCGAAATGAATATAAATAACATTCTTTGGGATTCAACTGTATACGTTCGTGTGTGCCAGATTGGCCAAAGGCCATAATAGTCATGGTGCGATTGATGACAACACATTTAGGTATTAGAGCGTGACGGACGCGGCGATCATCGGTATCCAGACATTCCTCCCAATGAGTTTTGGACGATAGGAGAGAATGTACGGCAGATGGCCCAAAATTGATGCGCAGCCGATCGCAAACTATGTTGACATTTACGATGTTCTTTTTCTTATCCACTTCATAATAGGTTTGCATGGAAGCATCCTCCAACAAAGGCAACATATTCAGAAATCCATAATCCAAGTAGTTCACATGACATGTCAGAGATAAATTTGTGTTATATTTTACTTTATTATAAAAAATAGCGTGTAATTTGGCATTCTGGACTCCAAATATGAGAAATGCCTGTGGTATGTGTGTAGTCTTCGCCAAATGAAACTTTTTCAGCAGTGGCGGCAGTGCGCCATTCTCCACTGGTTGATTGAACAGTTTTACGCAAATGGAATTACAACTCAAAAGCACTTGTACTTTTGGTACACATTTGGACTGGAATGTTGTATCGACTCGCATACAGCCGACTAATACTTTGGGATGTAACATAAAATCGGAATCTTTGCGGCCTTTGCCTAATACTTCGTCTATATTCATGCTGGCTATTGATTGCAATTCCTCGTCTTCCTCGCTGGTATCAAAACATTCACCATTAACCGATACTAAAGACTGTAAGATAACGACTCTCCATATGGTTGCACAAATTTCCCTTTCTGGTAATTTGATTTCTTTGGAATTCGTCTCGGATAACCAAAAATCACAGTAGTGTAGAAAACGTTCATGCACCTCGCTAAAGTACTCCATGCGACATTTAATGTGTATGGGATTGGAGACCTATAGCAAAAGTAAGAATTTAAAAAATGATTTTAAAAAATATTTTCACGTCTATGTATAGTTTCATAGCGAACAGAATGATAAGCGTTTCAAACGTTAACCGTCCAGTTTTTACTCAAATTAAGTGTAATCCTACAATTATGTGTAATTAATCGAACAGAGGGTTATTTGAGATATCGCCTGGCTATCAAAACGAAATCAATAAAACTTTAAAAGTTATCTCTGTTGATTCCTGTTTAAGAGATGCATAAAAAAAAATTTTAGAAATTTTACTAAATGCCTACTTTTAGCAGCCCGCAAATTGTTATTTGTAAAATTTTAGAAACATTTTCCTGCAGTAAATCAAAAAGTAGAACTTGAAGAACTTGAAAACGTTTCTAATGTCCTAAAGCGTTGATTACAGATTTTTTGAGAACTTTAATATGAAAAATAGAATTACATTGCGTTCGCTCAAGCGAGTGGTTATTGAAAATAACTGTTTTATTGCATTATCTGAGAGTAAAACGAAACTTACTGCCATTGGTACTGGATAAATGTGTATTTTACACATTTTTCTTGGCTGTGGATAACGCCAACATATAACACCATAATCTTTTTTAATAATTTGTATTTGATATGGCAAGGGCAAAACCGCATCCGACATCAGTTCCACAAATTGAAAGGCCCCAGCCCTGAAAATAATAAGATATTTACCAAGAACATGTCCTTAAAATCTAGCAAATCTTATTACCTTAAATCATCTTGATAAAATTCTTCCCTTTTTAGACTTTTATTATTCTGAGTAAATGTACCCTTCGAAGGACATTTCAACTGCCTTAAAGTGTTACGGTTTATTTGCAGACTTGCCTTATCATGGTTTAAATGAAGCAACTGAAAGCGTTGCAACTCCTGTTGTACATAGGCAGCAATATTATTAAGGCCATCTGCAGCTTGTTTTAATTGGCGTAGTATATATATACCAACATCGGCTTGTATGACATTAAACTTCACTATAATGTTTATTAACGGCAAACGATTCCATGGCTCGCTTACAAAATCTATGGAGCCTTTTAAAGCGATAGGATGGAGAAAAATCTTTTTCTTTGTGCGTAGATAAAGGGCGGCCAGAGAATATTTTACTGAACACTTTTCAGGCCGTGTGAAATATTTTAAATTCACCTTTAAATCATTTAGTACCAAATTGCATTCGTACTCTTCATGATCTGTTAGAGTTATCGCAAAATTGTGGAATTTCACATTCAAACGGTCAGCGTTTAAAGTGTTTGCTTTCATAAGCATAATCTTTGACTTCCGACTAACCGGCTGTTGATAAGACATATTTGAATCATAACTATGTGAAGATTGCAGAGAGTCATATATGGTCATTGAATTCTTGCACAGTTCCTCAATATAATTTTCACTAATGGTAATTACCAATGGTTTCGAAAGCTCAATATCGATTTCGCGCATTTTTAATTTGGTTTGGTGAGCTTTGTAGGTCAATAGCGCAGGCGGTATACCGGTAGAATTTGTTTCACCAGGCATGGTATCAATTATTGTCTCAGAAAACAAACACATTGAATTCGCATTGACTCGCGACTTACCGGCGGCCGGCAAAAATACGCTCAAATTAAAGACGGAAAAGTTCACCACATAATCGTAAATGTTTTGGGTAATCATAAAACTAGGCTGGGAAATGGTGCAAGACATTAGTGGTCTTCCACAATTCTGGTCATCAAACGGTATACGATCCTCCGATGAATCGAAAAACTTAAAACAAAATACGCCTGCTACTAATGATATTGTCTTTGGTAAATGTCTTTTGATTGTAGTTGATGGCGTTGTTAAATGTGAGAGCGGCATTCTCTCGAGCAATGTTGAAGAGCTGTTCATTGATAAGAATCCCTCACGACCTGTTCGTGCATAATATGAGGGCTTAGAAGATATTGATTGAACGCCAGAATCAGTCTTAGCAACGGGTTCTGTATCTTCATCAATAGACTCAAATTGTGAGGAAGATCCCAAACGGCTGAAACGTCGTAACTCTGATTGAGTAGCGCTACCCTTCTGAATATGGTTCAGCGATTTTGATATACGTATGTTTGTGGAGGGCGTATTATTGGCCAATATATATAATGTGCTTTCTGAATACGAGTTGCTGTATGTTGGTGTCGTTAATGTTCCGGAGTGTAGCTTGCAAGCGTTTTGGATAGTTCTGAAAGTAAACAAAAACTTCTAAATAATGTCGTTCTCCAAGTCTTCGAATGAAAATAGTAGAAAGTTACTATACCAATAGGATAGAATAAAAATACTCAAGAGTCAGGGGGTACTCTTGTTCCACCTCAGCAGATCATCACAAATTCCGATTGCACGCAAACTACACTAAGGAATCCAATCGAAATCCAACAGCGCGATGGAAATTGGACAATCAAATAAATTCAACATTTTGCTCCCACAATTGAAAGTAAGCAGAGCAAAGACGACAAAAAGTATAAAGCTTTCTTGTACTAATATTTTGCAACAATTTATCGTCCCCCGATGTTTGCCTAAAAACGAAGCTATTTCTCTGGGTCGACTTTCTGTAATATTTGTTATATTTTTTACGAATGTCTTCAAAATATTCCAGCAAACCCCTCTAGACCCCCTTAAAATTACTTTTCTGATGATTAATTGCTAAATTAATTTTCTAAAAGTGTTTTCTTTTCACAAACATTGGATTGCATCGACTAATATATCTGGAAAAGTTTATTCTTAAATTGTCTTCTCCAAAAAGTTCTACTGGAGTGCGTGAGAAGAAACCTTCCTTCTCTAATTGCTTGCAAGAATCTAATGGAACTCCGCAACAGGTTGCTAAGAATCGTCAAGTTGACAAATTCGAACAAAAGGCATGCTGGTACCGACGCTGACGCTCATATCGCAATATTTTGAAAAATCACTATGATCTTTTGTATTTTTATTCTATCTTTCAGTAACTTACGTCTTAAACACTTATCGGATACTTACTCGGAAATTTGTTTTAACTTTCTCACGTGATTGCCAAACATATTCAATTGGTCCGTATTGATGTTAGCTACGAAATCTGATGAGCAATTAAATTCAATAGCTTCACCACATATAAGAATATTGTTGTAAACAATATTTGGTGCGTATATAGCAATTAGAGTAAAATTTTTAAATATTTCTATCAACCGCAATGATTGTTTACGTTCCGGATTATTCCATTCTACTGCAGGATTCGTATGAAAATTGTGATCCTTGTTTCGCATGTGCGTTAAGATTTCATTCCAATTACCGGAGGCAGCCGACAACTTTTTTACAGTTAATTCGTATTGGCGATCTTCCACTATGGAACCAGGAATGCTTAATATACCCATGGAGGCTGCTTTGCCATACACATCAGACCTCAAGGGTTTACGTTGCAAAGGATTTTGTAAATTGGGCGTAACATTGATACTATCAATTTTGCATATCAACACTGTACTCTGTTTTGTAACGTTACCCAGTGGGAAATAACAAGTAATGCCTTTACTTTCAAAATGCATTAGAGGTAGTTTGGAAGCTATGACTATAGATTCTCCTCTTTCTAATTGTCCTTCGTTTATATCACATTCGTTTTTCTCTATTAATGCACATAGGGGTTCCACGAATTCCTGAATTCGGTCAAAATCACATATCACTTCCATTGCTTGCACAACAATTACAATTTCGCTTATACTACGATCAGCCTCTCCCTTACGTTTCACTCCAATACGTTTGTAAAAATCTCTCAGGCAAACTTTTGTAATAACAACATTGATGAATGGAAGATCATTAGTTTCAGCTATCATTCGGATACGAAGACATTCTTGGGCCTGCCATTCGTTTGGTGCTTGAGATTTTTGACTATAATAATTTAAGCTGAAATTTCCAACTTTACTCGTATACTTGGTAAAATCATGCCCCTGATCGACCGTACAAAGAAAATCCTCTAGCTCAAGCACAATTTTACTTCTATGTGAATGCTCCGCGTGGTTTCCAATTTCTGCAATAACTTTTGCGACAGTCCATTGGCAAAAGAGTGAGATTTGATTAAGCATCGACTTATCTGGAATTATACAGAGAAAATACATATATTTCCTAGAGTGTTCGTATTGTGTGTATTTGTTTAAAACATATGATGTGAATGAAATATCAGAAAGTTACGACGTTGGCTGAAGAAATAGGTTTTTTATGCGTTGATTCTGATATGAAGTTTTCAAAAAAAGTAAATCAAATTTAAAATTTTTGCAAATTTCGCTTTATCTTTTACTATAAATTGTGGGAAATTGGGAAAATACCCAATGCTTTTAAGCGTTCGTTTTATAATACTTACTTTCATTGCCCGGCACAGCCGAAATGTCAGAATTCGAATCCAAATCCATGAATTCTTTGATATGTTGATTCTCTTCGGAAGTTGTTACAATTTTAACCGGCTGTGAATCTCTCGTAGCGCTTCCTTCACGTTTGGGTTTTGATGTCACAGTTGCCAGTTGCAGTATATCATGCAAATGTTGTAGATGTATTTGCACCATTTCAACATTATCACCATATATGTGAATGGTGGACGAATCCAAATGAAGATTTAAACATACAAGTTCGTTTACGTTAGTTGTCAATTGGTGGTCCACGTTTCCTTTAGCTTTATTGCAGGGTTTCGGTGATGGTGGTGTTGTGGACGATGATTCTTTATAGTGTTCACTGCCGGAGAAGATATCCTTCAGCGATCCTGAAGATACCGTTGAATTGTCATGAGATTTAGCTGTATATTCAGGAGTATACTTAATTTTGGGTTTAACCTTTGGCGATTGGGGTTTAAATGTTGAGGAATGTTGTTGTTGGTACTGTGACAGATCTGCATGGATGGCAGAAGTTTGCTTACGTTTTGTCATGGCTACTGTTAATGTGGTTTGCCAAGGGTTCAATATAGGATACAACAGGTCATTTTTAATGCATCCTACAGACAAATCCGCAAATTGTATAGTCCAATTAAACGTGGTCTTCGACGTCTGTTGTGGATTGACTTTAAGACGCAAACTAGATCGTGTTATGTACTCAGCGAATGTTGATTTCAGCAGCATCCGTGGCAAACATAGGCGGGTGTAAACTTCTTCTTTGGATGAGGTGGATAAATTTCTACCATTTGTAAAGCATTGATGAGTTATATCTATTTGACTTTGTGCTATTTCCATGTATATTATAATTGTGTTGAAATGCTTAAAATAATTTTTAATTTTCTCCCCATCATTTACTACATTTTCTGACTCCGTAGTGGCAGCATCTACTATAAGCGGTTCTGTCGTGGTATACTCTATACGTTCATCCTTTTCCGAGCTATAATGTATTGTTTCCTCTGGTTGAGATATTTTCCTTAAAGAACTCGCATTTCGCGACGATTTTCTTCCAAATACTTGTGGCATTGAAGGATTCGTTTGATATGCTAATGATGCTGAGGGGGCGGAACTTGTATGGTGGCTGTTTGCTGCCGGCGCGTTTTGCAAAGATTGTGTTTGTACTTCCGATTCAGCAGAATACTCTGGGAATAGAAATTGTTTGAATGTGATATTAGAATTCTGGCAATATGAGTAAACAACACAGTACAACAGCACTTTCAACAACATATGATACAATTCATGTACCTCTGAATCTCAAATCTTTTTCATTCCGTAATGATTGCAGTAAGGACAGCAATAGAAGCAATCAATTTCTACATATTACCCTTCTCTTTTTTTCATTTCATTTCATTTACAGTCTTGTAATTTAAAGCCTTTTGGCCAATATTAAACAAATTACAAAATGCATAAAATAAATACTACTTGAATTTGAAAAACAAAATATAACTTAGAATATAAAATTAAATTAACTAGTAACTAATTACCTATAACACTCAAATTGCACCACAAAGTAGGCGATATGAAGGGAAATAAAAATAATGAAAAAAATTAAATATTGAATAATTTATATATGTAGGTCAGGCCAAATTGCGTTTTTTTTTTTTTGTTTTTTTTTTTTACTAGAAATCATTTCTTCCGCACTAATAAATACATTTCAAAAGCACGTTTCCTTATACAGCGGCTTTCTGAAAATTTAGGTATTATATGACACATAGTCCGATAATTATTGTACGATATAGAGATCGAAATTTGGTAAAAGCAAACAGTCTATATAAGCTATTACCACCTGAGTGGCATCACACATGTCTAACTGCACTGATTGTATTACAATTAAACAAAGAAACAAATTAAAAACAACGCGAATATGTATAGAAGTACGTTAATTTGATTACGAACAAAAAACGAAGAAGGTCGGTAATTAGTGGAAATCTCTTGTCTTCGTTTAATAAGCAACATACATATACATACGTTTAAAATATAGACAACATTATATTCTTGAAAATTTAATGTCTTTGTCCTTTAGCAAGCACAAAGGACCAAGGAAAAGAAACATCACTTCTACCAATTTGGAAGTTTATATAGTTATATAGTTATATAGTTTTATAGTTTTTGTATAGTTTTACAATAAACCGATCGTACGGTAACATATAATTTTTACCATGCTAGATTTTGTCAAACAAATTAATGTATAAATCCTACCTCTAACCAATCGGCTGTTATCTTTACATAGGAACGAAAGATAATCCAAAAGATGTCGATCAGCCGCCAAATGAAATTTTTCTATCCATATACCAATCGCCGTATTAATTAGCTCTTTGCACTCCCTTTTCGATGATGACTTTTG
Source organism: Philornis downsi (assembly GCA_019455685.1). Classification (NCBI taxonomy): domain Eukaryota; kingdom Metazoa; phylum Arthropoda; class Insecta; order Diptera; family Muscidae; genus Philornis; species Philornis downsi. The sequence goes on along the minus strand of JAHXMU010000130.1, from coordinate 849,720 downwards.
CTGAGTAGCCGCTGATTCGCAAGTTTGTGACAAACATGGAAGCTGTACTTGCAATTCTAACCATTTGTTTTGATTGTTATGCGTTTTAACCGCCGTATTGAGAACATTGTAACGCTGAACTTGTACAAACTTCCTTCCCACTATTACATCCGATGCAAGGCCACCCAAAGTTCCGTTCCAAATGTCGTAGGTGTGATAGTAACGACGTTTTACACACAATTTAGAGAATAGACTATTTAACGACATAGAATCGGCTAATTCTAATGGATGATTTACAATATCTACCGCTTTGATAGCCAGATGAGGTTGAAACGACCACACGGCGCTGTATAAGTGCGTGCAGAGGAATAATTCTCTTTTAGAGAATTCAGTTCTAATATGATCGCACTGTAGATCGAGCTTTTTAATGGGAACTTCGTCAGTTTTCCAATGGTGAGGTTGTAGTAAGTTACCATAACTTAACTGCAGCTTAGGTATTGTAACCAGTCGTATAAAATTATCTTTTGATCGTGGCATTATACCAACAGAAAAATCCTTAACGCTTAATTCGTAATTGTCGTAACAGGCATTCAAAAGCTCCTGTGGTTTATCTGGCAACTGGCATGTTGTATGTACCAATTTATCTGGATTTAAGGGCGTCGATAAATTGCCGTCTATTTGATCAAAGTATAACTGCATGAAAGGTAAAGAATCCTTCACAGCACTAGGTAAGCGTTTATGTATACGATAACCAGCTTCCGGCTCCGTTTTGGTATAGATTTCGACGCGAAACCGTTTCAATTCGACTTTATATTTACATAAAGGTATTCCCTGCATTAAGGCATCGTAGTCTTCAACTAGGGGGGGATGTAATTTCGGTGAACCATCTGCCAACATTGCGCCACTTCTTCCACTGCCGCTCATAGTATGTTTATCACTATCGTGTGGACCCGTCGTTTGATGTTCTTCGTAAGCTATGGGTTTAGTTTTCGTTGATGCACATGTATCGTGTGTCTCAACTTTCTCTACATTTGATGAATATGCTGTTGAATCGTATGAATCAATGAAGGTTTTTATGACATTTTTAACCTGTACAAAAGTTTGATTGAAACGTAAAGTTATTCCAGCTGATAAAAGGCGGTATTGTCTGTGCAAGTCCGAGGTTTTTGTATCGGCTAAAGGAATAGGCGCACCGCCACTTTCTTTATAATCAGCATGAGCTGAGCGGTACGTGATGACATCAAATGCAAAAATCGGACTTCTATAAAGTAGATAATCATCTGTGATACGCGTAACATAATCCTCGTAATTGGTAACGCCCCATCCTCGGTCAGCAATCATACATTGTTCATCAAACAGTGACTTATCAATGAAGGACCGCATGTTGGTAAACTGTGAGGAATATGAAATCAACTTATTTGAGAACTACTACTACAGCTACAACTTACCAGTGCCGTTTCCATTAACGCCAGTGAATCCTTGTGCTCATCATTACGATACTGTCCCAATGGTTCTACATATATTGATGAAACACCCGCTCTAGTGCTACACCAATCAAGTTCCTTTACAGCCACTCTCTCAAAGTATAACCCACCAAATGTAAATCGTACAATTGGAGTATAACGTATACGCTTAATGCCACCCATAATGGCATCATTAATGAATTCCGAATTTTTTAAGGTAAAATTAAGCTCTTCAACATAGACACCAACATCTTTAGTATGACCGATCATATCGTCATTAGTATTCTCTACTTCGTCGGGTTCATCGAACGTGAAACTGGGTAATAAATTCCAAGCCCATGACAAATACGATGCTCCTACCGTATTGTTCGCACCATCAGCAACACGAGAATTGTCTTTATTTACTGAGGAAGCATCTTTTTCACCATCACTGTCCGGAGATAGAGATGTAAGGAACCTTATTAGGCGCATGAGCATTGGAACTTGTAACGAGGATAGATTAAGGTCAAGCGCCTGTGTAAAAATACCTATACGTGTTGTACTGCAACTCTTCATGGTATTACTGTTGTATTTTCGTAAAAATCGAATTTCTAAAGTGCATCTAAAAAACAGCAAATATTTCGATTAAATGCGTAAAGTGTTAAGGATTGTTTTGAATAATATGTAAGTTTGGAGAATTTTTACAGCCAAATATAAATGTATATTAGTTCGGCTAGCTAAAAATTCTAATAGCAAGAGATATAACCCATTTTTACAACTTTTATACATTCAGCGTATAATGGGGATAAAATCTTTATAAATAAATTACTAGAGATGATTATCTGCGAGATTGAAGTTTAGATTTTGTTTGAAAATGTCCTAAGCCTAATTTACATTGCAATCTAAATCCCATGAATATTCTTTAGATGCACGATCTGAACAAATGATTTTGAATGATAAGATCGAAACAGGGAAAACTTCTCCAGTAGAAAAAAAAAAACTTGATAGTATGAGAACTAAATGAGTATGTGAAAAAATAATATTTTTCAGTATTTTCTTTTCATATATTTTTTATTAAAAGAACAATACGTTTCAAATGTAAATTTAAATTTGGAAAGAATCAGTTTAAATTACCTAAAATACGGAAATATAATCCAAATTAAAAAAACATTATCAGTAATGAACACTCATATCAAAAATACTAAAAAAACTCATTTCATTTTATTTCATTGTACAAATTGTAATTTATAACCCCAAAGGACAAATCTGAAACAAAGTACAGTATAGCACTAGTTGGGGAAAACTGCTCTGTGAAATCATAAATATATTATTAGTATAAAAATTATCAATATAACAAAACAATTAAAAATATATGAAAGAAAAATATAAAAAATAAATAAAAACCTAATAAAATCCTAAGTTCCCAAATGCTAAAAAGCAATCTATCAAACCATTCCATTGAAAATATCTAAACTGATATATTTTGGTATGACGAGAATGTGTTTCTGTTAAGCCAATCAAACGGCAATGTTAACACCCTTTTTATTTGTTTTTACGTCCTACAGAAAGGTTATTCTGTTTGTAGAATAAGAAAATCCGGCGATGGACACTTCTTGATGTTGTAGATTGGAATCTCCATTCCAAACGTATTTTGCGCTGTTGCCCATTTCGCTGCCTATCATTGGTATGCTTGTTTACAAAAGCTATTTTGATGTATTTAAACTACAACTCTTCAATCAAGCTAGTTATGATAAATCTTTTAATATACATAAATATTAATATATATGAATATTATAATACAAATATTATCTGTATTAAATTAAAACAAAGAAAGAATATCACAAAATGTAACAGATATGTTGCTTTCGATCAGCTTAAAAATATTAAATTCAATGAATTTTCGTTAATATATTCACAAATTTGTTGCAGCCTCAGATAATCAAATAAAAAACGAGTCAGTGTATTCATGGTTCACCTCACTCAAGCTTTTTTCGAACCATACCAGACATCAAATCAAGTGCATAAAAGATCTACGGCATGAGATAATTATTTTTTAGAGTTTTTCCTATTAATAGAAGATTTCACTTATTTGGCGATGAACAGATTCAGATACATAAATGTTCGTACATGTATAAGTAAGCAGTGGGGCAATCATTTCAGCGCTTACATAAATGCTTGAAAATATATATCATGAGCACAGCATTTGATTATTCGAAGAGTATTTTGAGTAAGAATAGCAAAGTACGCACTTCACTACATCCTATGGGCAGTACAAACTTTGTGTATAAAATATTTTAAAAATCAAATAAATTTATATATGAAAATATTCCAGGAAAATATTATGAAAAACAAGTTCTACATAAATTACTTCTGCATAAATTATGTCCGCGTTTCCGATATGAAACTTTTAAATTTTGTCATTCCGTTCGTAGAACACAATTGTATATTTCTAATATTTGCCATCTCACAGCCCGATCTTTTAATGCAAGAATACCTCGTAGTTATAATGCATGGCTAATGAGCTTAGAAATTTAAAAGTATAATATGACATTTTTCGTAATAAACTTATCTGTCATACGCAGTCGGTTCTTAGATAGGTGAATATCGTTCCTTTATACTTTAATGGCTGCATTTATGAGTAATATTTAATTAAAGTTTATTTTATATGATTTTTTAAGTCCACTCTGGAGTAGTATTTATTTTAATTTATGCATATTACGATTTGCTTAATAGTTTCGAACTGTAAGATTGTTATCTAAAATAATTTTAATGTGTTAACTAAAACAATTTGTGCAACTTGGACTGACTGTATCGTTCAAAAACAATTTGTGCAACTTGGACTGACTGTATCGTTCAATATTTAATTTTTTCTCAAATTTTTTATTTCCGTACATTTCGCCTATTTTTAGTGCATTATTTTAGAGCGTTATAAGTTAATAGTTGCTAGTAAATTTTATGTAATATTCTAAATTATATTTTGTTTTTATTTTCTAATTTTAATTGGAGTAGTATTTATTATATGTATTTTGTAATTTACTTAATATTGACCAAGAGGCTTTAAATTACAAGGTTGTTAAATAAACGAAACGAAATCAGAAACAATACAAACAATTCATGTTAACTAAAATATCTATACAGATTGCAATCGTTAAATAACATACAATATTCAGACAATTTTTTATTTGGTAAAATAAAATATTGTAAAAAATTAGAAACACGTTTATTCTGTCGAATGTGATTTCTAGTTCTAATGAATGCAAACCATAAAGATTCTTGGGACTTATACGCATTCCCGCAACATCTGCAATTCCAATTACAGTTGCATTTATCCATTGTAAATGAAGAAACAACAAATTGTTGATTGCTTGCTTATTTGTTTACATTTTATAAATATATTTTTGAAATACAATTTAGGAAAAGCTCGAAGGCTATTCAATCCAAACCAAATAAAACATAAATTTTAATAGTTAAAATATTATGCTTTTGAAAGCTTTGTTGGTCGCGGCTAACTTGTTCAGTTTCCCGATATCCAAAAGTATTTGCAATTGCTGGTAGCGTTCTGATACCGACCTTTTTTAATAAATATGGATTCAGATAGGATAAGATAATTACAAATTTTTTATTATATGGGCTCAACGCCAGGTTTGCTTTACAGAGGCTAATAGGAATCTCCGGCTGTTCATGCAAAAATACCACAACAATTAGTAGCATTAAAATATTTAATATCACGACAGATAAAAAAAGAACTATGCTAGAAGCATTTCTAAATTATCAATTAAATATTTTACTAATTAGAGTTTAAAAGTTGACAAAGCTGAAATTCCTTTCAAGTATGTTTGTATTCAAATGTCCCAGCAAATTTCACACGTTGCTTGGTCAACTTTAACCGACAAAACGCGACATTTCAATCCATTACTTAACGGATTGGAGCAAGTTATTGTTTGTACAGGGTGGGCCATAAGGGTGTTGGCGGTTTAAATATTCAATTTCTCGGTAACGCGCGGCGCGGGGTGGCGGGGGGATATGTTGTTCGCTGCGCCGCTTCCTGGAAATTTAGTCGCCATGGAGCCGTACACGGGAGTGCAGCGTTCATTTTGTGTCCGAGCGTATTACAAAAACAATAAATCAGTGATTACTGCACAACGTTTGTATCGGCATGAACACGGTTTACACGATTTAAGTGAAGTTCGAAGCGCCAATGTGGTACGAAAATGGATCAAAATGTTCGAAACAACCGGCTCAACAGTACCAATTACGGTTCGTGTTCGTGTTTCAGTTCACGACGGTTAGAGCGAACAATTATTGCAACATGCTAGCAGACTTTTTGGTGCCAGCTTTGCAAGAACTTCAAGGCAATACCTCGAGGATGTGGTTTCAACAGGATGGGGCCACATGTCATACGGCTAGGGTATCCATAGAGCTGCTGAAAAATGTTTTTCCTGGAAAACTCATTTCGAAAAGGGGGTATATTGAATGGCCCATGCGATTATTATCTATGGGGCTACCTCAAATCGGTAGTCTACGAGAATAATCCGACCAATTTAGAGCAGTTGAAGAGGAACATTATTCAGGAAAGTAACAAAATACCGAGAACAACTTTTCAACGAGTTTTCCAAAATTTGCGACTTTGATTCCAAGAGTGTCAAGCAGCCGAGGGAAGCCATTTGGACAACATTATTTTTAAGTCTTAAAAATTCCCATGCTTCTACTTTTTAAAAATACAAATATATTTTTTTTATATTTCGTAGTTTTTTTTTTAATTGAATATTTAAACCGCCAACACCCTTATGGCCCACACTGTATAATAGGTAAATTATCTGTGGCATAATCTTTATATAAAGAAGATGTATCGTCTTCCATAGGGTTAAAGACAAAAAAAAATCTGTGCTAATTACAGAGCTTCGTGACTTATGCCGAGCTTACATACATACACGAAAGAAGGGCACTTTAAACGTATGTATATTATATGAGAAGCTTATATAGCATTAACTTTAACTTTGCACTTGATTTGTTCGTAAATTTGTACGAAATTCGCGATCCTTACGATATTTTGGACTTTAAGTCCATGACATTTTTATTCCACAACAGATTATAGTTAAGCACACTCCTAGATAAGGCCCACTTTCTGATTCATCCATCACATCACCAATCACATGAGCGATCATATCTATATCATTGGCAGAAAATTGTGGCCTAAATTTCACGACTCTTGTTTTGCTTGCATTCAAAATCAGCTTACCCAACCTTAGATATTCACACAAAATCGCACCATCATATCCAATTTGTGTTTGTAATACTAAATAATGATCATAATTATTATCAATATGTAATTTTAATAATAATGGCGGTAATACTCTAATACATATTACAAAATGCTGTCTATTTCTTTAAATGATCTTAAAATAATAGCTGTGGTTCTCATAACTCTTTATGAGAACCTCGTCCTTGTTTTAGTCACATTGGAAGCTGACACAGAAGTCACTTATTTTAATAGTTTCCAGTAAAGCACATACTTCTAAACGTAAGAATAGTCCTGAAAATCTGCCACAATATATTTCATATGCTTATCCTATAACATTTCCTTATAAATTTCCCATTTTATATCTAATGTTATTTAACATTTCAATACGAAAAGCTAACCATGCTAACACTTTTTTTCTCTATTGCTCCAAACTGAATCATCTTCCCCAAAGCATTCATATGTCTTATGTCTCACTCACCTATACAAAACCGGTTCCTGACAAACATCTATTTGCCCAGCGGAATTACGTTTGTCTAAACATATAGTCAAATCAGAAATATTTATCAATTTTCTCATTAGAACTTTATGTAGATTTACATCCACCATTGCTGGTTGCCACTGTTCATTGGCCGGGCTGTAACTTAGATATTGAACATTCATTGAAACGACGATATCCTCTTCGACGTACTTCAAAATAATATTCTGGCACTGCACATTGATGTTATTAACAATTTTCATGGCCAAACCAGAGCCCATGGATGATGTTTCATCCTCTTTGCGTCCTTTATTGTTGCCACCATCCTGCAGGGAAGAGTGCTGAGGCGAATTGCTAGCCGATGATTTGGCGCCACTTTCGTCCGACTTAGCCTTCAAAACAAATTCGATGGTATTTATCAAAACCCGAATGGGTTCCGATGTTATTTTGGTCCATGGCACCTGTATCGCCAGCTCATGTATGTGACCCGATAAAAATTCAAAGGGCAAATTCAATTCTTGCTCCAGGACATCCAAGCGTAGATCTAAATTTTGGAATGCCACCTCGCCCTCCCACAGGGACACTTGAAAATCCTGCGGTCGGATATTTTTCACATATTTCGCCAAATAATTGAGGATAATGGGAGTTATGTAGGATTCAATCTTAAACATTTTGCCGCAGAAATATTTTCGATGTTTTCTTTCTCAACGCCTGATTTCAATTCGCCTCCGTGGTACACGTCATTTTGATGTAAAACAAGCGACTTAGAACATCATAAGACTAAAATTTACTTTAAATTCTATTCTTTTTTCGTAAAATTTAGATTTTTTCAGGAAAAAATATTAATTTCGGACACACGTCAATTAGAGCAAACAGCTGATTTTAAAATAAATAGTTTTGTATAGAGATGCCAAGGTCACACGCGGCATAAATTGATAAACACTTGCCAAAAATTGCTAAACTAAATGAGAAATGTAGAGTGGCCTCTCGTTAATTTCGGGACACAGAATCCAGAATTCTCGGTATATTTGAAATACGGAAAATACTGAATTTCTGGAATATATTCCGTTGTCGTCATGGTGATGTAGACAAGACATTTTTAATGGAAAATTTCAAAATTTCGTAACGTAACATGTAATGTGTTCACCTTGCTCGTTTCTTAGTTTTATTTCGGATTTCGAAAATCTTCTCATTGCTGCATTTAGAAATTTCCAAAATTTGGTTGGCTGATGCTGCAGTTTTAAGGCATTTTCGAAATAGTATTGGTTCACTGAAATTTCTGAAGCAATCTTAATGATCTTGCTTATTCTTTTCAATATAAATTCAAGATCAAAATGTTTACACTTTTTTCCTTTTAAGCTTCATCAATCAATAAATTTTTTGTAAATTACCTGTTATCCATGAAGTTATTTCATACTTCAATAATTTTCCTTCTTTGTTAATAATTGTTGATATTTTTACTGCACCTGAGACTTTGGCAATTAGGTAGGCCATATCACAGATCGAAATTCCTGTTATATTCGAAAAAGACAAATTGCGATTAACGTGGTATTTCACATTGCTATAAATGATATTAAAACGTTCTGTATCCAAAAAACCAGCATTACTACTGCTGGATTTATGTCTACAGAATATTATATTATGGTCCGAAAGATTGCATTCGACAGAAAAAATTTCTAAGTTAAACTCCTAATTACTAAAGACATTAACAATAGATGCACCACTGGATGGCCGGGTTACCATATTGTGTCAGTTTTATAACCATAACAAGCAAGTAAATTCATTAAGTCTGGCAATGAAGAACTTTAAATGGTATCCAAATTGGAATCACCAGCAAGAATGATGAATGGCTTACGGCGTCCCATGTTAGCTTTCAGTGTAGAAAGTACAGCAGTATTAGGGATATGTGTCCGGAGATTAGTTCCTCCCCATCCTTGGAACATGTTATAGAAGTTTTTGGTTTGATCGAGCTTGGCCGTACATCAGAATTTGTAGATCAATGTAGTGTTATCCTGTACACATTGTTTAATATTAAGGATAAGGAGAAAAATATAAGAAAACTGGCGATGCCGGTTTCTTGGCCAAGTTATCCGTTTGTAATGCTAAGCCAAAAAAAAAGATGAATGGCTTTCTCCCAAATCAGTTGAATAATTTCTATAGAACTCCCAACGCAGCCTTCTGAGCGGCGACAGCGAACAGCTTTATATTTGCAGCAAATCACTTTAAAACTAAGTTTCTTTTATACATATAACATCAGTTATGTTGTTAAAACGTAATATTAGACTTTTAAATCTATTAAATTTGTTTAATGAAGAAAAGCTTCTGATGTTAATTGATGTTATGCTGAAAAGTTACTTACTGACTTATGCTAATTCGATTCAAAGCAATTAAATGATGTAAGATAATAATGATTTGATTTGAAATTCATGTAAGTTAATAAGTGTTATCAATTGATGGAATAAATTAATAAACAACCGAGCATTGATTACAGGTGCTAATATTAGTAAACCTTCTCACATTCAGCTTCGAAAATTGTTTAGTGTAAACCATCCATTCTTTGCGGAAGAACCTTCGCCAATTTCGTTGATTTTTTGTTCTCCGAAAGCTTTGCCATATTGCTTTGCATTGAAACAATGATGCCAATCTTTGTATCACCCCACAGCAGCTGTGAAAAAACAAAGATGCCATCATTTTTTGTGACAATTGGAAATTACTCAGAAAAAAAGAGTAGGAGTTTTGTTCTGTAGCAAAAAGTCCTCGCAAGTTTGAGAAAATTTCTTTCTTAAAGTGTCCTCTGATATAAAGGAGATTTTATTGAATAAAATAAGCCTCGTAATTAAATTCTGCGTACCGAAACGCCATCAGTGGACGTGACTATTGTGAAAAAAACAAAAAAAACTTGTGTAGTTGGTCTATAAAAAAACCTCTGCCGTCGCATGTTATTCGAGTAGTAGATAATTACATTCGGACACCGAAAATGTTTCACACAAAATCGATCGAATTTTAAGAACTTTTTTTGTAATCCTGCTTTCGATTTTCGTCTGCAAGAGTAATAATGGAGAACAGAAAAAACTACAACATTAGTTGATATATATCGGGGCCGTCGTTTCTTACACACACACACTGACACACACACACACTCACAGAATCTCCTTCCGTGGCAGACAGCACCAGGCAGCATCGGAGGAATCACCAATCAGGAGGAGTCATCTAAGCTTAAAAGAGCAAATTCTCCTTCCCCCTCCTGTCTAGTAGGAGTTAAAATCAAATTACCATCTAAGTAGCAATAAACGTGATAAATAAAGGTCGGATCTCATAATAATAACAGCTTTAAACAAAGGGAAAATGGTGGGTTCAAAAGCACAACAACCAACACAGCAACCTAGTAAACATCATAATCATACGTCACAGACACAGCAACCACCACAACCATCCCCGCAAATACATCAGCATTCACCACGACTTCCTCCACGGCCCATTATTGGTGGCGGAGATGCCGTTCCATCACCCGCTACTTCACTTAACTCACCGTCATCTCTGTCCACCACAAGTAGCAACAACAAAGACACATCGGCTTGCACCTCTGGCGGCAACATGGACATGCCACCGCCATCATCCAACAACGTGTACGCATCTCCCCACAGCGGTGGTGGTGTGAACAACAGCATTAGTAACTGCTTCAGGAGCAATGGCATAAATAAAATTAGTATAAATCCATTTCACACATTAATCGGATCGCATCCATCCTCTTCCGCCTCATCGACATCGATAACATTTGACGCAAAAATTAACACTGCCTTACTAAGCAAGCAAAAATATGCCCAAAATGATTACAGGAACAAACAGCAAAAGTCCCAAGAGAATGACAACTCTGATGGCTGCACAAAATCGAAGGACTCATCATTAGCACAACACAGTTTTAATACCCCCAATACGAAAGACGTAGTAAAATCATCATCTAAGCAACCTCTATTAACTAACACAGGTCCTACAAATACTCCAACGAAATCCAGCAGTTTAGTTTGTAAACCAGCAAAGGCTTCATCCGCCCCCGAATCGCAACAGGAAGCAGCCAACGCTTTGCTCCAGGTCCAAAGCAAACCAATTAGCAACGCTTTAGTGCCACTCGCAGCTACCCAAACCAATCTATTTTCCTTCCACGAGCAAATTTTAATGTCGGGCCAAGAGAAGAGTGCGCTGGCCGAGAAGCCGAAGCCTTTGATTGTGTCGCCCCATCAGGTCCTGGTATTGTACAACGAAAAACTTACGCCATACGAGCGTAAGGAGATATTGTCGTACAATCACATCTATTTCATAGGAGCCAATGCCAAGAAACGACCTGGTTTCTTTGGCCCCAACAATTGTCATTATGACAACGAACAAGGTGCCTATCTACACATACCCCATGACCATGTTGACTACCGCTATGAAACGCTTAAAGTTATTGGCAAGGGCAGCTTTGGGCAAGTAATCAAGGCATACGATCACAAGACGCACGAACATGTGGCCCTCAAAATAGTACGCAATGAAAAGCGTTTTCACCGCCAAGCTAAGGAGGAGATACGCATATTGGACCACTTAAGGAGCCAGGACAAATATAACACCATGAACATCATCCATATGTATGACCACTTCACTTTTCGCAATCATATGTGTATCACATTTGAGCTGTTGAACATCAACCTATATGAGCTAATCAAAAAGAATGGCTTCAAAGGATTCAGCCTTCAGTTGATGAGAAAATTTGCTCATTCGCTATTGCAGTGCTTAGACGTGCTCTACAAGAATGAGATAATTCATTGTGACATGAAGCCGGAGAATGTTCTGTTAAAACAGCAGGGGCGCTCTGGGATAAAAGTAATCGATTTTGGATCGTCCTGTTACGAAAGTCAACGGGTTTACACCTACATACAATCGAGATTCTACAGGGCACCAGAGGTGATACTGGGCACCAAGTATGGTCGCCCCATAGACATGTGGTCGTTAGGCTGTATTTTAGCAGAACTGCTGTCGGGGCGTGCTTTATTCCCCGGAGAAAACGAAGCCGACCAATTGGCCTGTATTTTAGAAGTTCTCGGTATGCCTCCAAAGCACTTGCTGTCCAATTCAAAACGGGCTAAAATGTTTTTCAATTCGGAAGGCTATCCTCGATATTGCACCATAGGTAAACTGTCTGATGGTACAGTTGTTTTAGTCGGAGGACAATCTCGCCGTGGCAAACCTCGGGGACCTCCGGGCTCGAAGAGTCTGTCGAAAGCCTTAGATGGGTGCAATGATCCCCTCTTTTTGAATTTCATCCGAGGTTGTCTTGAGTGGGACCCGGAAAAGCGACTAACGCCAGGCGAGGCATTAAAACATCCATGGCTTAGGAGGCGCCTGCCCCGGCCACCGACAAGTCAAAGCGCCATAGTCAGTGGTAGCGTCGGTGCTGGTAACACTTGTGATGAAAAATCGCCCATAAGTGCAAATCCCAGTAGCGACAGCGGCCGAGCCAGCGATTCTTCCGCCAACACGG
>JAHXMU010000130.1:755348-837057 GCA_019455685.1 Philornis downsi | reverse complement strand
GGAGCCACCAGACTTCATCGACAACTTCGCATCAGATCGATGGCGGCAGTAGGACATATAGCAAATTATCTACAGCCTCAGAATTTTCATCGGGAGCTTATCCAGACTCGAATCTCATTTTATTGTCCAATACCAATTCTCAGAGACGTGGTAGTGAGAACTCGTCAAAATCGGCAACTAATCAACAGCAGCAACAACAAGCTCCTGATGAATAATTTTATTAAAAGTAAAGGAAATAGCGTTGGAAACTCGTGACGTCGTATTTAGTTATACTCGTATGTACAGTATTTAGTTTGTTATACTATAAGTCTGAAATTGTTCATTCGAATTAGTGTGTTCATATAGATTATATTATGAATGTCGTATGATTTAGATATTAATAATTCAATAAAAATCCAATGATTCTGGAAAGCCTTTCATTAGCAAGAATAACTGCTGACATGTTTTCTACATTAAAGCTTGCAATTGATGATATTATAAAATAAACGGTTTTAAAATTTGTTCACCTCATTTAAATTGTGAAGAACTGAAAGAAAAGGTGAAGTGATAACGTCGTTTTTTTTTTTTGTTATAGTATAAGTCTTTTTTATAGTCCATTTTAGTTGAACTAAGTGCAGATATCATCTTTGTTTAAATCTAAACAAACGCTTTTTGAAAAATATTTTAATGTTGTTAGCGTTGTTTCAGCCACCACCAAATTCATCAAATAGGTAGAGTTCACACAATTGCTTTGTTGACATGTCTTTCGCTTATATGAAATGAGTCACACAAGTAAGTTGTTGGTAAAAAAAATCCTTTGTCATTGAAAGGGTTTATTTTTGCTATGGCAGATTGATTACACAAAATTAGAATGACTCTGCAAATATTTCTGTTTGTTTGAATGCAACTACTTCTATGCCTCTAATGGGTAAGCAAAGTTTGTCAGTTTCTTTAAAAGGAATTTATCTCAGAAGAAAATTTTCTATAATTTTTAATATCCTTATTTTTCTGCAATGTGTTTTGCGTTAAAAAAAATTCTTAAGTATAGAAGTTTAAGAAAAGATGCCATGTAGGAAATAGTAGGGTAATATTATAACCTTTCGATACAAAGAAATTAAAATTCGATCCACATAGAATGGGTAGACAGAAACAGGAACTGTCGTAAGGAAATAAAATACTGCAAACTAAATAATATGGAATAAACATTAAACAAATACAAAGAAGAACAAGAACACACCCTCCCATACAAAATAATTTTTTAGGCAGTGGCAATGAATCATATTATAACAAACTATATACTTAAAAGTTCGTTGTGGAATTGTATTTTTTAAGGATCGTAACAATTATGAGTAATATTTATAGGACCATTTTTAATCATTATTTATTGATTTTTATTAATCAAAATAAATTGTATTTTCATGTGAAAAAATTGTAATCATTTTTGAGTTTTACAATAAAATCCTGAATAATAATTAAAAATAATTTTAGATTTTAAAAATCAGAAACAATAAATATGATGCATTTTATTTTTAAAAATCGTGATGATTTCTTATTTTATAAATAAAAAGTGAAACTTAAGAGCAGTTTTAAAGAACTAAAAAATAAAATAAAAATTAAGCATTGATTTTGTTTTCTCAGTCATGGAAATAAAAATAAAAAATTTCTAATTCATTAAGAAAATATGGATTTCTTATTTGGATCTTCAGAAAATTTGTTTAGTATTATTGTTTTCTGTTGAAAAATATTTGTTAATAAATGTACTTATGCACCTCTGTCATTATTTATCCGCTAATGAAAACCAAAGCTTTAATAAAATTTAGATTTTTTCACACATATGTTGACATTTTAAAATTTTTGAATTTTATTCTCATGATTGGGAAAATAAAAACCAATCACTCATCTTTAAAAGCGATTATGATTTTTAAAAGTAAAAAATTATTTTTAATTATTGTGTTTAGTTTTAATTAAAAAGCCCGAAAATAACTAACTAATTTTTATAATAAAAATCGAAAATAAGTATAAGTTTGTATAATGTTTATAGAGTCCATCGAGAAAAGCTGATTCCATTTCTTATATTTCATGTATTAGTAGGATGTTTGCTTATCAGTGACTTTTTCAATTAAAAATCAACCTAATAACCATAATTTGCTGTCCCTGACTTCTTTGAAAGATTTTGACGTTTAAAATTGATGAAGTCGGGTCTCATATTCCAATAAGTTCGATATCTACTGCAACAACCGGCTATGTTGGTCAGTTGTTTTGGTATTTCGAATTTTTTTTTTTTTTCATTTCATTTATCCATACATCGTGATGCAGGAAAGCCAAAAAGGCCATTTATATACCATCACAAATGAAACATAAAATTCTTTAATACAATATTAAATATCTAAAAAAGAAGATAACTCTCGCTTATTTGTAATACGCTTCTGGAATTTCCGATTACTGAAAATTGTTCCTACTGCTGAAAATGGGCAGAAACAGGACATTAACAAATGATCGGCACCACAACCATTTTGACAAAAATAGAGAGCAAATCTTTTCTCAATTATTTTATTGTTATAAAGTATTAAGTAGTATTTGTCTATCAATTACTACAATAAATGCTTTCCATTCTATTTTTAATACTACTTGTGCCATATTAAAAATAGCTCTTGAAAAAATTGTTGACCCCCTGAAAGGGAATGCATAAACGCATGCATTATTTTCTCTTCTAATTTAACAAAACGTATGCCGATGATAAGATAAAAGATTTGTAAAAATACTTATGTCGACTACGGTGGGTCATATGTATATTTTGCATGTTGTGGATGTCTGAAACTGGTGAGCTGATTGTTATAAGATACATTATAAAAGATTTATAGCTTTTATTTTTATACATTTTTTTTTGAGGTAAAGCGTATCAGAGTTGTTCGCATAAGTTTTTCATTTAATTTTTTTCATTTATTTTTATTCATTAATAACCGAGCCATATGGAAGTGTACGGTTTAGAAAAATCTTTACGAAGTTTTGTAATATCTGCAAGGAGGCATAGAAAAACACATCACATCACAGCACATATCTTCTAAGATGATCTAGTTTCAAAAATGGTTTCATTTGTTCCCTCTACTTTTCCCTTTCCCTTGCCATTACTACACAAGTAAACCAAAATTTGCAAAACCAGACCATTAATGCAGTATTCGGTATCAGAGCAATCTTGAGAAAAAAAGAGAGTGTACCATTTCTTAATTATTTACTTTTTTATTTCAAATATTTATAATATTTTCATACCTTCCTTCCACTTTTCCTATACGCCACAAGTAAACCAAAATTTGCAGAACCAAGCCAATAATACAATGGTCGGTACCAGGGGAATTTTGAGGAAAAAACAGAGCGTATAATTTTTTAATTATTTATGTTTTTATATCAATTATCAATTAGAAACTCGTAAAATCTTTCCTAGTTTCTGCTCCTAAAAAAATTCGATTTTCATTTCTTCCTTTTACTTTTCTCTTTCCATTATCGTTACGCCGCAAGTAGAGTCTGTCTGTTTAAACGAGTAGGCGTCAAAAAATGTGTTTCCTTTTCTTTTCAAATCTGGAGCCACAGATGATATATTGGAAAACAGCAGTATCGAAAACAATATATATAGAAAATAATAAGACCATAAACTAACTTTCATTTCAATTCTTTTTATTGATCCTGAGATATTAGGAGTCAAAACGAAAAATTCAAGTAGGAAAATAATGTATTTTCCACATATGTTTTCGACAAAACAATTCCCAAATTTAAATTATTTCACCAACATTTACACGTAATGTGACATTTCTTGTTATGCCACTTGATACATAAATTTCAATTGCATCCAAGTAGATTACCATTTGGAAAGCTACGGCTTCATCGTTTAAAGTGATTTCTTAGCTCGTCCTATGTTGAAACAGGTAGTTTACAAAATATTTCCTCTGAAGGCCTAGATTCTCTACAACTCTCCCCCATACACCTTATAACAGTTGGTTATAGCTATGAGTAATAATAAAGATACTATAAAGTACTTCACTGATAGACAAACTTTAAAAAAATTGTTTCCTTTATGTTGAAATTCCTTCCTTATTATTTAATTATCTGTAATTTAGAGTCCTTAGATCTAGATCTATATAAACAAATTACAAAATGCTTCATATAAGTAGAACTACTCTTTTACATTATTATTATTATAAACATAAAAGAGATAAAATTACAAAAAAAAATTTAAATTAAAAATAAATAACAAATTTATGTTTACAAAAACCAGATTTTCAATACATTTTTTCGAAATTGCCGGGTAGTAATATTGCTGCTTCACGTTATGATTGGAAGAGAGTTCGATAACCGAGTATCTTGTATTCCTTGAAAGGTTTAAAAACTTTATAAGTTTTCATATTATTATGTAGGTAAATTTATTTAACTACGGAGAGAATTTCATATTTCGCTTTTCGCAATTAATGGGCTATTCTAATTTAATCCTAATGCTTCATTTTACGTTTCCAGTAGGCTTAAAACGTGTTTCATACAGCAAATTACATTTGTGTGGTGATTTCGATGGCATTTTAGCGGGGTAAGAATTCAGTAACCTTAATGAGTCTTTGGTTGGTTTCAATGGTTAGACATTAATAGACTATATAAATATTCCCTAATACCTTACAAGCACTGATTCAAACTAAATTTCCGTCGCAATTTTATTATGATGTCCGTCTAACTTAAAATATATTTCATAGGGAAAGTGCAGTAGATTACAAATTTTAGGCGAATACAATTTTTTAAAATTTAGCACTTTTTTTTAACTTTTTGTGCCAAGTTGTTTGAAAACATAATCCTGTTGCATATAATTTTATTTTATTAATTTATTTGGCTTGTAACTTAAAGCCTTCCGACCAATTACATGTTAATTACAATATGTAATAACTCATATATTAGATTTAATAATAAAAATAACACAATACAAGTTTTATATTAGATTTTTAAACATATATTTTGATATTAAAGATGATATCATTTTTAAGAATATAAAATATGAAAAACGACTAATTTGGAAGTTAATCGGCATATAATGTAGAAATATAAGATAATCGATATGTAGAGAGGGCTGCTCACAATTCAATGGAAATGCTCAAAATTTTACTGGAAAGTTTAAAAGTGTTGCAGAATGCGCTTCTTGTGCGAATCGGGATATAATTTAAAACATTTTAAATTGCTTTGCAGTAAATTATAAATTTATTCTACTCTGGCTACATAAAGCACGACACATCAGTGTGATTACTTTCGGAGTAAGAAAGAAGCTGTTTATTACGAGTTTAATGTGAAAAATTAAACAAATTAAAAAGAAATTGAGGACTAACATGTCGAAAAACTTCATAAAACAGCAACAAAAACCTCACATCGATATAATTTTTAAAACTACATCCCAAGAGACGCACAACATACGACGTTATATGAACACGACGCCTCAGAGAGTATAAGATAATATAAGAGAATTTTCCTCATACATTCTGTTTATTTTTGCAACTATAAAGTTCTACACAACATAGGCATGATGTAAGTATGAAATAATTTTTCCTTATCGCTAAATCAGTGTTATAAAAACTTCTAAGTGAACATTTTAAATGCCGGTCTACATTATCCACATGTTTAGTTAAAGTTTAGTTTGTCATAATTAAATGACTACTTTTCGTTTTAGATTCCAAAAATGTTTAACATAATTTAAAAGCCTTTAATAATTAGAAAATACTAATACTAATATTTCAGGTATTCATATGAAAAATTGTTTACTGTTTTACGAATTCATATTTTTTTATTATTTTCCAGCTTGTTTAAAAAACGATGCGTATTTTAATTTTAGATAATTTAATTTATTTTTATTCAGGATTGCAATTTTAACCCTTAAGACCGATTTTATTAAATTACAATATTAATTATGTTGTAATATACAAACATATTAATTAATTCTCCATAATTCGATAACAAATACATTATAAAACTTTACAATGCTAATGTAATAACAATTTTATGCATCTTAATAGCGAAAAAATATGATTTTCATTTTGTATGTTTTTCGTCCAATACGGAATTATAACTTTAATTGTAATTTACAGCTACTCCATAATATAAGGGAAAATTTAGTAGCAGATTAAATCGTAAAATTTTATAACTACCAGTACTTTTTTAAGATGTAATTAACTAAATAACTGAGGTACTACACAAATAATGGAAAAAATAACAATTTTAGCTATAATCGTTTTCCCATTGAGAATGGAAAAAAAAGACGGACAGCATACTATCCGACGGCAGAGCCAAAGAAAAAATTGTTCATAAGTGAATAATTATCGATGAGGAATATCATTGAAATACACAAGAAAACTCTTTTTGTAAGTGTTTTGGGATGAAGAAAACATTTTTATAGTATTGGAAGTTTGTTAAACTGCCTGACTGCTCTTACATCTCTTATTACTTTTATACATTTGCTTTTTTTTTATTTATTTTAATTTATTTACAACTTGTAATTGGAAGTCTTACGGCGAATTGAATAGCCATATAAATAACCTCAAAATTTATTAAAAAAGAAAAGTAACAAAATTATCATTTAGAGAAAAGGATTAAATATTAATATTAAATTTTAGTATTGTTTGGAGTTGTATATTTGCCACATGGGAATGTAGATGTTTTTGAAGATATTTATTATGACCTATTTACTAGGTACTCCAACGTTATTGCTATAGGTGATTTTAACTGTAATCTTTTCAATATTACCAAATATATGTCTACGCCATCGGCCTGCTCTAGGCTGGGCTTGGCAGTCATATATAATTTCTATCCCACTCACTTTGATATTGCTCACAATGCTACATCCTTGCTTGTAAGTAATTCTATATTGTTAAAATTTTATGACCAAATTTAGTGTCCTGCAAATCTCATCATTCCCTAATTTTTGAATCTCTTAATTACATGCTTTTGTAAAGAATTTGTGCAATTTCGTAATTACCACAGTGTAGATTCGAATGGGATTTTTACATATTTATTAAGATTTAACTTTGACAGTCTAAAGTAGAATTACAGAGAACTGACATTGTAGAATTGACATCTAATGTAGAATTGCAGCTAAACATAATTAAATGCCTTGTATTCAATCTTTTTTCCTTCGTGCAACTTGCCACTGCCATTCAACAAAATTGGTGAATTTTTTGCAGGTATAGAAATAAAGCCAAGTCCATTCTTTGGAAGGTGAAAAGAAAGCATGGTGTGCAAGTCTGGGAATATGAGTACTTCTCAAATTTGGCTTCATCTTAGAGCGGAAGGCTACATGACGAACAATAATGAAATTCCAGATATTGATGTTCATAATATTAATGAACACTTCGTGATCAACAACTACAGCTCAAGTAGTAAATTTCCGACTGAGACTCAAAATCGCGGATATACGTTGTCATTTGACGTCATTATGGAAGAGGATAATTCTACAGCAATTGGTGCGGACAATGAACCAATAAAGTTTTTAAAGCTTGTATTTCCTTATACATCTGGTCTCCTGTTGCACTTTGTTAACACCATGTTTACAACTTCAACTAAAACTAATAAGTATACTTCCAGTTCTTTCTAAAGTTGCTGAGCATTTAATGCGAGAACAAATTTTAAATTATATTAATGATCAGAGCATGATGGAAATATGGATTTAGAATAGGCTTTAATAAAGCTATTTATGTGCTCCATTTAACAAATACTATTGGG
The DNA here is from genome assembly GCA_019455685.1 of Philornis downsi. Classification (NCBI taxonomy): domain Eukaryota; kingdom Metazoa; phylum Arthropoda; class Insecta; order Diptera; family Muscidae; genus Philornis; species Philornis downsi. Next base: position 829,344 of record JAHXMU010000130.1, on the reverse strand, counting down.
GAGGCGATGAGTAATCACGATTTAGGAATGCCTGTAAGTCTCGACTTACTTATCTTTTGACAGAGTGAACTATACTAAGTTTGTTTACAAACTAATGTCTATTTTTTTGTTTTCTAGCACAGCCCGCACATTGGTTCGTTCCTATTTGTCGGGCTGATAGCAATATGATAGGCTTAGTGTGCATTGTGGTGTTCCTTAAGGATCGGTTCTGGGTCCACTACTGTTTATGTTGTATATTCATGGTTTAGCTGAGGTTATTCGCAATAGCTAATAATGTTATCCATTTTTATATGCTGATGATATCCATATTTTTCAGGAACAGATCAGTAAATAACTTACAATGTAGTATCAATAACACATTGAGTACTATAAATAATTGGTTAAATGGTAATAATCTTTATATTAATTGTAGCAAAACTAAAGATATGTTTTTTGTCTCCTCGTTTCAATCTTTTCAGAATGTTGACATCATACTTTTTACTCTGCGAAAGTCATACAATACGAATACATTCCTTCCAATTCATGTTAAAGGGAGGTTAGTTTATGCCTTGCTAATGTTTCAAATTAGTTATGGTATTTAAGTTTTTTCGGGAACAAATTTTGTTGCCTTAGGAAAATGTGAAGGATTTTAATATGGTAGTAAGGTATGTGTATGGTTTGAGACGCTATGATTATATATCGCAATATGCTATACATTTTTTACGTGTTTCCTTTAATAATTATGTTAAATTTCGAATCATTTTATAAATGGGTAATATCTGGTTCACCACCTTCACTACGAAGTAGATTTAGGTTCACTAGATTAACTAGAAATCCACAACTTGTAAATCCTCTTACATCCGATTCTTCTGTATTCTTAAAATCATTTACGGTACGCGTTTGCAGAGCTTCTACAAAATTTTGCTTATTCAAATCAAGCTTTCCAACACAAGTATATTAAATTTGCATTAAACGAAACTTCAGTAGTCCATTTTACATTATCAACTCAATGTAGACCAGGTTCTTTAAAAATTCTTCTAATAATAATATTAGTAAGAATAGATAGGCAGTTTAACAAAATTTTTTCTTCATTTTAAAACACAAAAAAGAGACCTCTTGGGTATTTGAATGATCATCTACTTATGAACTATTTTTTCTTAGACATTGCTTTCAGGTATTATGTTGTCCGTCTTTTTTTTAATTCTGAACGTGGAAATGATTATCGCCAAAAATTGTTATTTTTTTGCTTTTTGGGTCGTCACTTGTATAGTATCTCAATTACTTAGTTAATTAAATCTTAAAAAAAAGTACTGAAAGTTATTAACTATTGCCATTTAATCTGTTATGAAATTTTTCGTTATATTATGGAGTGACTGTAAATTCCAATTAATGCTATATTTCTGTATTTTAGAACGAAAAATATATGAAATAAAAAATTATAATAAGTTAAATAGACTGTCATTATAAATCATATTTTTCTGCTACCAAGATGCACAAAATATATAATATTATAACATTAGTATTATAAAGTTTTATAACGTATCTGTTATTGAATTAAAATATTAGATATGTTGTAATATTGTAATTTAATCAGATCTGCTTAAAAGCTTAAAATTGCAATCTTGAATAAAAAAAAATTAAAGTTAAAAATTTTATTAAGATTAAAAACATTTTTCACATGTTATTCACGGTGAAAACTGTTATTCATGAAAGCAAACACAATTTATTTTCTACGGGGAAAACATCACTTACATTATTAAAAATCTTTTGTGCTGCAAAATCTATACAAAAACTATACCGGATCATCTATGTAATAAAAAAAAAAAAACATTTTTCACTTACCCGGGGGTTACACTTTCAACAAATCGCTTGCAACCTCCAACACACTCATATTTTTTCACTAATACACTCACACATTTTCTAGTTGAACGCCGGTTGCTTGCGATTTTTCCTTTCAACTACTGTTTCAACGAATGGTTCAACCAAACAGCTGATTGCGATAAATCGTGTGGTTTGTTTGTAAAATAAAGCGCGGTTTTTTGTGAAACTTAAAAATTGTTTGGTTTATCTGAAAGTATAATTTTATAAAATGAATAAGCAAGCAGATTTATTGCATTTTATAGAGTTTTATAGAAGCCGTGAAGCGTTGTGGAATATGAATTCGCCAATATACAGGCGAAATGATTTAAAAGTGAAGGCTTATGACGATATTGCGGCCGAATGCAAAATGTCCACCGAAGATGTGAAAAAGAAATTAACGCCGATGTTACTTTTTTAATTACTTTCCTTGCCGACGACATCTTCACAAATAAAGTTGTTCAACCGGTTGCGGGTCGCCTACGTCACAGCTGTCGATTTTGTCGAATTCTGACAAGTAGTATATGTAAAAGTCGCTTCAACAAAAGTTGAAAGTGTAACCGCGGCGTTAACAAAATTCCAGACAGGAGATGAAGTCTCTGTGTTAATTCTACTCTATGGCAGCAAGATGGTCGATGCCAGATTCTTAGTTTTAGATATTAGTAAATAAGTTCCACAAATCAGCAGTTGGAACTGTGGTAAATACATTTATAAACAAAAAACATATGTTTTAAGATCAGGGTTGTTATTTCCAAAACTAACCCCATTGACAAAATAACAAGTTTATCAAACAAACTGTTTACGTTGGTTTGCGTGTCATTTTACGAAGCGTGTATAAATTGGAGCTCATCGAGGACAACATGCCGCAATCCCCGGATAAAAAAGAAGACTTTGGTAGTTATATCCTTGAATTTATATGTACCTCTCGCCATTTATTTTACTGTCGCACTCAGATGTAGTGAAATATTTCCTTAGACTGTTGGACGATGATAAGGACTTGTCCTCTGGTATAGCCGCCATAAAAACCTTACTGATGATATTGGAAAAGAAACAATGTATGTTGTGAATTGCTTCAATGCTAGGTTTCTTCTAAGATTATGTTTCTTTTCGCCCACCCAGTTGGCACCATTCACATTTTGCAAAACACCATGCAGGAAGCGGTTGCAGCTATGCGCAACACCGATCTATCAATTGCTCCCGTAGTGTCGGGTGGAGAATTGTTTTGTCGCTTTATAACCCTGAGTTTGGATGATCGCGGCATGGAGGAGTGTCGTGAGATTATGTTACATCGAGGTAAAATATTCTTAGCCAAACTCTTAAATTCCCGCAATGTTATTGCTCAGCAAGCGAAAAAATTCATAACCGATGGCTGCAGGGTGCTGACGCACTCGAGATCTCGAGTGGTTTTGAAGGCGCTGCTAACAGCCGCCAAGGCCAATCGTCAGTTTCATGTTTATGTAACTACTGGAGGACCGGATAATTCGGGGTTAGATGACAATGGCAATAATAGGGATAAAGATAATAACGCTTTGTTCTTTTATTAGGGAACAAATGATTGCAGATTTAGAACGTGCCGGCATCGATTGTACACTTATTTTAGACTCTGCTGCCGGTTATGTCATGGAATCAGTGGATTTCGTTATGGTCGGTGCTGAAGCCGTTGTTGAATCTGGTGGCATTATAAATCGCATTGGCACGTTTACTATGGGTCTTTGTGCCAGGGAAATGAAAAAGCCGTTTTATGTTCTGGCCGAAAGCTTCAAGTTTACACGACTTTATCCCCTAAATCAAAGAGACTTACCGGATGAGTATAAGGTAAGGAAGGATGTTCTATATGTTATAACGTATATCAATATATTTTTTAAGTACAAATGATTTTGAATAATATAACACAACTTTATCTAAAAAAAATCCCTGAAATACTTGAAGATTTCTGGAATATAGGACATGTATTTAGTTTCAAATGGAATACAGCGATTCGGTGTCGGCCCCTTAATTTATTATAAAGCTGGCGAGAAAGTAATTAGTGTTTTTTACTGAAAGTCAATGTCGAATTTTTTATATATGTAAATACGCGCGATTTTATTCAAAAGGTCTTTGTCACCATTCAGACAACTGAACCTTCCCGGCAAAATACTGGAGCGACTCGACCTTTAGAACGTCATCGTTTTTTTTTCAAAATTTATTTGTTTTATTTATTTATTTTATTTTTTTGTTATTTTATTTATTTTTTTTTTGTTTTAAATAATTTCCCATTCAAACAATTTTGCGGACTACTGAATAAATGAAAGTTCGAAGGTAGGAAAATCGGGTTTATAAGGAGGGTCTGGCTCACCTGCTAGCCTCTTATTCCAGCTCGTTTTGAATAGTACTCATCGTCTCATCACTCCCATTTGGCCGATAATCATCTTTTTCATCGTGAAATTTCCATACATCTGTTACGGCAACCAAATCATACGTGTCACAAATATCCCGATGTACTTTCGTAGCCTTTTGTGGCTTGAAATAAAAGATCAAAATGTGTTCCTTTGTTCCAGTTTAAAAATGAACTGTCTACTGGAAACGATGCGACATATCACAAATTGAAGCTTGATATGTCGGCTGTATAATAATGTGTCGTACAATTTAATCAGATGAACTGAAGAATTTCAAAAATAGCAAAAGCACCATCTGTCTAAAAACAATTACATTGCTTTCTCGCTAATACAATATCTTGCCATAAAATAGGCTATAAAACGACACCAATATTAATTTCATTATTTTATATAATTGCAATTTGAAGTCCGTTTACTAGATCAAAACAAATCATAATGTGCTTCTACTAATGAATTCTTTGCATCAGAAAAGCAATTATTTCATCAGTTTTGTTAGAGGCACTTCATCACATATTAACTGATGCAATTTCTCCATTTTTTTCTCTTTTAGTATTCCCGCAAACACTTGAGTGACGTCTCAAAGGTCCACCCTTTGGTCGACTACACACCCCCGGCCTACATCACTTTACTCTTCACCGATTTAGGTATACTGACCCCATCCGCTGTAAGTGACGAACTGATCAAACTTTATATGTAAAAAGCTTTCGGACGTTGCGTTTCTTTATTATTCAATAATAAAAAATTAATATTTTTTTTTACGAAAACGAATGCTCATTACCACAAGAAAATACGTTCTTTTCAATTATAAAACAACAGTCGGGGAAAATATACAACTAAATATGCAAGAAGGGAGGAAGTAGCCATGAATACTTAATATAAAATTTTAAATTGATGTTGTACTAATGTTAATTTTCACTTTCATCGTCATCATCATCGGCATTGGAGTCGGTTGTGTATTCTTCATATTCGTAGTCATCGTCGTCATCATCATTGTCTTCCAAAAAATCGTCGTCATCGTCGATGCGATTAAACTCAGCCGCAGCCTGCAACATAGACAAATTGTTAACAACAACGAGGTAAACGAATTACAGGAGCCAATATAAAACCAACAATATAATAGTAGCCGTTAAATATGACCGTTCATTACTCTAATTTCCATATTAATTGAAGTATAAGCTGTTATATTATCGAAAAAAAGCATTGAAACGTAACCATTTTGAACTCCCCGCATAAAGGGATTGTCGAAATGTCGGCACAACAACTGTCCTCCAAACTGAACCGGAGTTTGAGTGCAATCTGTCATTGAATTTGTCAGCTCATCTCAAACATATACTGTGAATTTTCCTATGGAGAAAAATAGCAAACAAAGAAATGGCCTCAGAAACTTTGTATTGCAAAAGGAAATTCATGAACCGAACCGCTGAAAATGAGAAACAGCTTTATTAAAAACATACGCATGGGAATGGTAAAGTGCATTCAAAGCGGTCGAGATGTAATGGTAGATTTGTCCCGATCTGTTTGGTCATCAACGTCTTCAACTGATGTTAACATCGATAAAGTAAAGGAAATGATGACTTAAAATCGTCTTTTAAGTTTGGGAGAAAAAACCACTGAACTTTCTGTGCCTCACAAATCAATTCATAGCTTTTTTCACTATTGTTTGGGTATACCTTCGCTTGCTTAGTTACGAAAGACCCGAATTTTCTTAAAAAATCAAATAGGTAAAAATCACGGAAGAAGACAAAGGAGTTAATTTCGGTTCCCTACTCATAAAATGTATTATAATTACGATGAGACATGGCTTTACAAGCTAGTTAACAAGCTCCGGAATAACGCCTTCCAACTGGGTCTAAACCGAAAAATCCATGTCGAAGTCGGTCAAAAACCACGGTAATGTTTACTGTTTTCTTTGATTATCGCTGTGATGTGCACTCGGAATAGCTGTGGAATAGAGTGTCATCTGGGCAGAATGTTGCGTTCGTTGTAAACGAATTTCCGACTAGACTTTTCGGAAAATGCGCTTGAAAAATGTTCGAATGATTGTACTGTACGTTGGCATAAGCTTAATATTTTGGAACAGACTACTTTGAAGACGAAATCGGTCATTAAAATTTCCGATATTTTTATGTCAGAATTTGCCAATAAATAAGAGTGTGAATAATATTTCCAATATTATTTGTAAAACACTTTTGCCGCTTTCGTGACAGCAAACTATCATATCATACATAAAAATGGTTCAAATAATTTATCCTCCGAATGTACGAATGTAAAATTTCGACTCGCATGCCAGAAGCTGCAACTAATTAAAGCTATATTAAGCAAATATTTGCAAACTCTTCTTTAATACGGGTACATAATACGCGTTCACATTTTCTTACCAATAGGCTTCTTTTAGCTGAGAGACAGTAATATATATAAACTTTCACTACTCACTTGTCCCGATTGAATATTGATTTCAATTTGCAATCGTATGTCCATTATAAGAAACGCCGTCGTCACTAAAACAGGTATTGTTACACGACTCTTCCACGCCAGATTTGTGAGAAACATAAAAACTTGACCGAATGGCGAATTCATTGTACAGCTGTCTAGATATAAGTAAGTGTAATAACTACGCTAACGGCTGGCTGGCAAATCGTCTTCTTCTTCAGTAGCTTCAAGTTCCAGGCGCTGCTCCTCTAATTGATCAAACTTCACAATGTGCACTGTTTCACCTACAGTCACAGGTTGTACGGGTTGTATTTGCCGGTATAAATTATGTACCGCAGAGTCACTGTTTACAAGGCTGGCCTCAAGTTCCAATAGCAAATCATTGTGGCCTCTGCCACTCTGCGACAAGTCGTTCTGCACCAACGACCGCAAACAATCCTCGCGCTTTTCCGCTAAGGCGTCAACTAGTTTAGAAGACTTTTTCAATCTCTCTAATTTGCGTTCTGTCGAAAAATACAGAAAAAAACGGAAAAAATCACATCAGTGAGTTTAAAGTAATTACATCAAGACGAATACAGAGACTTACCTAATCCCTTCAAGTAAGTTTGTGAATCAGGCAACGGTTGGTGATTCGTAGTCGGACCAATGGAATTGTTTTCTGATTCCGCTTTAGCCAAGTGGGAGTTATTATTTTCGGCTATAAAACTATCCTCAAAACCTTCAGAATTTGTGGACACTCCAAGTTTAAAATTTTCGTTCTCTACGTTTGGTATAGATTTTGTTCCTTTGGTAATATCAGACTGTTGGACCAACCAGGGATCCGTCATGGTTCACTTATTTACCTACAAATTCTAATAAATCCGTAAATTGTTTATCGTCATTGGACTTTTGAGACTTCTAAAGATGTGAAAATTTTCAGATATACTGAGTAAACAAACCGAATATCGCAAATACGAAAAGGTGGCAACAACATGTATTAAGAGTTGACTAGAAATACAACAATCACAGGAACATTTTAGCACTTTTTGAAATAAAAGAGTAATTAAAACCAAATTGGACCATCTTTTTGGCATTCGCCGGTGAAAATGGAAATAAAATTTTGTTAAATACAATTATTATATTTTGGGAAATATCATCCAAAATTGGAACCTTATTTTGTTTATAACCTCAATCAATGCAGTATGTAAATCGCCCAAATGCAGTATGTTAATTTTTGAAACTGCATCAATCATATATATATATATATATATTTTATTTGAAAATGTTAAAATATTTTGTTACGAATTACAAAGAAAAAGTACCCACCCCACATGAACTATTCCTTCCTGATCCCCGCCAAAAAACATTTACAAAACAAAAACAACTTTATGTATTTGCTATTTTTGTATTTAAATTCTACAAAATCCTACACAAATAAAAAATGCGACTACAGCACCTAGATAAGATTTGTTCCGAAAATTTAGTTTTTCTTATATGGCGGTTTCGCTGCGAAGTTAAATTAATTTTTGATGGAATATGGTGAAGATTTCCCATACGAGACATTTTTCAGCTTTCTAAAGTGTGTTAAAAAAAGGTGTTAAATGGCAAGGCATTGACGAGTATGCATTTTTCAGTTAACACAATTATACATAAATATTGACAAAAATACTCCAATTTAAAGTTGAAAATTTAGAGAACAAAAACAAAATATAACTTTTTATTTAACCATCCTAATTAATTAAGTTAACAATCTTACAGTTCGAAACTATTAAGTAAATCACAATATGCATAAATTAAAATAAATACTACCCCAAACTATTATTAATTTATTACGGATTAAAATAGAAGATATTTTGCTAATAATATAATATATAATATAGGGATCCTTTCTAAAGTTCATATTCCGAACAGGCATATCCTTTTATGTTTGTAAACAACAGATTTTCAAACAAAATCTAAATATCTCAGTGGAAGCACTTTTGAGAATTTTTAAATTCTTACATGGGTAATCTCTCGGTGGAACTGTCTTATAAACTGCAATGCAATAATTGCTAAAAGTGGAAAATGAGTTTAAACCTGTGTACCCCTTTACACAAACAGATTGAGACATCTTTTTTTAAAGACATTTTTCGAAACAACGGAAATGCCAGTTTTTTTTAATTGGCTGCTTGATTACTTTAAGTAATATGTCGTGGATTTTGGTAACGTTAAAGGCGCTTTTGGGCTAAATGTACCAATATTATCAAACAAGTTGCAATTGAATTGAAAATAGGTAAATTCTTATGAAAGCACTCAAAGTAGACCGACACGAATCGCAAAACCTCTTTAGCGTTTTTTGGGGCATTTTAGACAGGTTTTCACTTTATGAAAAATTTAATTATATGAAAGAAAACTTTTATTGAAAATGTTTGTCATAGGAAATCTGAAAACACGTGAAAGTGATCAATTTTCGCCCACAATTTTGAAGTTTAACGGCAAATGGTATAAACCACTAACATTTGGCGCTCAAAGAAATGAGTGTTTTAAGCTCTTGCATTAGAACCATCAAACCTTTTCCACACCATTTAACTGCAATTGCTCTGATCTGGCAACACTTTTTTCCAACTCTGTGGGGCTATCGGTTTGTGTTGAATGCGAAAGTAAGAAGAAACGATAATCAATCCATTTCAAGCCACATTTATTTCATTGAAAAATATAAACACATTTATGCTCAGTTATGGTAACAAAGGACACCGCTATGCAGGAAAATTCGAACGCTGATGTTAAAATACGTTCGTTGAACTGTGAACTTAATCCTTTAACGCGAGCCGATGGTTCGGCACTCTTCGCTCAAGGTGGCACATGTGTGCTTGCTTCGATTTTGGGACCGGTGGAAGTCAAGCTACAAAATCTAAATATCGAAAAAGCCTATGTGGAATGTATATACCGGCCTAAGTCTGGATTGCCTACCATAAGGGATCGAATGCGCGAAGCTGTGATTAAAGATACATGTGAGGCGGCATTGCTGGCGACAATGCATCCTAGAACTATGGTATCGGTGCAGATGCAGGAGTTAGATGACAGAGGAGGGGTAAGTTGCAGCAACACAAATTTGTTATTTTAATGGAAACATTAAAAGACGAAATTAATTTATTATAGTTGGACGCTTGTGCAATCAACGCTGCCTGCATGGCTTTACTGATTGGTGGTATCCCCATGAAATTCACCATAGCTGCTGTCTGCTGTATAATAGATAAAAATGGACAACTGGTGTTGGATCCGGAACAATGCCAGACTAACGAAAGTTTGGCGAATTTCACGTTTGTTTTCGATTCTTTGGAAAGAGATCTGGTTACGGTCAACAGTTCAGGTTGCTTTAAAATGGCCCAGTTCAATGATGCTTATATCATGTGTCGTGCTGCAAGCGGATTAATATTTGAGTTTTATCGAAAAATCATGATACAATTTCATAATAAAAAACGTTGCGTGGAAACAGCGAAAAGTGACGAGGAGGCCATGGAGGATTAATAAATGTTTTCTTTGTTTGTACAAGACGAAATTTGAGTTTTCTGACTAGTCGAATTATGGACAGTTTAAACAAAGCAGGTAAAACGTAAAATGTGCAAAACGTTTATAATAAAACCCTTTTGATGGATTAGTCGTTAGCCGAACAGTTATATTATCATAAAGGGCGGCGCACCATGCTACGATATAACAGTAAATATCAACGGGGGGAGATCGTTATTTAAAGATGTTGAAGGAGTTTTTTTTAATCAGACCTGCAAGATGGATGGACTGCACACATAGCTAGACCGGTTACGGCAGAACTCCAACGAAATTTCACAAACAAATCAATATCTAAAAACTTTACTTCACCAGGCTTTTTATGGGATTATATTAAGGAAGAATGAAACCAGGGAATTTGATTGAATTGAAGCAGTCCATTAAAACTAATTTTCTGATCAGGCGTCGCATATGTGTGAATGAACATGGAGGTCATTCACGGTCTATAATCTTCAAATCCAATTAGTTATATAAAATAAAATTAAATTTTCTATACAACAAAAAACTAAATGAAATACATAGATAAAAAAAATTATTTGAACTTCTTATTGTAAAACAATTAGCCAGCCACTCTGTACGTGAAGTACGTGTGAGGCTAAAAGTTTTCAAAAGCTAGAGTCCTAGAGAGCACTGCTTAAAGATGGCTTTTGGATGTATATTAGTGCAGTCCGGCACACCACTGGTTGGGCGGTTTTGGTTATAGTGCGCAAAAACCAATTATAGGAGAACTACTCAACAATTTGTATACCCTATTTTGGACAAAAAAAAGCAGCTCGCTTCGTGCTTTTTCAATTCCTCTCGAATTCGGGCAGGAATCCTACCTCAAAAAAAAATTTACATGTAGAATAATCTTCCTACATATAGCTTCTATTGACTATTATTATAATAGGATACATTTATTAGTTGCCTTTGAAGGCCGCTGCCAAGATCTTTAGAGGCTGAGAGGCATAGGGTAGTGATTTTCTCTTTTTGTTGGTCTTTGGCGGGAGCTAAACCTTCTGTACTTTCAAACTTAAGGTAAACATCTGAATATTGAACCAAAATTTAATAAGCACAATTATTATTTTCGTATTTTTCTTCTTCTAATAAAAAGTCAACAAAATATTTTTTAAAAGTATTTACACTTTCGCGTAAAAGTCTTGTATTGAACTTAGATATAAAGCACCACCTTTCAGGACCTGTGAATTGGACTCATTGATCTTTGCTACTACGTAGTCACCAACTTCAATTTCCTTCTCCTCAGAACTGTTTATGCTCAAAGGAATTTTCCTGATTGGCACTATCACTTTGATATTGGCATCATTTCTTCCAAATACTTCGTCTTCGGAGCGCTTGCTTTTACCTTCAATTAATATCAGTTCCTTTCGTCCCTCAAATTGTTTGTGCAGCTCTGTTGCTCCTTCTCGAAACGCCTTCACCATTCTTTGCAATCTCAGAATTTTCACGGCTTGAGGAACATCATCTGTATATTTTCGGTGGGCAGTAGTTTTTTCTCTCATGCTGTAGGCAAAGAGGAATGCCACGTTGTAGCGAACTTGTTCGATAAGTGTTACGGTGTCTTGAAACTCTTCCTCTGTTTCACCACAAAAACCACATATGAAATCGCTGGACAAGCCCACATTGGGAAGATATAAACGTATCGTGTCTACCAACTGTAGGTAAGCTTCTCGGGTATATCCTCTGCGCATGCGTTCTAAAACATTGTTGCTTCCCGATTGGGCCGGTAAATGGAGGTTCTTACAAACATTTGGGTAGTCTCTTATCACGCGCAAAACGTCTTCGGAAAAGTCTTTAGGGTGCGGTGAAGTAAATCGTATTCTCATCTCAGGCACGGCCTCGGCAACTTCCTGCAAGAGAGCGGAAAAGGGCAAACCACCAATTTTTGGCTTGTAAACGGTTTTAAAGCCCGGCACAATTTTCGAGTCCATTACAGTTTTCTTCGATGTATCTCTGTAACTATTGACATTTTGTCCCAATAGCGTTACTTCCTTCACCCCATTTTCCCTTAATGTTAGTACTTCTTGCTTTATAGATTCCACATCCCGAGATCTTTCTCTACCTCTTGTAAAGGGTACAATGCAATATGTACACATATTATCGCATCCACGCATTATGGAAACAAAAGCTGTAGGCGATTCGGTATTCAATCTTACTGGCATAACATCTCCATAAGTTTCGTCCAGACTGAGCAAAACATTAATGGCCGATTGCTGGTAATGTCTAGATATAGCCAATAACCTGGGAAGATCTTTATAGCTGTCAGGACCAGCGACGACATCAACACACTTCTCTTTTTCTAGTAGTTGTTGCTTAAGGCGTTCTGCCATACATCCTAGTACAGTGATTTGTAGAGGTCCTTTTTTACTGGCACGTTTCTCCTTCATAGCTTTCAAATGATTTAAACGATTCCATATTTTCGTTTCGGCATTCTCCCTTACCGCACAGGTGACGACCATAATCACATCTGCCTCCTTGATATCATCGCACTTGCCGTAATCGTTTGCTTTCAATATGGACCAAACCACTTCGGTGTCATTAGTATTCATCTGACATCCATACACCTCAAAAAACACTTTCCGGCCTCTGCCGCTGTAGCTGTCTAATGGCAAGTATGGTATTAGTTCCTCTTCTTTATTCAAATCTGATTGAAATTTCGAACTTATTTTGGGCTTAACATTAAAGAATTCCTGTAAGCCGGGACCGCCGGATACTCGTTCCAGAAAAGTTTCCCTCTTTGACGGTTTGACAGAACCGCTGTAAGCACGGTGATTTGCGACCGATTTTGTTCGAAAAAGGCTTGTTCTGGTGTGTTCGTAGAATTTGAGAAATCTATGAGGTTTCATTTCGTCTATTGTAAAACATTTAATTCAAAATGTTTATTTATCTTTGGTATTATACAATAAAATCGCTAGACGAAACATTTTCCTTTGCGGGTAATCAGTTTTTAGTAAGTGACGGAGATATAAGAAGTGGATGTAAACATTTGAAGTAAGGGTGGCCAGTAGCACAGAAAAAGGTCAAGAACATGACACTTTTTAGAAGTAAAAAATCTGACCAATCAATAGATTTAATTCCCAAATGTTCATTTATAACCTGGTGTTATGTTGATTTAATTTAATTTATTTATTTAGGATTGTAATTTTAAGCCTTAAGGCCGATTTGATTAAATTAGAATAAAACAACATATCTCCTCCAAAATTCAGTAACAAATTCATTATTCAATTTTACAATACGAATGCTATAAAAATTTTGTGTATTTTAATACCAGAAAAATATAATTTACAATATGACGGTCTACTTCACTTATTAGAATTATTCATTTTGTATGTTTTTCGTTCTAAAATACGGAATTATAACTATAATTGGAATCTACAGCTACTCCATAATATAACGAAAAATTTAATAACGGAATAAATGGTAAAAATTTATAACTCCAAGTAATTTTTTTAAGATTTAATTAGGAAAGTAATTGAGATGCTGTACAAGTAAAGACTCAAAAAAAAAAGGAAACGAAAAATAATAAATTTAGCGATAATCAAATCCCTGCTCAGAATGAAAAAAAAAATGGATAGCAAACTATCTGACGGCACTATCATTGAAAAAAGGATAATTATAGATGAGGAATATCATTGAGATACCCAAGAAGTCTCTTTTTGTAAGTGTTTTGGAATGAAGAAAAATTTTTTAATGTGTTTGGAAGTTTGTTTAACAGTCTGGCTACTCTTATTTGAAAATATCTGCTCATATAATGTTTTGTGTCATAAATAATCAATTGATTAGTGCGAATTGATCGAGTAAATTGAAATAATTCTGCAAAAAACAGCGGTGATTGATTTTTAATATAATTAAAAAACAAAAGCAATGAACGAATAATTACAAAATTACAAAAAGAACAACTTAGAAATTGTATCACAAACGGAGACACGTGCACAATTCGACGAAGATAGAACAGATAACGCATAGCTCAACTGGATTTTCGTTATATTGCTTTTAACTGTACCGGCATATATTTCGACAATATAATCGCCGAAGGGTCATATCCACGCGCGGAACTACTCTATCAGTATTTTTTTCCCAATAAAACTCCATATGACAAAATTCTTTGCTTTTTTCGTGAGGAAAATTTTCTAATATTGATTTAATAATAAAATTGTAATACAAAAGGAACACAATTTCTCAACTTTTCAAAATTAATTTAAGATATGTTATGACATTGGAAAATAGTGTTGGAAAATAACACAAAACCTATTCGCCGCACTGATTATTGTTCATAAGGACACTATGTTTGAAGAAATGCGTTCCTTTTGAAAGTGTAACTTATATTTGGTAATATAGATTAAATATTGGATAGAACAAGTTACCAAATATAACAACTCTATTTGGAGAAAAGAGCATTCTAAATCTTTACTTTTTAAGTTCGTACGGTGCCGCCAACCCAAAAATAAAGGAATTTGTTTTTATGGCATCTTAATCTATTTCAAGGTTGAAGTTGAATATTTCTTAAGGGAGTAAGATTACATTCAATTTGATCCAAAAATTCCTTTAGATTTATAAGTTTATTACCTCCATAAGAGTGGGATTACATTCAGTTTGAGCAGCGTCAGTTGTGAACAAAAATTAGGTATAAAAAATAAGTGGCAGAACGCATAATAAATCATATAATATATACAAATACATTGTAGTTGGGAATCATCACTCACGTTATGAAAAAAATTTTATGCTATGAGACCATAAAAAAATTGTTACTAATCAAAATTTGCATGCAAAAAGGCATTGCTTTGGAGGCGGAATATCAGAACTTTGAATATTACAACGCTGATTTTATTATGAGATTACATATCCACAATTCATTGTTCATCTACATAACTTAACAATTTCTGAAGGAAGCTAACTCTTATATTTCAAAACAGCTGATTGGCTGATTATATTTTATAAGCAAGTAAAAAGGAATAAGTTAAAATTGTAATTTTGATAGCATTTAGAATGATGCTTTATTGTTGAGTATAACCGGAAAGAACATTTAAAAATTTTTTTTTTGACTACTTTTTTTAAATTTTGGGACAGACAAATTTTATTTTGCATTGAGAAATTAAAAGGTGACCCCATGTGTGGCAACCTCTTTAAATTTCCAAATATTATATTTTAATTTACTACATTTTCTTTGATTAATATGTCTTTAGTTTTTTTAAACCCGTTTTCCCAAAAAAATGAATGTAAATTCTCTAAGCAGAATTCTGTTTGTAAAAATTTCTGCAAGAATTGGCCTCAAAAGAATTGTATAAATGGGATATTTTCATTTCTGGCCAATACAGAGTTATTTGCGGTAAACATTAGGAACATATATCATTGCCCCGAAATGGAATTCATTTTCTAATAACTGGTTGCTACATGAGTTTTGACATTTGCTGCATTACACATTTGCAATACAATTGGTACGACGGAATCGAGACGAGAAGAAAAGTAAAAATCCGTATACAAATTAATTTCATTTGAAATCAGCTGTTTTTGGTTTGGTTTACACTCCATTTTTTACGATATTCTATATTGACACATCTTCCTGTAGAAGTAAAAGCAAAATTGATGGGGTCTTTACGTTTGTTTAACTTTTAAATAATTATTTGATATAATGAAACAAAAATCAAAATGCAAAATATGTGGTGTAAATTGACTAGTTCTTGGAATCTGCTTAAACAAATTATGAAAAAACAACTATTTTCGTGTTCACATAGCAATTTGAATACAAATTGAATTGTCATAAATAAATTTGTTCGTCTAATTTCAGCCAGCAACGTTACCACTTAATTTGTGGAATCTTAAAAATTCCTATATGGCAATTCTGTAGAGAGAAAAAATTGACACATTTTCTAATTAGAAGAAGAGTGTGGGTTAATTTTACTTATTTCCTCTCGCGGAAAAAATTTTGTTTGATGTTTTTAGTTTGTTAACTTCCCGTGCGGGGGTCTAGTCGCGGAATAAATTAAGGTTCGGCTTTCATACATAATAACAATCTCCAACTAATAAAAACACAAATATATTTAATAGAAAATGATAAGACTACGAAGGCGTTTCGCCCTCCTGCTATGTGGCATATTCGTAGCAATTTTCTTGACCGTTTATTTCATGATCAATTATGCCGCACCGGCTGAGGACAAAAAACCAAATTTTATGGCTTTAGAGACAAAAATTCGCAATTCCAAACAGGTCCTGCAAAATCACGACAAAAATGAGCACAGTCCAAAAAGTAACGCAGAACAAAATTCGCAGAATCGTGTAGAAAGTATAGAAACTAAATATGCAAAGGAAGGAGAGAAAATTGTATTGGTAGTGGAAAAAGATGCGGCTGGTGATGGTGTCAACAAAAAGAAAAAGGACGAAGAAAATTTGATTTCCAACGATGAGTCTTGTGACTTTGATCCCCAACAAGTGCCGCAGCCGGATATACAGGTAGGTTTTATGGACGATTTACATGATGTGAAAGGAAGAAAGGACGATGGTTGTACTTTGAATACCCGTGCGCCGGGTGGGGGCTACTCCGATGGTTAGTTTTACTACAAAATGCTTGCCACGAAGGCGAGCATAGCTAGAGAGGGCTGTTTGTGTTAACAGAAGAAGTTTGAACCCATGATAGTGTGCAAAATTCACGACTAAGCAGCTGAGTGCTCGCTATGCTGCCACAGTAGTCGGAAATTTTGTCGAAAAATTTAAGTCTACAATCCCACCGAATATGAAAACGTATTTACAAACTGGTGGTTATTTAAATGTTAGCCGCTTTTTTCCGGAAACCGGTTTTCCAAATTTCCGGTTTTCGATCAACATGAAATGATTTTTGCCTGAGTTTTTTTTGTGGAAAATAAATGTAAAATATACGTTTTCATTCAGAAAACTGTATTCATGTATTTTATAAATGTAACTGACTTTTCACTTCTTTATATTATAAAAGACCATGATAGGCGACTTTATTACATGGCATTTACGGATTAAACTAAACCTTTTTCAGATTAAGTGAAAAATGATTTGAAATAAACGAAACATTTTACATATTGAATGAATGAACATATTAAATGTAATTTTGGAAAAAAATGAAAAACTCTGCTCCAAAAAAGGTTCTAGGGATCAGATTAGACATACAAATAATCAAGAAGATTGAAATGGACTGTTAGCGCACAAATTTAAGATAAGGGCTTAAATAAATGTTTAAAAATTTGCAAAAAAATGCCTTACGATGAAACAGTAATTTCATTGAAAATTCATTGAAGCTGACTACGAAAAATTACAAGAACCAAATGAAATGAATCAGCAAACACACAAAATGGTTTTCACCGAAGTCAAGCCAATGATAAAACCTGCATTTCTATGGCATGGTTGAAAAGGCTCCACATAAGCGTAATAGATTCCAATCGTCCCTATAATCAGACAGCAAGGATTGCTATTTTGGCGTAAACTAATAATGGGGAAATCCTACAGTTTTTAAGGTTTCAAAAGGATTTAAGGAATGTGTACCCCTCCTACAATAGTGAAAGTTATGCGGAGAGCGCAATTATAATCAACATTTCCAAAATATGAGCATTTTTATATCTCTGCATAAAACCCTTACGGATAATGCATTTCAATCTAAGGACCTTATAGCATAAGGATGCCCAAATTTTAAAATTATTATTTAGCTTATTTTACAGTCAAATTTTAGTTTCTGGCGTTAATTTTCATTTACGCCATTTTCATCATTTACTCACAAAATGTCAATTTTAAAGCCTGATGGCCGAATCAAATCAAACTAAAATATACTACTTCCATAAAAAACACAATACTCTCTAAACTATAGCGTTATAACAAAGTAATAATAAAATAACCAATTTTATAATGTAAGCAAATTTTGACTCAAAAGCATATTAACAAATCCAAAAAGGCAGTGAACACCACGTTATCTATTTAGTGGTTTCAAAACCGCCGGTCTGGCAAGGCGGTTAGCTGTTATATATCTGTTTATTTAATAGAATTTTTGCCATTTACGAATATGGATCGCTTATCGTGGTAATTCAAACGTGGCACTTTTCGTGCATTACGGGCTGATTATGGTCATCTTAATCGACCAACTGTGCAAGGACTTGCACAATGAACAATATACGCACTGTTGACAATATCGCGTTCTGTTAATGAAAATGTGGCGGGTAATCCGAATTTCAATTCAGAGCGCCAAGGCCGTACGATAATCGATTTTTTTTGGTCTGCAATTGAAGATTATGAACTGGACAATATGTGGTTTCAACAAGACGGCGCCACGAGCCACACAACACAACCGATTTTGGCTTTATTGCATGAGAAGTTTCCAGAATGTGTAATTTCACGTTTTGGCGACGTCAATTGGCCACCAAAATCATGCGATTTGATTTGTGGGGCTACGTCAAAGACCGTGTTTACGCGGATATTTTCCAATCGCCGAGATACCGCCTGAAATGTGCGAAAAAGTGGTCGAAAACTACCTCCAAAGGATCCACTGCTGCAACCAATAAACAGGCGGTTATTTAAATGACGTGACATTTTGTACATAAGCATTCTAATGAAATAAAAGTTTTATCGAAATAATAGCTTTATGTGTGTTTTATTTATCTTTACTTTTGCAATCGAAAGTCTGATAAACCGGTATAATTGTATTATAGTAATAATAATAATAAGCCAAGTTTACAAGCGCCGACAAAGGAATTAATAATAAAAAAAAACTAATTCTATTGAAAATGGAAGTTTGAAATTAATGGAGGGTTCTTTTGCGAAATGCAATATTAAACATACGAGTATTGAATACTCGTAGTTCGCTCGGAAGCGTATTAATCATAACTTTCACATAAAAAGATTTTTCTAAAAAAGGGCTCAATCTGGGTATATTTCATTTCATTTCACTTATTGAACAGCCTTGTAATTTAAAGCTTTTTGGCCAATATTAAGCATATTACAAAATGCATAAAATAAATACTACTGGAATTAAAAAAAAAAACAAAAACAAAATATAACTTAGAATATAACATCAAATTAGCTAGTAGCTGTTAACTTAAAACGCTCACATTAAAGTGCACTAAAAAATAGGCGAAATGGAGGGAAACAAAAATAATGAGAAAACATTAAATATTGAATGACATAGGTGAATACAAATTGCAAATTTTTTTTTTTTTTGTTGAATTAAAAAAGTAAATCACAAAGTAAATTTAAAAATGTATATAAAATAAAAATTGATTAGATAAAATCATATATTTAATATCAACCATACATTAACATGTAAAAGAATATTCACCTTGTAATTAAAGTTTCATCTTGGAAACGCGGACATCGGTTAGAATATATTTGGCAAAAACATAACAACAATCGTACATCGATAAATTCAGGAAATGAACATCCCAGAAATTTAACCACAAATGGTGTTAAATGTACACGTCTATTGAGGGAGAAGATATAGCCAACAGCTCTGTCCAAAGATAATTGAAGGAGTTCCATATATTTTTGATTAGTAGCAGAGTATACCTCTAAGCAGTACGTAATATTTGGCATAACTAGGGCATGAACCACTTGCTTTTTCACATACAGCGGGAGCGCCAAGTTAGTTTTGTATAATTGCCTCAATGCATAGTTAACACTTAAAACAATGTGATTAATGTGCTTCTCAAAGCGCAGCTTATCTAATAAGACTCGCAAACATTTCATGTCATGCACAAACTGTAAATCAGAACCATTATAAACTACTCGCAAATTCAATTGTTCATTAATTTTTCCCATTAATAACCGAGTCATATGGTTACATATGGTTAATATTATATAAAAAGAAAATCCCAAAATAATACCAAATACTTTGAAATATACTCGTATATGCAATTACACAATAGTTATTATTAACTAATGCTCAATTAGTAGCAATTAAGTAATACCTAATAATTAAAAAAACCCCCAATATATCAATTTTGCAATGTTAGGGAAGCAAAATATATCTTAATTGAACAGACACACCAATCACAAACTCACAAACTATTCATTTCTTGCTACCAATGTAATTGCTTCGGTTTTCGCTGTTAACAATTATTTTGGTCGATATGACTATTGCTGTTGACTTTGACTTTTGAATTTGGCATAGTCAGATAGCAGGGAAATCTAAATATTTTGCGTGATAGCTTTTTCATTTAATATATTTCCAATTAAGTTTGTAGTTTATTTAAAATAGATATTTAACGATGAAAAAAATTATTAATTTTAAATACTGCTTAAAATAAATATTCCTACTTAAATTTTTCGGGATGTCATTCGCATCGCATTTTCTATGGCATTAAATTTTAATCCTTGTATTACATCTTTCAGAAGAGTCCATCTGACTGCCATATTTTTCACATGTTCGGAAGTATACTGCCTTCAAACCACCGTACAATAACATTCACAATTCTCTATAGTGATGCCTGTAAGAAAAAATACTAATACCTGGCCTGAGCTGCGCTGACTATCGGCTTGTATCCATATTACCTGCTCTTTCTAAAATCCTAGATATTTTCTTAAAGGATCAGATATATGACCACCCTGAAAAATAGATGTTGCTACAGTCTGGTTTCCGCCTCACCGGTCACTAGACAGTAAGCGACCTGGAGTGCTGGCTGTATTAGATCTCAATAAGGCATTTCATTCAATAGATCGTTCTATTCTTTGTGAAAAACTATACACGCAATTCAATTATTCTTCTTATTGTCGTGAGTTGAGTTTTTCTTTTTTTGTTCGATCACTTCCACTTAACAAGAAAATTGGTTTAATCTGCGCATTGTTTCATCTGGCGTGCCTCAAAAATCAATGCTAGGTCCTGTCTTGTTTATGATGTATTTAAATAATATTAAATTGCATTTTTCATTTCGTTTTATTCATACATCACAAATTATATGTTACATAAAATTTTTTAGTACAATTCAAATATTAATAGCGTAGTTTATATTATGATTCCCCAACCAAATGCAATTGTAAAGCAAAAAAGAAACATCAAGTGTCTATAATGAGCTCATAATGCAAAATAGACTATTGAAGTTCGCTTAATGCAAACCTAATATGTTTGTATTGGAAAACTTACCGATCCCAATCTCTGCAATCTAGAAGAATCTGATGTGCGAGGATTTAGAATTTGTAGATTTCAGTTGATCTAGTGAGCCTGAATCTTCGAAACTTAGGAGACTTAAAAGTAAACGTGGTGAACCACATATTACCAATTTATAAAATGATTTAATGATTCGTAACTCAACATAATTCATAAAGGGGACGCGTAAACAACGTATAGCATATTGTGATATAACATATTAGCGCCTCAAACCATGTACATACCTTACTACCATATTAAAAATCCCCTCCATTTTCCTAAAGCAACCAAGATTTGTTCCCGAAAAACTAATTTGAGATATCAGCAAGGCATTAGCTAACCTCTCTTTAATATGAATTGAAAGGAATATATTCATTTTGTACTTCGCAGAGTAGAATATATATTTTTGGAAATAAAGAATCAATATGAGCATGAAAATTAAGTCTTTTATCAAGTAGTATTCCGAGACACTTCATTTCATCCATATTAATGTTGATGTCAAAATTCTGAGAAGATTGAAAGGAGGTGACAAAAACATAGCTTTAGATTTGCTACAATCGAATTAACAATAATTTATAGCACCCAATGTTTTATTAATACTATATTGCAAGTTATTTGCAGAACTACTTCTGAATTAAATTGTTCATTTTGAATTCGACTGTTCATGTCCAGTAATACATATTCCATTAACGATTCTAGACTTGACAGTGATATAAGTTGAATTTTGCCTTTGGGCCGCAAAAAATAATCTAACTATTAAAATTGCCAAAATAACACGTTCAATTTTTCAACTAGGGCGTAAATAAAGCAAAGTTGACACACAATATACTTTGGCCCATATTATTTCGTTACCCCATATCATGTACGGCTTAGAAATTTAGCTGAGTGCAAATATATTTCAACTGCATCGCCTTAATACCTGTTTCCACATGATCCTAAAAAACATATACGGCTTGCGTTATGTCCGATATTAGTAAATTTATGAAAAGTATCTTTTTGGATGTTCCTTTCAATGTTGTTTGCAATTTATTTTCTTTTTCTTTAAGGCGTCACATTCTTTAATATTTTTAATTTGTAAACATGAACAAAATTGGTCACCGTTATGTAATTTAGTATTTCCATTTGAAAGGTCAGTTCGATCAGTCCAGCCAATATCGAAGCCGAGCTAGATTTCACTCTGGGGGAGTCTGTTCCTTCGTTTACGGCTGTAAAATATTTAAACGGGTCCGTACGAGCTGCCAAGACGAACACTGTATTGGTCGTTCAATTGAGGTGTCCACGCCAGACACGGTTAAGAAAACCCACAAAATGTTCGCCGGCTGAAGCTGAAATAATAGTTATTTCCAAAAGTGCTATACATCGTATATTGACCAAAGATTTGAAGATGAGAAAGCTATGTGCCAGATGAGTGACATAATTGCTTTCAATAAAGCGGAAACAGCGTCGTGAAGATGTTTCAGTAGAGTGTTTGGCGAGGTGTCACCGAAAGCCGAATTTTTGCGCCGATTTATAATCATGAATGAGTCATGAGTCTACCGCTTCACACCTGAGATAAAAGAACAGTCAAAGCAGTGGACTGGAATGGGGGAATCATGCCCAAAGAAGGCGAAGACTATTTCATTTGCAGACAAGGTCAGGACATCTATTTTTTGGGATGCGTTTGGGATTATTTTTATTGACTTTATTGATTGAATATTATGCGAATTTATTGTAGCGTTTATGTAATGAAATTATGGAAAAAGGCTGTATTTTTCGAAAAAGAAAGTATTGTTTCATCAAGACAATGCTCCAGTTCACACATCCACTATTGCAATGGCCAACATTTTAATGAATGAAAATTCGAATTGCTTCCATACACACCTTATTCGCCAGATGTAGCTTGCTCGGACTATTTTCTATTTCCAAACTTGAACAAATGGCTAGGTGGTAAAAGATTTGCCAACAATGAAGAGATGGAGTCTGCGGTTGATGGCTGTTTTAAGGAGTTTGACATTTTTTACTATAAACAGGATACAGAAGCTATTGAATATTGAGTTAAAAGGAAATTATGTTGAAAAATAAAGAACATTTTTCTCAACTTTTTTGTGTCTTGTTTGTTAGGTTGACTAAGTAGTTTTGGGACCGCCCTTGGGTGTTGCAGCGATGAAGCTCATTTCTTGCTGAACGGATACGTACACAAAACTGTCGCATCTGGAGTAACGAACAGCCACATGCCATACATGAGTTACCCATGCATCCCGAAAAAAAGACAGTCTGATGTGGGCTGGTGGCATCATCGGTACATTTTTCTTCGAAGACGACCGTGGAAGAAACGTTACCGTCAACGGCGAACGATATCGAGCCATGATACGCGATTTTTTTTTTTGCCCCAATTGGCTGAGTTGAACTTGGTTGACATGTGGTTTCATCAGGACGGTGCAACATGCCACACTGCTCGTAAAACAATGGATATATTGAGGGATGAATTTGGTGAGCAGCATATCTCTCAATTTGGCCCTGTGAGTTGGCTCTTGCGATTTAACGCCTCTTGATTATTTCTTGTGGGGTTAAGTCAAATCGTTAGTCTATGTGGACAAGCCGAACACTATTGAAGCCTTATAGGATAACATAACACGCGTTATTCGTGGAATACCGAAATGCTCGAAAAAGTGACAAAAATTGGACCTTCCGAATGGGCATTTTGAGACGGAGCCGCGGATAACATTTACATGAAATTATCTCTAAAAACTAACTGGCAAAGGCCAATTTATCGATTCCTATCAAAAATTCTAATATATGATGCAAATTTGAGTGTTTTATTCGATTAAAAAAAAAAAAAAACTACGATTAAACAACCACCCTTTACGATGAATAGAGTTACTTAGAACTTCAAATATCAAATATTAACTTAAAATTAATAAGCACTTTTACACATCTGAAATGATTAACAAACCCAATTCTAGATGTTCCCAAAAATATATCAAGATCAGAATCTAGGCAATTTGCAGGACTAAACAGAATAGCCTTGGTCTTAGACGGTTTAATATATAACGAATGTTTGATAGTCCACATTAGAATACGAATAAGAAAACCAATGATATCAGTTTGAAAAAGGGTATAATGGACGGTCTGAATAAAATAAAAGCATCAAATCAAATGCAAATACAAATAAATTGTGCATGCTAGATAGACATATCGTTAATATATAGTACAAAAATTAGTGGTCCAAGGACACATCTTTGTGGGATGCCAGATGTGAGTACAAGACAGTTGGAACATACAACAAACAACTTCACAAATTGAGATCCGCAAAATAAGTACGACATTACAAGTCTATAAAAACAAGTCTCGAAAAATTTAAATTAGATTTCAATTTTTTAGTCTTAGTAGTTGTATTATTGTGCTATTAAACGTTTTATATATTTACGAATCTGGACGTTTCCATATTTTTTAACTAAGGAGAATTTTACAACAGCAATTACTTTTACGTAATACTTTTCGAGCCTACTTTAATAACACAAAAATTTCGCAATTTTTAATTTTTTCCCCCAAATTAATTATATTTGTTCTACGCCTGTTCATTTAATTTTTAAAAGGTTTACTTTATTTTGGAAAAAGTTTAGTTTTATTTGCAAACTGTTTCATTCAAACTGGAAGACGTTGTTTCATTTCATTTGGAAAAGATTTAATTTAATCTAAAAGTGTTTTGGTTAAAATTTTCGAAAAACGTACTTGAAAAATGTACAACTATATTACCTGAAAGGTCTCATTGGTTTAATGATGCGAATTGCTAAATCGAATCAAAAAGTGATTAACAGTCGGCATAAACTTTTGTGTGTTACACTCAGCAGATGTAAATTATTGTACTACAGTATATAAAAATGTTCATTGCCTTTAGTTAGAGCTTTCCAAAATTAGTAACTAATGTCTCTATTATATTTCGAAGCCTATCACTTGTCTATTGAACGACACTTTACTCGAATATTTGTCTACCATTATTTTATTACTTTGTTTTATTTCATAATAGATGTCAGGTGGGTAATTCAAGACAAATTGAGTAAACTAGATATTTGAAATTATATGAGATGATTTCTAAAGAATTGTATTTTACTTTATTTACATTGTTACCGCATGCTTTTATAGAATAACGCATGTTAAACTGGGAGTAATCTATTATTAGACTTGTTAAAAATGTCAACATTATGTTGGATAGGTGTATCAACTATTTGTGTTATTAGTTGTTATTGTTCGCAAGTAATAACTGAGCTGATAAGGGCGTACAAAGGGTGGTCTAAATACAACTATCGTTTTGAGTTATGTGTTCTTTCACTAAATCGAATTGTAGCTAACCACATTTTCAAAGGAAAAAGTGGAAAAATCCAAATCTACTTTTATGTTGTGAAAAAGCCGAAAAGTTGACTTTTATTTTATAAAAGTTGACTTTTGTTTTCGGCTCTTAGATGCCTTTTTGTTATCGAATCCGTTTTAAATGTAGCTTCTTGTAATATATGAAAATGGATTATGTATGTGTAAGATGTCATTTTCTAAAAGTGAACTACAAAAGGATTTCAACCGAGATTTGCAACAAAGTATCGATACCCTCTCTACAAAAAAAAATACAATTCAAAAGACAAATGTCTATTGAAATCTATAGAGATGTTATGCTATCCTCACTGAACTTTAATTCGCAGTATTATCCTGCAATAGCAGAGCAAAAATTATAATTAATTGCACCTTAATTCTAGAAACTTGAGGAAATATTGATGTTGGCAAAACTGGTCAAGTTAGTATCAAAAAGTGTCTGTCAAGCGTATTAAAGCAATATAAAGGGTACAATTTTAATGTTTTAATTGGGAATTTCAGAGGGTAATTTGAACTTTGGTAAATGGAAAGTTCCAAAGGGATGTTTAAATTGCGAATATTCCTGTTCAGACATAACTTTAAGCAATGCGTAATATTTGCGATTCTTATAGTAAAGAGCGTAGTTAAGCGGTTTAGTTTTTTTAACACTGCGATTTTGAAAGCCCTGAAATGGACAAAAGTGCAGCTTGCTGCAACCAACCAATTTAGGAAATGCCGGAGGAGATGAATTAGAATAGCTAATTAATAAATAATTAAATAACTAATTCATTTAATTTTTATTTTATTTATTTATTTTTTTCCAAAAAACAGCAATTTCATTTATTCATACATCGTGATGCAGGAAAACCAAAAAGGCCAATTATATAACGTCACCAATAGAATACAAAATTCTTTAATGCAATATTAAATAATAGAAAAATAATAACAATAATAAAATAAAGTTAAAAACGATATAAATTCAAATGTTAATAGCAAAGTTTATATTATGGTTCCCTAAGCAAATACAGTTATAAAGCAAATAAAAAAGAAAAATAACGTGTCGATAATGAGTTCATAATGTAAAATAGGCTACTGAAGTTCACTTAATGCAAATCTAATATATTTGCGTTAGAAAAATTGATTTGAATAAGCAAAATTACGTAGATGCAGAGGGAGCCGATTCCAAACTCTGCAAACGCGCACCGTAAATGATTTTAAGAATATAGAACAGCCTGATATAAGACGAGTTACAAGTTGCAGATTTCTAGTCTATTCTAGTAAACCTGAGCCTATTTCGCAGTAAAGGTGGTGAACCAGATATTACCAATTTATAAAATATTTTAATGATTCCAAATTCAACACAATTCTTAAAGGGAACACGCAAAAAAACATACAACATATTGTGATATATGATCATAGCACCTCAAACTATACACATACCTTACTAACATATTACAAAATCCTCTCAATTTTCCTAAGGCAACCAAGATTTGTTCCCGAAAAAACTTCAATACCATAATTAATTTGGGACATTAGCAAGGCATGAGCTAACCTCTCTTTAATATGAATCGGAAGGAATGTATTCATATTGTACAACTTCCGCAGGGTAAAAAGTATCTTTGGAAATATAAAATCAATATGAGCATGAACATCAAGTCGTTTATCAAGTGTTATGCCGAGGCACTTCATTTCATCTACAAACTCAATACTGTTTTCATTACTGTTGATGTTAAAATTCTAAAAAGATTGAAACGAGGAGACAGAAAGTATAGCTTTAGTTTTGCTACAATTAATATAAAAGTTATTTTCATTTAACCAATTATTTAAGCACTCAATGTGTTATTGATACTACATTGTAAGTTATTTACTATTTACTGAACTACTCCTGTTATGTTTCGCAATGTTATATATTTTTGCCGTATAAGGCGATATTTGCTTCATTGTTTCGGGCAAAGAAAAAGTACATATAAAGAAATAAATGGAATATTTACTGGATAAGTAGATTTTATTTGAAAAAAAAAAAAAAATAACTTTCAAATTCTAAACTCTTCAGACACACACGCAGAGATTGCATCTGTGTTTGTCGTTTTCTCTACCTTCATATGGTCCAAGTCGAAAAACTGACCTAATTCATTTATCTCTTTGCAAGCCATATGAAGTGAATATCCGTATTTCTGGAAGGTTGCTAAAGAAACTTTAACATAATTTTATTTAAAAACAGTTGAAAGATCGAATTTTCAAAAATGTAAAAAGGTCGAAAATCGTCTTTTCATTTATTTGAAGAAGTCGGAAATTCGAAAAATCAGCTTTTAAAAACAGTGGAAAGGGCTACTTTTCAAAAATTTAAAAGTGTCGAAAATTCACTTTTCATATATTTGAAGAAGTCGGAAATTCGAAAAATCAGCTTTTAAAAACAGTCAAAAGGTCGACTTTTCAAAAATGTAAGAGTGTCGAAAATCGATTTTTCATATTTTTGGAGAAGTCGGAAATTCGAAAAATTAACTTGTAATATATTTTATAAAGCCGATTTCTTATGTCAACTATAGATTCCTAAAATTTTCATGTCGACTAGTAAGGTAGCAAAGAAAAGTATCACATCTTAAAACCGAAAAAGCCGCATAAGAGTATGGAAATTAATGTATTTATAGAAAGTGTCTGTCTGATGTGTGTCTTGTGGTAGCATCAATGATATTTCGGTTAACGGTACCCGCTACAGAGCTTTGAATATCTACATTTTGTGGGAGGATATAGAAAATATGAACTTCCACGATTTTTGTTTTCAACAGGATTGCATTGTCTTCCTTCTCATCGCCTATCAAATAGCACGTCAACAAGATCTTTGTAAATTGTATTGACAGATGCTTAGCCACCGGAGGAGATAGCCACATGAATAAAATCGTGCACCACAAATAATGGGAATGTTTGTTCCCTGGAAAAATGACATAATATGCCAAAAGATATCAAGTTTATTTTAGTTTATTTTATTTCTTAAAAATATACCAATTTTTTGGCTACCGTGTATTGTTACTTTGCCACTTCAACGTGCGTATTGCCTATGAAATCAATACAAACAAGCTAATTGACATACAATTAGGAACCTGGTTTACATCCGTAGGAAGGAAAGTGAATTGATAAGAGTTTTTATGGTGCCAGTTAGTTAAGCGTTTGAAATATTGTGGTGTTAGAACAAAACATGACATGAACACAAACAATGAAAGGGGGAAAAACGCAAATGAGCTAGACCTTATTACTACACAAATATCAGAGAATTGTGCATACAAATATGTTCGAAAAGTAAGAAATTTTTTTTTAAGATATTTGTTTATTCGCGTAAATCTATACCATCACCTTTAAAATATATCCACCAGACTTAATGCACTTAGACAACTTTTTTCCCAGCCAGTATATTCTTCGCATTCGACACAAAATGGTGTTCCCGGAATGACATTTTCAGTTTATGAAATAACTAGAAGTCACACGATGCTAAAGCAGACAAATACGATATGAATCTAGAGCGGTATTATTCGAATTTATATCGAAAAACTCAGGAAGAAGCCAATGTAGTGTGAGAAGGCGTATTATCGTAGTGCAAAAATCAAAAGTTGTCTGCCGGCAAATCCGGATTAGCTAATTCCGAATAGCTTCACGTAAAAGATGCATAACACTCAAATAATATTATTGTTGACAGCTCGGTCCGAAAGTAGAAACTTATAATGGATAATACCATGACAATTATCAATTATAATTTTTAATCTTTTCGGTCTTGCTTTACATTTGGCACGATATTCGCGCAATTAGTTAGTTGTTTCTGATCACAAGCGTAGATGTAATTCTCATTTGCCGTAATACTGTGTTTTATAACGTTATAATAGCCAGAAGTCATCTATTCACAGATTGTAACGCGTCAGTTTATTTAAAAAAAGTAGTTCGATGCACCTGAGATTAAAAATATATTTTAAAATGGAATTGGCAGATCCCTATGAAGTACCGTAGTCATTAGCAAGGTTTCCAATTGACAGCTGATTCTATGTTGAGCACCAAATCTGGAATTTATTGCTCGTGATTCTCACTGATACATGTTTATGGTCGTCGAGGATGCTCTTTGTTTTCGGCCTTCTTTTAACTATTTATGATACTTGAAAACATTTCTTTCATCCAAGGCCTGTTCACCGAAAGCATTTTTCAACATTACAAATGTTTCCACTGTCGAAATTTGATTTAAATGCAAATTCTTTGCTCAGCAAAACCACGCATTGTAAAAATCGTAGAAAGCACTTGTTGCGTTGTACAAATCGAAGTGTATCCCATTTATGATGTAAAATTCGATATAAGTTTTATCCTTTTGTGTCTGCAGTACAAAGACTTGATAGCAATGTTTACGAAATACAAAACAATAGAAAATAAGGGGAATTTTCTTTTTAAGCAATGTATTATTTTGACGCTGATATATTTTTGCATATTAGTTGATACTGCGAAAATGAAACATCTAGAAGGAAGCACATAAGTTGTATCTTTTAGTATCTTTTGACCAAATGCGTTTAATGGATTTTTAAGTTGAAGCTTCTTGAAACTTAGCAAAGCCTGATATTTTATCAAATCGTCGCCGGAGTCTATAATGGGCTATATCAGTCCCACCCATACAAATTGACTGATTCTCCGAAATTAAATATCTCTGCAACTGCTCATCCCTACAGTCCATTATTCAGTTCAATTTCTAACCATCGTCTCTGTCTATAAAGGTTTGCAGAATTTGATAAAATTGCCGGATTAATCACACCCTTCTGATACCTCTCATACAAACAACAACAATTTAGCGCATATATTCTTACGTTCATGTCTTTTATATAGTTGCACTAAACTTAGTTTTTACAATTGCCAATGAATAGGCTACAGTAGTTTGCATTTTTATTGCTTTATCTTTCTAATTCTCTATAAAACTGGGGAAAATTGAATATGTAACCACGGTCACACATCTGGCACCCCTCATACAAATGACACAATTTATCCACTTTTTCTTACATCCATATCTTTGAAACAGTTGTATTTAATTCTTCCAAATTCATCACCACATATCATAGGTTTGGTAAGCTAAATTCTGGGAATGAAAGTGAACGACGGAGTCGCACAAATTCTGTTGTCTCCCGAACAAATTGACCTATTTATTGAAACTTTGTTTTCCTTTTGTAATCAATAATTCGTAGATTAAAGTTACCCAAATTCTGGTCATTTGTGTTGTTTTATAATGCTGGGTTAAATATAGAAAAAATACCGAATAACCACACCCTCTCTGGTACCTCCCATACAAATTTCCTTATTAAACCCCCTATAAGTATTCCTTGATTCGTATCGTTCATTAAATTGTATTACGTTTAGTCTGTCCTAGCACGTAGACCGACGCGCGATGGTTAGTACACGGAACTATTGTTGACATATCGAGTAATCGAGAAGTCTTGTAATTGATTCTCAAACTGTGACGTTCGAAATCGTCGTTAAACTGTAGGTTCCGTTGAGTTAGTTTAAAAATGGAAAACGTAAGCTCTCTGAATATGAGAAGCTCTTCCATGTCTCATTTATGAGATGCAAGTGATTTTTTTGCGAACAAAAATTCAGATCCACAGCTACACTATACGAAATTAAGATTTTTTTGGATGTTAGATCTTTAACCTGACTGTTCGCACTTTATGCAGAAATGTTAGTGAGCTGCATAATAATGCCGAGAATCTACTCATTATTAAATGCGGCAAAATAGTTTTGCGATAAGTGTACAATCCTTTCTCCATAGAGCATACTGCCATAGAGTAACGTACGAGTTATTTTCCAATTTTTCCAAAAAATATTTATTTATTCATCAATTTCTATTTTATTTCCTTTAAAGTAGTCCCCCTCAGATATGACACACTTATGCCAGCGTTTCTTCTAATCCTCGAAACATTTCTAAAACGCGCTTTTTGCTATCGCCAACAGCTCTTGTTTCGATATTTCTTTTATCTCCTCAATCGTAGCAAAACGCTTTCCTTTCATCGGTGTCTTCAGTTTTGGGAAAAAGTCAGCAGGGGCCAAGTCCGGTGAATACGGTGGTTGAGGCATGATTGCGGTTTTGTTTTTGGCAAAAAATTCACGCATAAGCATCGATGTGTAAGCTGGTGCGTTATCATGGTGCAAAATCTATGATTGGTTTTTCCACAATTCTGTGCGTTTCTAGCGAATTACTTCACGCAAACGGCGCATAACTTCAAGATTTTATTCCTTATTGGCCGTACGACCTTGTGGCAAGAATTCATGATGCACCACGCCATTGCAATCGAAGGAAACAGTGAGCAAAACCTTCACATTTGAGCGAACTTGACGTGCTCAGGCGACCAGGATGAGCATCGTCATTGACATCTTCTCGGCCTTTCTTAAACCGGTTATGCCACAATTGAACTTATGTTCTGCTCATAGTAGACTCCCCAAACGCCACAGTCAACATTTCAAACGTCCTTGCACATTTAATTTCATTTTTTATACAAAACTTAATACAGTTTCTTTGATCGATCATTTTTTCGAATAGTAAAAAATCGAAGAGCACACCAAAACACGACTAACCTTTTTATCTGTCAAAAACAAACTGACAATGTAAAATGGCTGATATTGTCAACATATATAACAGACATGTGTACCAACATAACAAAAAAAAAAAAAAAAAAAAAAATGCGAAAATCGGACATACGTAACTCATGAAATTTGAAAAAAAAAATATTTTTTTTATTACACCTTGCATATTACAGAAACGTATATTAGTAATCCGAAAATACTAGATTTGATACCTGCCAGAGGCACTATTCAAAAATTATTATAAATTTTTAAAAATGTATACGTAAAACATAGTTGAAAAGAAATCCATTATTTTTCCAATAGATGGATGGAATTACGATAAGCTCAAATGAAAGCGGTCGTGATCGGATCGCTCCTCCCCCATGGGAAAACTCCTAATTCCGACTTATGCATTCGCCTTATTGTTTGGACTTGGCACCAAATGAAACTTGATTTTGCTGATGAAAAATTCACCTCAAGAAAAGCTTGTGAAAATAGACTCCCCTTTTTTTTTGACAATAGGGAAGAGAGGGTTTCAATGCAGAGGCATAATGGAATTACCTTCTAAATGATATTTGAAAAATGTTATTGAACAAAATAGTGTATATTTGATCTAAATCGAATCATTCTAGTTATCCTAAATAATGTATTCAATTTCTTGCCAAAATAATGGATTTCTTTTTACTACACCTTATAATTTTGATTTTGCCAACTAAATAGCACACATGCTGGTTACTTTTATCAACATATACAATAATAAAGGAAAAAGGACAACATTGGTAATATTGTAAAACTAATAAAAAAACTGATGGCACTATCTTTTGGGAATCAATTGGCGACAGGAATTCACAATGATATTGTCAATTCTTGCAAAAAACCTTGATATCTTCAGGGAAACATATAGACTTGCAGAATCAGAAATGATTAAATAATCAGAAATAATTAAAATAATTGAATGATTGGAGTAGTATTTAGTTTAATAAATGCATATTGTGATTTACTTAATAGTTTCGAACTATGAGAGTGTTAACTTGATTAATTGGAAATCTTTAACTAAAGAAACTTTTGTAACTTTAACCGACCTATATCATTCAATATTCAATTTTTTCTCATTATTTTTATTTTCTTTCATGTCGCCTATTTTTAGTGCACTTTAATTTGAGCGTTATAAGTTAACAGTTATTAGTTAATTTTAGGATATGTTCTTTGCTACATTTTGTTTTTATTTTCTAAATTTTAACTTTTAATTGGAGTAGCGTTTATTTTATGTATTTTGTAATTTACTTCATATTGTCCCAGAGGCTTTAAATTACATGTCGATATAATCAGAGTCGATTTTACCTAAATTCTTACGACCTGTTAGGTTCCATATCCATCTTAGAATATATAATTCTTTGCCGTCGAAAAGAAAATTAATTGCTAATGCACTATTTGCGGCACTGCATAATTTCTCAATTCCGAAAATATAAAAAAATTTATTTTTCTCATTCTAGATGTTGGATACGTACGGTAAAATGTCCTTTGCCGATATTGACGGTGGTGTATGGAAGCAGGGCTGGAACATTAAATACGATCCCTTACAATACAATGATCATCACAAGTTAAAAGTATTCGTGGTACCCCATTCCCATAATGACCCAGGATGGATTAAAACATTTGAGGACTATTACGATCATGAAACCAAACATATACTTTCGAATGCACTAAGACATTTGAGAGAAAATCCAGAAATGAAATTTATTTGGGCTGAAATATCATACTTTTCTCGTTTCTATGAAGATTTGGGTGAGCAAAATAAATTGGAAATTAAAAAGTAAGTGAGCATGCATTTTTCTACTTAAAAACAAAATTGCTAATATTTTTATATTTGCAGATTGGTGCAAAATGGTCAATTGGAATTTGTATCCGGCGGTTGGGTTATGCCCGACGAAGCCAATTCTCATTGGCAGAATATGTTACTACAGCTGACGGAAGGCCAACATTGGCTTAAGAAATATCTTAATGTTACACCCACCGCTTCGTGGGCAATTGATCCTTTTGGCCATAGTCCTTCATTGCCGTATATATTGAAAAAGTCTGGCTTTGAAAATGCTTTAATACAGCGCACCCATTATTCGGTGAAAAAAGAATTGGCGTTAAAGCGTAATTTAGAATTTTACTGGAGACAATTATGGGGTAGGTTTGTAGAAACACATTATTTTCTAATTGTTGTGTAGCAATGCCATAAATAATTCTAGATGATAACGGCGATACCGAATTGTTTACCCATATGATGCCGTTCTATTCATATGATATTCCTCATTCATGCGGACCAGATCCAAAGATTTGCTGTCAATTTGATTTTAAACGGGTGCCTGGGTTTGGATTAAGTTGCCCATGGCGAGTACCACCACAAACTATAGGCAATCATAATGTGGCGCAACGGTAAGTATATAAGTTTTTAATTAAACATAGAGAGAGGTGTGTGAAACAGAGCTACTATATATTTAAGGCATAGAAAACAAATTTAATAAATGTAGGAGCATAAATCAAATTAGGATTTGTCGATCAGCATAATTTTTTTGCAAGTCTAAGGTTTTGCCGTAGAATTGGAGTTCCCTTTTCGATATTATTTCAGTAAATCATAACATATTGCAATTTTGTATATCCATCTCCGATAATGCTACTAATTTACTATCTGTTATTAATAGTACTTGAATCGGAACTGCAGACCGTTTCTGAACCGAGGTGGTGTACATTTTCTGCAATAGAGCTAAACCATGAATAATACCTTTAAAAATAAATCGTATGCCATATAAAAACCTCGGTTCCTACAAAAAATAAATAAAATAATAACAAGTTCGGCTAAGGCGAAGCTTATCCACAAACTACCATGGTTTGTGGTCAAAAATATCTTCCTATATATATATTTATACGCATATATTTATAAATATTTATATGTATACGCATTTCCAAGGGTCCTCCGTGTGTGTGGACGTTTTGTGTGGGGTTGTGGGAATGTGTATATACTTATGTATATAAACGAGTAAGTTTTTGTTTTTTTTTTCGGAGGAAAATGTATAAAATGCTGCGGCTTTAACTCTCATCTATTAAATACTATCCTACGTTGCTTCCGATTAATGTATAAATAGGGAAAAAATATTAGAAAATTATAATTTTCCAGAAACTAAATTTAGTTTTTGTACGAGAAAGTTTTTTTTCTTACTGGACCAGTTTGTCCCAATTATATCATTTACGAAGCATAGACATTGTATCGACTCATTACGCGGTAAATGGGTATCTTAAAAACGCTCTCTACTCAGATTTTACCACCTTTTTGTGTAGAAAGTCGTATCTTTTGGTATTTCCCATATGTTCTAACTACCACCATACAATTTAGTGAATGGATGGCGCGAGTAGATGTTCAAAAAACGATACAACTGGCCTTTAATCCCTTATATGAGCAGTTTTTTTTTCTAATAGAAGCATTTCTCGCACTTGTAGTCCATAGCGTAGTGATCGTTGTATCGATGCATCGCCAGATTACTGGACGTCCTCTTATCATGCGTAATATATCAACTTGGTTGCTATTTCCAAAGAAAATAGATTTTTTTTAATTTCCTAATAATTTCCATGACCAAAAAGTATATATGAGATGTTGTGGCTCTTTTAGATAAACATTTTTAAAACGAGTTAATCAGATTTCTTTAACGAACGGTGTTAGAGACTGTACACTAAACTCTACCCCAAATAATATTTAAATATCTAAAAGACGTTTTTTTTAGGCTTTGTAACGGAGTAGACATTTTAGATATAAAATTGTCGCAAAGTTATCACAACGTCTTAAAAGAAATTACCAAAGTTAGTCGCCTCTTCCATACAAATATTTGCAGAGATTTTTTTTGCCGAGTAGAGTTGGGAAATCTGACTTGATTTTTTAAATTTTTTTCCTACGCACTTTCAACGCTAATTTTCTTAAAAGTTTGGTGTGTAGAAAAATTTGGAGTTTGGACCCCAAAAATGGTATCACTTTTTCATTGCTTTAAGCTTAAAATATTGGCCGTTACAAAACGAAGCTCGCTTAAACACTTCATCGTCATCTTTATAAAAAAGGCCCCAACTCGTAATTCCAACTTCAAACTGAATTTTTCCGAAACAAAATAATGCAAATAGGAATAAATGACGATTTTTTCTAATTTCATTTGCAAATTCAGAATTATCAATGAAAATTTCAATTATTTGTTTCAAAACTTATAATTTAAACAACAATATTATCCGTACATTATTTCGTTTAAAAATATTTGAAATAATTTATTAACATCCAAAATACGTCACCTGTTTATTACAAACGAACACGAAGAGACACACCATTTTACTTTGGTTAATGAGGTCTCGGAGAAGGCATTAACTATAAAAATTGGTCCAAGTCATAGTTTAAATCTGATGTGGGTTTGGGCTTGGAAAGCAAAGTTTCTGTATTTGACAAGATGGAAATAAACAGTCAAATCCGTTTGTTTGAACGTTTTCGTAGGAATTTGTTTCTTACGTTGTAAAAGCCTGAAAAAAGTGTTGCTACCATTGACAACGTAACTTAATACTTCAAAAATCAATGTGACTGTCAATTAATACTATTAACACTAATATTTTTGAGAAGAACTCAGTGCACTGCACCAAAAGACGGAAATGTGATAGCAAATATTTTACACATTTTGCTCGTATAGAAAAATAGGATCAAAGTCCAACAAAAATTGAATTTGGACTCCTCGACAGTCCAACAATTAATACCTGACAGAATGAAAAATGATATGAATGATGATATGAATGAAAAAATAGAATTACTAAGTCTAATCTTTCACATGATAATCAATTTACAGGCAGAATGTCACAGTTTCAGAAGCACTAGAAATTTCGACTGCCGCCGGTCAAACGATCATGTGAAGAATACTCTCTAGTACTAAACATCGTGCCCAAATCGGCGCCAGCATTTTTGGTAACCTTAATATTTGATCACCTTAACCTTAATATTTGAAGCAATTATTTAAATGCGATAATACTATTGGATGTTAGTGTGTGGAAAATGCTACTTAAATATAAATATTTATAACGAAACTAGTTATCTAATAGAAATTGATAGTAATATTGAACATTTGTCCATAGAATATTCAACACTTGTACAATATGTATTTGAACTCTCTTGATACATATGTTAAATTATAATTTTAAAACAATTGTCAATTTCGTCCAAAACTGTGTTAAAAGCTAAAGTTGTTATCATGAATAGGAACACGTTCTTATTGCATGGACGAAAAAGAAACCAATAGAGAAAATATTTTATTTTCAAAATGATTGTTCTCGAAAAAGTTTGATTTCCATTTTGATGTAGTTAGAGAAAAAATTTTCTCTTATTTCTATCTCATATAAAAAGAAAAATTCCTTATTTAACCTTTGCTTTTCTTTGCAGAGCTGAACTTCTTGTTGATCAGTGGAAGAAAAAAGCTGAACTTTATCGCACAAATGTTGTTCTCTTTCCACTCGGCGATGATTTCCGTTATAGCCAAAGTACCGAATGGGAGGTACAGCGTGTTAACTATGAAAATCTTTTCTCACACATCAATGGAGAGCGTAAATATTTTGTGGAAGCTAAATTTGGTACACTTCAAGAGTATTTTGACGCTGTGCATCAAGAGCAGAGGGAGAAACAGCGTACGTTTCCCACACTGAGCGGTGATTTCTTTACGTATGCCGATCGCTCGGATAATTACTGGAGTGGTTATTATACCTCACGTCCTTATCACAAGCGCATGGATAGAGTTTTAATGCACTACGTACGGAGTGCGGAAATGTTAAGCTCTTGGAATAAATGGGATGAATCAACGAAATTTGATGAAATGCTTCAAGATGCACGACGACAATTGGCTCTATTCCAACATCACGATGGTATCACCGGCACTGCAAAAACTCATGTGGTGGAAGATTACGCCAGGCGTATGAAGGATGCGCTTATAGCTTGCAGATTCGTAATGCAGCAGTCAGTTTATAAATTACTTACCAAATCATCGGTATTTATTACTGTCATATTAGAGCCAAATGATTGGTGTTTACATGATTGTTAATGTAATTGCAGATTTACAATGCGGACAATAATTTTAACTATTTCTATTTGGACGATTCACGTTGGCCTGGACCAGACGATGGTCGCACCACCATAATATTGGGCGAAGAGTTGCCCCAGAAGCATTTAGTGTTCCACAATTCTTTGCCTCAATGGCGTGAAGATATCATTGACTTTTATATAGCGTCCCCATATGTCAGTGTTACCGATTCCAACAATAATCCTGTTGATATACAAATTAGCCCGGTTTGGACTTGGAATAAACATACCTATTCTAATACGATTATGCCCCAAGCTTCAACCACAAAATATAGACTGATATTTAAGGCAAAGGTTCCTCCTTTGGGTCTTACGACTTACGTAGTAAAGGTTGAAACGCCAGAGTCAATAAATAACAAGTAAGTATTCGACTATTTCGTGCTTTTGAATGCAATGGAGCCTCTCGTAACAATTTATGTATCGTTTTGGAATTCACACCTGAATGTGACTAAATATTTTGAAAATACCATTAATGCTAATTTTTAAATCGTTCGCTTATGGCAGTGCTTTCATTTATTCAATGGCTACTGTATCATACATATTTCAGATATTCAGAGATATATGTATATCTTGGAACTAAATATTTTAATTTGTTTTTATATATATCTTTTCTTTCATTGCATAGCCATGTCACCTTTGCATCGAATCTCATATTAACTACAGATTCAATTTCCACACAACTGGGTGATTATCCCAAAGAGGTGCGTTTTGACGAACATCGTGAGGTGTCCTTAAAAGTAGGCTCTGGACCTACAGTAGCTTTCAGCTCAGATGGCATGATGAAGTCCATACAGGTTAAAGAATCAGAGTCTCATACTCCTGTTAGAGTACAATTTTTTAGATATGGTACACGAGTTAATGGTGATCGGTCCGGAGCGTATTTGTTCTTGCCAAACGGTCCCGCTACGCTGATAGTCAATGCTCAAAATCCTGTAGTTTTGGTTGTCAAGGGGCCCCTAGAATCGAGTGTGTCGACGGGTCTATCATTTGGTATACACCATACCATCTTAAGGGACGGCGAAGCACCAGAGATCCGCAACAATATTGACATAGTTGATATGGATGATACCGAAGTGGTAATGCGTCTACAAACTCGCATACGTAATGGAGATATATTCTACACAGATCTCAATGGCCTACAAATTATTAAACGTCAACGTTTCTCGAAAATACCTTTGCAGGCCAATTATTACCCTATACCTTCAGCCATTTATATAGAGGACGAAACATTACGTTTAACCGTAGTTTCCGCCCAACCGTTAGGCGGATCTTCTCTGGCCCAGGGCGAAGTGGAGATAATGCAAGATCGTCGTTTGACGCATGACGATGAACGTGGCCTTGGTCAGGGCGTTCTAGACAACCAGCCAGTATTGCATATATTCCGCATTGTACTGGAAAAAATAGATTCTTGCGAGAAATTAGCTGACAATCACCCATCGGGTGCTTTGACGTTGCAGGCATACAGAAATTCAAAATCGATTTTAAATCCTTTGGATAAATTTATATTTACCGAAAATGATTGGTTGGGAGTTTTGCCAGAGTTTGGCTCTTCTCATTCAGCCTTGGGCGATGATATGGAAATCGTTGTTATGAGAAACGTTAATCCGATAGTTACTATACCGGCAGTGGCGCGTGATCGCAAAGCTCATTTGCAACAAAATATTGGACTAATAGTGCATCGAACAAATCTTATGCAATGCTCGGGCTTGGAGGCACAAAATACGGGAGAGGTATGTATTTGAAACGTTTATTTATATACTGAGAAATTTACGTTTAAGGGGAAATAAATTCAACTAAAAGTGTTTTACAAAATAATTGCTATTTATGTAATGTTTTCATTTCAGCTTAATCTTCATCATCTTTTACAATGGAACTCACAAAATGTCACAACTGTTTACAAAACTACGTTAACATTCCTAAAGCGTTTTTCATCACAAAAAATTGACGAGGATTTATCATTATGTCCCATGGACACTTTGGCGCTTTTATTACAAAGATCCAGCTGATCTGCTTATACTCATTTCTACAACTAAATGACTGACTTAATTAATTTTGTCTTAGTTTTTCGTTATACCAAAAAAAGCAAAAAAGGAAAACCACTTAAGAACCCACTGATATCCAGATTAGAAAGGTCGTGATTATTTCTCGAATTAAGTTAAACTTTACTTGTTCTGTTTTTATAAATTAATTTGTTTTGTTGTCATATATCTGTGTGTGTACAACATGGTCTGTACTTTCGAAATTTGTGTCTTAACTATAAATAATTTATGTGTTCTCTCTTATTTCTCTTGACAATTAAAACAAATTTCTTTGGGACTTTCCTGCAATGAACTTTACACCAAAACTTCTATTAAAATTTAATTTGTATAGAAACTTCAATTCAGATTGTCCCCTCGACTGTAGATTTTAAATTATAATACAATATTTATTTTTTTTTTTTTATGTTCACTCGATTTTATTACATTTAATGAATTTACTATTTTTTCGAATAGTTGTTAGTAACGTAGAACAAAGTAAGCATTTGAATCTTTTAAAAATATTGTTATTTTACCGTGATTGACATTAAAATGACATGACAACTGCACACATTTATCTTTTCTGTTGAATTTCTGTTACATGTCAAATTGTGAAATTTAATGCTATTGACTTTCATATATATATGTAGTTTAATTTTTGTATTGATAATACTAATAATATGAACCTTGAGAATATACCATAAAACTTATAATAAATTTCACATTGTACACTATTTTCTGTTCAAATATATTAGAATATATTTAAAGCCACAATGCTCACCGCTTTTGAATTCCAGTAATACTGAACAGAAGGTATTTGAATATTGGAAAGAACTGTCCTTTTGAATAAACGAGAAAGGGCCGGGATTTCTTTTCAAATGTTATAATAATTTCACATATACGCTTAAGAGTTGTACAAAAATGAATTAATACAATTGTTAGACTATAGAAGAGAAGCTCGGGAAATTAGGGATATCGTATGAACTAGAATTAAAGGGATATTTAGGGACAGAATTGGATGGCTAGAATTTAGTTGTTCTTAATACTTTTTTTATATTTGCGGTAAAAAATATTTTTCGCATTAAATTTACGGTGGGAATTGCGAGAACATTGCCTGCCTACATTAGCCAGAAACTTTTGTGCTTTAGAAACTTTAAGGATGTAGTAACGGATGGGAAATACAGTAAAAAAATATTTTTCGCGTGATCGAATTTAATTTTTTATACTACTGTGTTATATTAAAGATTGAGGTCGTATTCATGGACATTAATCGAAGGTTTATAAACAAAATTTTCATAGTAAAATCATTTCTCAGACCACCAACAAATTATAATGAATGTACTTGATGTTGCGATATCGAAGCCTTGTAAAATATTTCAGAATATAAGTTAGTGTATTTATAATATTTCAGTATAAAAATTACTTTGTTTTACTGTTCGATATTTTACAATTATCCCTGTATGCTATGAACTGAATTCCTGTAGCGTACATATAACTCATTTGCTTGCCCGCTCGCTTGAAGATGTTGGCGTAAACCTGTTAAGAGAGGAACGGTAACAAAACCGATTCCGGTTTGGAAAAATAAAGGTCATCGCGTACACGCACAATTAAAAGAAGCGAATCCCACTAAACTAAATTCCCAACGGAATATGTTTCAATCTTTCTATTCTATAATTTCGCCAATTTTCAAATTATGAATGATATATACAACCTATAGAATGTACTTAACGTGGATGCACAAGCCTCACTTCTTTAGTTTTAGGGCTTTTTCTTAATGTTTTTACTTCGTGAGAAGTGATTTTGACGCCAAGTCCAAACCTCATTATCGACACTGGGGTTTTTCTTTTTTATTTGCTTTATAACTGTATTTGGTTGGGGAACCATAATATAAACTTTGCTACTAACATTTGAATTTATAT
The DNA here is from genome assembly GCA_019455685.1 of Philornis downsi. Taxonomy (NCBI): domain Eukaryota; kingdom Metazoa; phylum Arthropoda; class Insecta; order Diptera; family Muscidae; genus Philornis; species Philornis downsi. Next base: position 787,141 of record JAHXMU010000130.1, on the reverse strand, counting down.
CGTTTTTAACTTTATTTTATTATCATTTTTGTTTTTTTTTAATATTTAATTATATAACTGGTCTTTTTGGCTTTCCCGTATCGCGATGTATGAATAAATGAAATGAAATTAAAATTGAGTTATTATTGAAGACTTGAAGCTAAGCAGTTTAATTCTATTATTATCTAGATTTTGCAGCTTCTACCACAGGAAAGTAAAAATCGTGCATGTCATTCGATATGAGAAAGCCAAAAGAATTCAAAGGTATATGGTTAGATCCTAGACATCTTAAGAAATTATCTTCATCCCGAATGAGATGGTGGCAATAAACTTTAAGCGGCCCTAAGGAAAATTTCATAGTAATGGTTGGAATGGTTGCGATTTTTCTGGTTCCTCCCATGAACAATAAGACATTTTGAGATACCGCAGTTGTGTCATTTGATGTGAAAAAAGCTTAACGCATTGAAGAACATATACATATTAGATTCTAGATTTCTTGACAAGAAACAGCCTTTAGGACTTTAAGGCAAATGAGCTTGTGGCGATAAATCTTTACCGATCTTAAGGCAAATTTGTCCGTAATGGGCGAAATATCCGCGATTTTTCTGCTGTTTATTATATAAAATAACATATTTGGCAAAACCATCGTTACTCTTTTAATACTGAATTGCTATACTTAATTAACCTAACATTTATGTTGTGTCTTTGTACATAGTACAACTTGTAATATTGTATCAATTTTGTCCTTTAACCTGAACCATAGATTATTCTTGTTGCCACAAATCTTAAACAAACATTACATTTATATCCATAATTCATAAATAAATGACCGTGTGCTTTAATACTTAGCCAGCCGTAATTTTTGTATTGATTAATATAACTGGCGATATTGGGACAGTTTTGACGCCCCATCTGATATTCCCCCTTCCAAATAATATTGAAATCTGAAATATTTTACTAATCTACTGAAATTCTACATGCGGCATTTGCTTCCTAAACCAAAGTCTTTGACTGTAAAGGTGAAGAAAGGTGAATGTGAAAAGCACCTGTATATAATGTTTATAATATGCAAGGGAATTTAATTACTACTATTATAAAGCCATTTGTGATTCTTGAGAAATTGCAACTACATGTTTTAGTACCCAGATATACGAAAACGGCATAGCTACAAAACACGATGCCTATCTACATTGCTTTCCCACACCGAAAATATTTGGTAGTTGCGTAGTTAAAGACATTAGCAGCCGACATCAAATAAATTAAATTACCTATCATAAATATTTTCTGAATGCCAATGTCTTTTTCCCAAACCTCGAAGCATGTTAAATATTCAACTTCCGGTGTGGCGAAGACTTACGAAGAAGACGCCGCATTATTGCGGTACAAAAAGTAAGAGTTGTCTGCCCATAAATGCCGCCGCATAACAATCAAGTAATATTCCTTGTTGTTAGTTTGGTCCGGCGGTAGAAATAATAATCGAAAAAAACTAAAACTAAACTATAATTAACCTTGACTTTTGAGAGACTGGCGTGCACATTTTGATCTCGTTTTAAATTTGTCGCTTAAAAACGATTATTTATCATGAGTGTAGATCCAAATCTCACTCCCACAATACGTTTTATAACGTACTGGTGGTCGGAAATAATCTCTTTGCAGATTTTAATGTTACTTTCTTTTATAAAATTGATTGTTTTCTGTGCCAGTCGAGATTTGACAAGTTTGAAGCCCAAAATATCTTTTAAGATGGAGTTGACTGATCCACTTGTAATGCCAACATCATTAGTAATGTCCTTAAATGTCGAATTATTGGACGTGGCTATTAAAGATACAGCCTTCTTTGAACTGTTTACCTAACTTATAAACATTCCTTATCGAAAAATAATTTGCTCATCAAAGGCATTATGTATTCTAAACAAGTACAAATCTAAGCGTGAAGTGAAAAACTTAGAAAAAAGCCATTCCTCGATACACCAATGTATTTTAAATTGGGAACTGACCTCACTTTTTGGGCACAGCATTGTATGTTTCTACCTATCTCCAATCACAACAAATTTCATAAAATGTCAACAGATTACAATTTTATTAAACGTGTGCCTCTAATACGAAATGGTCGAAATTCCTAACAACTTTCTCGTACTTTCCCAATATATAACGGTTATGGTGAGATTAAATATTTAATCATATTTTCTTACTTAATATTTTTCAATTATTTCTTTGATAATTGATGGTCCATCCGCACAAAAGGCTGTATGCATGTATTTTTTTTATTTGATTATTTTTTTTCTCTGTATGTGAAGGACATTATTTTGATTAAACGCTGTAAGGCGTAGTTTACCTTGAAGCCGAAATTCTGTGTTTAGAAATTTCTATAACTACATCTTCCTTTTTCATATATTTAACTGCCACTGTAGTGAAAGAAATAATTCCACATCAACTAATTTCGACGGCAGTTTGAATGACACATATTTGAATGTCAGTTTCTGTCATACGTTTTCCAATTTTTTATGTTTTTTATTAAAACTGGGAAGAATTAAATATTTTGAAAAAGGGGTATGGTCCCTATTCCATTCTCTATTCTACAAAATTTAACCTGATAAATATTTCTTATTTTATTTTTACAATGTGAAAAGCCAAAGTTTTACTCCCAAATAACCCAGTGTAAGCAGTGTAAACATTGCATAAAGATGAAAAATACAGCTCTGTTAAAGCGTCAGTTGCTTATCGCAAACATATGGTTTTGGAGGGGCAGTTCAGTCAGTTTTGCAAGTGAAGTGGAAGTGAATTTAGAGCGAATTCCAATTGGAAAATATTGCAAAGTGGTTGTTTTCAATTCGGCACCAGTGCTATTATTAACTTAACGCAAAACCAAACAAAATCAAGTCAAAAGTAACAAGTGTTAGTGTAAATCAGATTGTGATTGTGTACTTTGAAATTTTGTACAGATACAAAACAAAATCAACAAAAGTAAGTAAAGAAGAAAATAAACAATGCGAGTGTTGTTCGTAAAGAGTACACTTACACATGCATATGTCGCACATGACGGCATGCATTCTTTGCTAAAGAGAAGATATGATAAGATATAGAAGCAACAAACTGATGATAACTCGGCAGCGGAGCTGCCATGTGTTGTTCAAAAAGGCACAAATATAAAATTGAAAAAAAAAAAAATTAATTTAAATATTTAATTTAATTAGTGCAGGGTTGTCATTTTAAAGGCTTGAGTCAAGTTTTGTTGCTCTTAGATAGGCTAAAAGCTAAAAGATACTCCTTGCTGCCATCGGTTTCAAAAGCACTAATTTTGAATTTTGTCGTTATTTACGGATATTGTCTGGATTTGAGCAAAATTTTTACCATAAAAAGAACAATTATTTGTTTGATTTCACAAAATCATTTCACACATTATTTGGCATCATACATATCTTTGAACATTGTGGTAATTTAGCAATTTGTCTATCGATTTAGCAATATTCTTTTAAAGTTTTGGCAACACTGCACAGTGTGTGCGTGCTTATGCAGTGAAAAGTGTGAATGAATATATCATGACACAATAGCAAATACAACAACAGCAGTTCAACCGAGAAAACTTTGCTTCTGCAGAGAAGTATAACGATTTTTCCCCAACCATTTCAATGCCAAATTACAGAAACAATGATCATGAATTGAATGTTACGTTACACGTACATTGTTTTCATACTGCATCTCTCCGCACCGAATACATTGACAACTAAAGTTACGTAAGAAAAATATATTGTGTCAAAGTTTCCACAGAAGGAAATTGATTTAATTGACGTTTAAGCACATCAAAATTTAGAGCCAGTAAGTGATAACAATACAGGATAATCAATAAATACATATATTCTCTAAATATAAAAACACATGATGTCAAAAATTCCTTTTCGTAGTTTAAATTTATACTGAAATTTAATTGAAAATCTGAATTTCCATATTAAATCCTAAATTTATCAATTTAAAATCACGATTTTTTATTAAAATTCGAAAAGCATCGATTGGAATTCAAAGTACATCAGTTGAAATTCAAAACGTATCAACTGAAATTCGAAATATATCAGTTCAAAAGACATCAATTGTAATTCGGAATACATCAGTTGAATTTCAAAATAGATTAAATAAGATTCAAAACACATTGTCTGAAATTCAATTGAAGTGTTTAGCATTTCAAATAAAATATTTGATTTTTAATGCAAGCCTTTTGATTTTGAAATGGAAATTTTGATATTATATAGAATTTTGATGGAAATTTTGGAATTTTAATTGAACTGTTTTTAAATACATGTGGAAATTTTTATATTCAATTGATGTATTTCGAATTTCAATTGAAGTGTTTCGAAATACAAATGAAATTTTGATATTCAGTTGATGCGTTTCGAATTTCAGTATGAATTTTTTGAATTTCAGTTGGAAATGGTGTATTTTGTTCTGGATTTTGTCCTAATATGTGCAGGATTTTTCATAATGGAACGATTGTGCTATTTGCTAACCCTAATGTAGAGAACATTATACCGGCTATAATAAGAGGGCGTTGCTAAAAATGGGTTTATAGCAAACGCCCTCTTATTCTTTTTTAGTATTTTTCAATAACAATACCTTTGTTTGGGGCGATCCCTCAAAGTCCGTATACATTAAATTCATATATAGTTTTTAAATAACGTATAAATAGTAGCATTTTTGAAAAATTCCTGAAAATTCATACTTCTCAGGAGGTGTTTGTGGTCCTTATATAGGCTAGTTTTTTGAACTGAATCCGTTTTGTTCATTCCATAGTGCTTTCAACAGACAGGCGGACGGACTTGCCAAAATAAGTATACAAGATCTGAAAAACTGAAAATTATATATCTTGCATGACGTATCAGTTTATTATATGCATATTTCTTATTATTTCCTCATAAAATACTACTTAAACTTTGAATAAATTGTTCAAATTTGATTAATCAAATTTCAAGTTATTTGAATTGATTGATCAAGAATTGAATTACCCATGAGGTTTGATTAACCGATTAACAGCACTTCCCAAACTTTTACTGAACAAGTGTGGGTTATTACGACTATTTTTTCTAGGTTGCAAACTATATAAATATGATGTTCTTTTCATACACCCATGTGGTGCTATTTACATTTTTGTATGTATGCAATACGACATTCCAATAATCAAATGTCATGTTTTTATTTACTTTGTTGTGTTTTTCAACCGAAGTCAATTGAACACTTATTTTTCTCTCACTCACACGGATTCAAGTAACGACGTCATACAAAAGTGTGTCAAAGCAATAGTAATGTTGGTATTGTTGCAACAATAACGACAACAGCAACTTGCTCACATTTGGCGTAGACATTCTGAACAGAGTTGCCAGAGAGAATACGCTCCAATAAAATCTGCAATTGCTACACAAAGTTTTAATTTAAATTTTAACCAAATATTAGATTTAACCTAATATTTTCTGTATTTAGAAAAAAATTGACGATACCTTCTTTTTATAAAAAATTGCGATTAGTTTTTGTTTGAAAATGGTAAAGCAAAGACAAATACTAAATTTTTATGGTGTCCACAATAGAAATTATTATATATTGATTTAGCAAGAAATTAATTTCGGTTCATTTAGGCAATTTTTTAACCTAAATTGGTCAAAAAAAAAATCCTGGAACGGTTTGGCTGTTAGCTCCACATATGCTGAATTTTAATTCAAATATATTTCCAGACCATGGAATAAATGAAAATTATGTCCCATCCACGTTTCATTATTATTTGCCGAATTGCCACAGATTTGCTTGAACGATGGCCGAGGTCATTGAACACACTGACACCTACATGGTAGGTTAAAATAAATTCTTTGATTAAAAAATTTGGAATTTACATTCAGAAAAAAAACATTACTTTCTTGCCAAGCCGCTTGACGCATAACACAAGTAGAACAGTGTTTTAAACCCTTCAGTTTCCAGCTCTTTTTTCTCCAATTCGCCACATCCTCTTTTTACAATGCCTCAGAAATTTAGGCAACGTATTTTTGATCGCCCTATTCTGCCCATTGTTCAAAATTTTTTCATGCTGCAGCGTTGGTATATCCTTGCAACATGATCTAGCCAGTGCACTTGCTGCATTTTAATGCGCTTTATCACTTCAATGTCGGTGGTCAGCTATTGCTGTTGATACTCTCCATTTACCAAGATTGGCTTGTATTTTTCACGGAATTTTATTCTCCCGACTACTCCCAGAACAGATTCACGATTCTGCACTGTACACAGTTGTTTAAGGTTTATATCACTTATTACACTGATGCCGAAGGTTAGGGAGATACAATTATCCATTACTCCAAACATATGGCAGCTAATGTTCACGCAACATCCCAAACAGGATGCTTATCGAAACAAATAACTTGGCTTTGTCCTCTTTTACAACCAAGCTAATGTTTGCAAAGGCTTCGTTTGATGCACAGAAAAGTTCATGTCGTCTATTGGCTTCCTGCGAAAATAGGAAGTCGCCATGCTGGAAAACTATGTAATATCTGTTTCCAACATTGAAAGATTTCCATATTTCTCATCCTTCTAAAAGTTATTTGATCAAGCTCTTTGTTTAAAATTATATGTAATTCAGAAGGAAATTCCGAAGTTGATATGTTTAAAATTAAAATTGGATTTTTTGCCTAATTTTTCATGTTGGCATTTTTATTGCACTTTTTTCGGAACGTTTTTCTGGAAACCAAAAAAAATTCCACTAAATAGTACATCTTCTCCAGTGTCTGATCCAGGAACCGTAAGAGTAATGAGTAATAATAATAAATTACTTGTTGATATTTATTATATTAACCAAAAATAATTATTATTTTTGATTTTTATTATAAAAATTAATTATAATAACTTGATTTTTTTCTTTAATCAGAGAAAATAAAAATCATCCTAATCATGAAAGTATAAGTTAAAAATTTTAGTTTTTTGAAAGAAAACATGAATATTTTGGGTGGTATTACAGTCTTCAGTATTTTTATACTTTTACCCGGAGGAATGAAGATATGTATTTGATACGGAAAAAGAAGTTAACTCTATTGAGCGACGTCCTTCTGTCTGGTTCGCTGTTTCACACTATAACTGGCACAGTTCAATATTTTGTCGAGCTGTAGGCGGAGATTGTAAATGTGCTTCATATCGACCCACACAAGTACTTAGAGCTTTCCGTACATGTGGAAGGATTTTCCAAACTTCAATTTTTTCTCTGTAGTTTCTAATTTGTAGATTGCAGCGACCTAAATTTTTGTTCATTATTTTTATCCATAACTCTTGATACAATCTGAAAATATCGATTGGTTAATCGTTCGCCTTCTGGTACTTCCTTACTAATGATCGATTTAACGATTGAAATTTGGTACATATTGAAGTAGTTGTTGAACGTTAAATTGGACCATATTGTCACCCACCTTAGATTTCCGCCAATAATATTTAATGCCAAGCTTGGTAACCACTAAAGCCCGTCGTTTTAAGAACCTCCCATACAAATTATTCCCTGGGTTCATATCCTTCATTCAATTTTAATAAATGCAGTATGCAGCATTAACTCCGAATACCAACGCAAAGGTACTCTGGCCAACACAAAGGGAAATTTGGCGAAGATATATGTAAGTCAGTTTACCCGACTGAAATTTCTATTTCTGTTCTTTTTTCTGTTCTGGTTTTTCGACTTTACTGTTCTCTTTTGGAAATATCTATCAATAAATGAATTATCCTTCTGTGAGAGAGAAAGAGAGTTTCGATATGATTTGAGTTTAAGCAGATGTTAATATTTTATATTATAATTTTTGATTTTTATTTGTTTGATTGAGCTTTTTATTTTTGATTTTTTAACAATAAAAATCAAGATTGATGTTTCTGATTTTTAAAATAAAAGTTACTCAAGATATTGAAAATAAGAAACAAAAATAATTATTATAATTGATTTATAGCAACAATAATCAATAACATTTATAAAGTGTATTAAATACAAACATTTTCAAATATTTCATGTGTAAGTATGAAGTTTTTATTTCAATTATTATTTTTAGTTAAAAATCGATCCAACAACCGTTATTTGCAGTCCCTAGTCTAATCTATTTCAAAAGTCCCATCGAAAGGATTTCATCTCACCGGTTGGCATCCCTGCGCACACCAAGGACAACAAAATAATTTCAAACGCTGTCAGCCTCTCTTAAACAGAGAGATTGCGATGCACAGCAAGAGTAAGCAAGCGAAAAGAAAGTTATGTCAGAGAATGTTTTAAGTAAAAAGAGACCACTGCGATGACACTTCACGTCAGAGAATGCTACAATTTAACAACTTCGTATTTTCATACTCCTTCTCACCAGAAATTTTTATTTTTTGTAAATGTATCTAAAGCTTTCATAGTTTGATTTTTAGGTACTTCCTATGTATTTTGTGTGTACAGCATTTTGTTCTCGTGCGTTTGTCACGAGATACATTTATTCACGCATTTGTTTCAAGCTGTTTCCTTCTTCCGCTTTCGACAGCACGAGTGTTCAAGTATTCTCAGTCTCCTTCAAATCTACTTGGATTGGATATTCTCACTCCTTTTCTTGGAGGACTTTTGTTTAGGGATGTTTTTTTCTTGTAAAAGCCAAAGAATATGATATCTTTTTTATGAAATGTGAAATCTGGAAATATCAATATTGTACTTGTCATTTGATGCTTGTATAAATTAAGAGTAAATGTTATCGTTGTGAAAGAAATATCCTTAAGATTTTAGGGTTCTTTTTACAAAAAACGAAAAAAAATTATAATAATTTATATTTTATTATCACCCAGAAGATTATTTCTTTCAAATGTCGATCATCATATCTAATTCCCTAACCGTAACTGGCTTAATAATGTATGGCAAATTAGCTGTTCATTGATGTGTTCTCACAGTAAAGCTTTGCTTTCAGAGGATGTGTGACAAGTTGTGCCAAATTTTGTGTAGACCAGTAGCTTCAGTCGGACATGATACATTAATTTTTATGGTTTTCAGGCCAAAAGTAAGAACATTTTTTATTTTTGTTTATGAATTCTTATTTATTCATCCGTATCTATTTCATCACTTTCAAAGTTTTTGCCCCGACACACCATACGCTTATAACATTTTCTCTCGCATTGATGGGTAGAGCGAGATGCGTTCAATCGGCTCAAAACGATGTCCCCAGAGCGGTCTTTTGAGTTTAGGAAAGTCACACGGTGACAAATCAGATAAATACGGTTATTATGGAGCGATATTAGTTGAATTTTTGACGAAAAACTTGCGAAGAGGCAATGCGTTGTGAGACGGCGCATTATCGGGGTGCCAACAAAAGGGAGCGCTATCTGCCCATAAATCCGGCCTCACTTTGCGAATAGCTACACATAAAAGACACTGAACTATCAAATAATATTCCTTGTTGACAGTTTGTCCATGCTTAAGAAAGAATACAACGATAATCGAAGAAAGCTATCATTTTATCCTTGATTTTTGAATGACTTGGTGCCGTCATTCCGGTCTCGCTTCACTTTTCGCACGATATTCAATCCACATGGCTGGGTAGTTTCGGGTCGCAAGCTTAGATCAAAGTTCTACCGATCCATTTTTCGGTTTCAAAAGTAAAGTTAAATGAAACACACATAAAGCTACGATTTCGATGAAACATTTATTTCATTATAATGCTTGGACCTTGCCATTATGTACGAAATACAATGTCATTTAAATGACCGTCTTCGGATTGATTGCAGCTGTGGATTCTTCTGAGTTAGTTTTCGACCACTTTTCCACACATTTCGAGCGGTATCTCGGCGATAACTTGACGAATATTGGATATCAAATGCTCCAACGTTTGCGGGTTGTCCGCGTAAACACTGTCTTTGACGAAGCCCAACAAAAAAAGGTTTAACGGTTTCAAATCGCATGATCTTGGTGGCTAATTGACGTCGCTAAAACGTGAAGTTACGTTTTCTGGAAATTTGTCATGCAATAAAGCCAAAATCGGTCGTATTGTGTGGCTCGTAGCACCGTCTTGTTGAAACCACATATCGTTCAGTTCATAATCCTCAATTTCAGGACAAAAAAGTCGGTTATCATACGGCCATAGCGCTCTGAATTGACGGTTACTCGTCCTCCAGTGTCATTTTAAAAAAAATACGGCCCAATGACATCTCCAAACCGGTTTTGAAACCCTTTATTATAACATGCTGCTAGTCGGAAATCTTCTCTTTATAAATTTTAGAGCGACAGCCTATTTCGGAAAATTAGCGTTTTTGACCGTGTTAACATCATCTTATTTTTGAGCACGAAATCTCGGATTTGATAGACCTGACTTTCTTCGGTAAAGGCCATGTTCGTTCGCGTTCGCGCCTTTGTCTTCAATTTGTTCTCGGCCTTTTTGAACAGTTTATGCAATCTGTAAACATTTGATTCCAACAAAATCTGCTCACCAAAAAACTTCTGCAACATTCTAAACGTTTTCGCAAATAGAAAGTAAACATCGTAAATAAAATTTTGTACAACTTCTTTGCTCAACAAAATCAGACAATGTAAGAATCGCAGAAATCAAGGATTTATTTGAGTATTTGAATGATCTACAAGTCTTGTAAACTCTTTTCAAATTGCTGCATGGAATCGTCATTAAGCAGTAGGTGTCTTTCTTACTTTTTTGAGTCTAACAATAGAGTAGGCGTAGGCAAACTTACTGTATGTAATAATAGTTCACTTTTGAATATTTGTTTCGTGATATGTCGTTAACCAAACCAGATGTGATAAATCAGATACAATATATATTTCAATTGAGAGCCGCATTTCTGTTTCTATCTGACGAAATACGGAATAAACTTGCAACTTGCCATTTAATTCCGAGTGCCAGCGAAAATGAAGAACTACCGAACATTGCAACAAGGTTGCGCCGCTTGACGGTCTATCAGCAAGCCATTTAAGACCGGCTGCGATAATAGTGAGCATGCATAAGTTTATACATACGATTTAGCGAAATGAATGCATACCCGACGATTGGAATCTATGCGTCTGTATTAAAGAGGTCGATCGGAATGTGCGCAAAATGTGAGATGTTACTGCCGCCTTCTCAAGCATTGAGAGGGAGTCAACAAAAGTGGATTACCTCACAAACGAGGACAAGATTATGTTATTTGTCCTAAAAACTAATAGTCTATTAGTTTGAAACTCTTCATGAATGATTTTATCTCCAGTTCATCAATAAATATCTGCAGGTGTGAAAATTGGGAGAAGATTATTGCTGAAACATGAGTGGTTTAAAGTTAAAGCCCTATCTCAACGTGCAAAAATCTAATTACGAGAGGCACTAGTCCTGCTGTAGTTGTTAGGTAGAATGGCAGGTTATAGCATAACGTCGATCGATAGGGATATGGTTAAGCGCATCAAAATACTGGGATGGATGCGTTGTGTTATGTGATTGAACCAAAAACTGCGCACAAGAGGGTGGCTAAACTAAGTTTCTGAAATCATATTAAAACTTGGGTGACGAAGTGTTGAAAAAGAGCAGACGGCTGAAACTGCGACGAATAATAGATTAAAAGTTATATTCCAGTCGCCATCTAAGTAAATATCTCTACACTTATGGGTTACCTTAGAATAATTAGCTAAATGTTAAATTAAACGGGCTCCTACAGTGCTTATTGACTGTTTTCATATTGTTCATTTATATATTTTCGAATGAAAACCAACAGCTGCATTATTCTTTATTTTTTATTTATTATTCTTTAAAATAAGAAGAATATTATATTTTCGACTTCCAAGTATTACAAATCTTGAAAAAGCAAGGTCATTTGATGTCGTTGAGTGAGTCCAACAATAAATTGAATTTTCCCCACTTCCACCTATGTGATATAACGAAAATTACCATTTTTTTATTTCACATCAATGACTTCGCATTGTTTGACTCATTAGCTCATAACTTCCGTGTTTTTTTTTTTCGATAAAAAAAACAGAGCATATGTCAAATAAGGCCTACACCACGCACCGTACCATGTTCAACCTTACATATAAAAAGTTATCCACATTGCGACACATTCTTTATTCAATTTCACAGATCACTGCCTTTGTATGAGTTTCCTTCGTTATTTCTTCTTTTATTCGTTTGACAAAACAACTGGTAGAAATCATTAGATTTCATTTCACGACGACATTGTCCTTTCTCCTCGTCGACCAGAGAGAAAGAGAGAAGTGACCTCAAAAAATATCCATTTTAACCCAGAAAAGAAAACCTCTGCTGCTGCATAGCTCTACATTGAAGCGACGTAATTCACCAGTCCTTTATGGTCCACCAAACCACAGTGATTTGCTGTAAAAGTATTGCCACTGCTGATTGTTGTTATTGGCTTTGTATGCATGTATGTGTGTATGTGTGTGTGTTACATTTTGGTACTGCCAGTTATACTTCCTCTTCTCACTATTTGCTATTTAATGACAAGACTGCTTCCGCTCTTATTTATTTCCACTGGTGCTGTTATTGGAGATTTTGTTAGTGTGAACATGTGCGTAAGAATATTATGTCAAAAAGAAACTAACAGTTTTATTATCCTGTACGTGGTAGGATTACCAAATGTTAACAAATGTTGAAAATAGAAGTATAAGTTTGATAAATCAAAAGGTCACTTTTATTGCAAATATTGTTTGGTTATACATTTCGCACCCTAAATGCAAAAGGGGCACAACTCCAAAATTGTCAAAATCTACTTTTTCCCATAAACTGCTTCACATTACACATCTTTAACTACTATAAAAATTTCCGTCTCATCACTATCTTCTTTAACTGGAAAAATGCCGTTATGTCTATTTTTTTGTCAAGTGTGTTGCTTCTGCACGATCACGGTTTTTTGCCTCTACTGAATAATAGAGAATTTTGAGTTGTGCCCCTTTTGTATTTAGGGTGCGATTTGTTTGATGTTTGATATACTTTTTCTACCCAAATTACTTAGAAAAGTAGATTTAAAATTTGTAATATAAACTGACAATAGAAAAAACTATATACGATACAATTTTTTCTATTGTTTAGTATCTACATATACAAATCTGTTCTTTAAGGCGGAAAATGGTCTTTACAGTGGACAGAATAATCATAGTAGAAGCCGATAGCTTTCCATAACTGACTAAAAACTTTTATTTAAATACAATTTTCGAGGATAAGTTCTACTTTAAAAACAATGTTTGCGGGAAATAATATAAGTACAGACATGTTGTTATGCAGAAGTCAGACTAAAAAGTTAATTGCACAATATGCACAAGTAAGCATTAATGTATGGAGATTGTTTTGCATAATAACACATTTTTTAATAACTTTTGTTGTTTATACGAAAGGTGTCCCTCACAGTACTTTTCTATATGAAAAAAACGCTTTCCTATACTAACATACACTTTCGGTACAAAGAAGTGATTAACGCTTTTCTATACAGAAAGTGTCATTGAAGACACTCTTCTTTAAAAAAGTATCATTGAAAGATCCATTAATGCACGAAAAACAATTCACCAAATTAATTATTTCGTAATAATTTTGTTTAAAAAACGCAGAAATTTGCATATTGGCAACTCTGCCTAATTGTTAAACACATAGCCAAGCAAACCTATCAATTCAAAGCACACACAGAACCTCATTATCATATTTACTCTTCATTATTAAATTCTCTCACAGTCTGGCAACCCGAGTATGAAGCTTTTCCAGCATTGTGTACATGCAGATGTGTGTAAATATGTCTAAACAAACGCGAATACTTGGGTTTGCTGGAATTTCCACGTGCATGTCTCTGTATGTCAATGTGTACGAGTGCTTAACGGATCGGGAAAACCTAGTGCCCTAATAAGAAAAGACAGGTTGCCGTTGTTGACGCCGATTTTGCACGAGCTCGTTCCTAAGCACACATGCACGCATTCGTTCATGCAAACGAATACCCAACTGACCGGGTAGCCTTATGGAAGCGATGTAAACAGAGGAAATGAAAACAATGCAAAATTCTCATACAACTCTTTACTTGTGTAATACTCGTATGTACAGAGAGTATTTCGCACTTTGATTTTTTTCTCTTTTATCTGGCTAAATTCAGATGTAGGAAAATGTATACATATGTATAGAAGGAATTAAGTAGTAATAGAAGAAGAGACTCAATCGAATGTAAAATGTTCATAAAGATTCATTTTGTGATATTTTGCAAAAGTTTTGCCAAAAATGCGGCTATTTTTCAGGTCCAGCTATAACTTGTTTAAACACATACATATGCACATAAATAACGCTCTCTTATATAGAGTATTGCTATAGAATAGAAATGTATGTTGTGGGAAGAGGGTTATTTAATAAGTATAAAATGAGAAAAATGCCCCATAAGAGCATAACAGGCGTATGTCTTTCGGACCGAAATATATACATCATCACCATTGTTGCCAATTATTTTACATCTGAAAAGGCTGGAGTTGTACCTACAAATCGACAGAATTCACTACAATTTTCCTGAATTATGAGGTTAATTCAAAAATTAAATATACTTTAAGATTTATTAACACAGTCAAAACTTTTGCTGCTAAGCACTTGCTAATATGATGTAAACTTTTCTGCGGTTGTTTAAAATATGATAGCATGTTCCAATAATTTTAGAAAATTAATTTTTTAAAACTGACGTTTTAATTTCTACACATAGCAAAGAGTCATCGTAGAAACTTTTCATATAGGAACTGTATACGAAAATACTTTTCATATGGGAAAGTATTTTCCGGTATGAAAAGTATCCATGGGTGTACTTTTTACATAGAAAGTGTCTGAAAATATACTTTTCATAGGTAAAAGTGTATTCTTACATACCTTTCACATCAGAAGATGTCTTTATAGATTCTTTTTATACATGAAAGTGTCTTTATAGAAAGTTTTCATGTATAGGAAAAGTGTCTATGAAGACATTTTCCTCGTATGTACTTTCTATATGTAGTGTTTCTATTAATATGCTCCTGTATGAATTGTTTACGATAGCACCTTCCAATATGGAAAATGTTTACTTAATCGCTTTCTTGTTTGAAATATGTTTGCAACCACAATTTCTTATATGAAATATATCTATGAAAACACCTTTTTATATGAAAACTTTCTATGTTAAGATGCTCTCCTATATGAAAACAATACGATCAGAAAATTTCATCTGTGAACGATTTCTGTGAAGCCACTTTACTATATGAAATATCTCTATAAAAATTCTTTTCTATGTGGAAAGTATATATAAAAAAAAATATCCACGGATACTCACTTCTTGACGAATTGTTCACGAAGACAGCTCTCTTTAGGAAAGTTGTTCACGAACATATGAGGAGTGTCCACGAAGATGTTTTTTCTAAAAAAAAGGCTTCCATGAATACGCTTTTCTATATGGATTCCTGTAGAATCTTTCCCATTTTCTAAATAAAGTGAAAAATGAATGTAAAATTTCTGCCGGCAACTCTGAACGACCTTTACAACATGTTTATGGCATTTGTCTCTTTGCCGAACCAATGAACCACAAGGCTCTCTCTCTCTCTCTCTCTCTCCAATGTTGCATACAGAGAAAGTTTTTGCAAAGTTTTGCTCGTTACCTTGAGCAATGTTTGCAAGAATTTGAGAGTACGAGGAGACCACTGTGTATATGTGACATGGAATAGTTAAATTGACGTTTAGATTACGGAAAAAGGAAGAAGAATATTGTGCAGAAGAATTCCTATTACAAGTTCGCATTAAACTTTAGCACTTGACAGTCGTTGTCGTTGTCGACAAATACGCTCTCTCATACATTTTTCAAAATAAAAATACTAATTGAAAGCAGCACCATAATTAAATATCAAGCAGCTGAAAAGTCAGAAAGTATGCAAAATATATTGTGAAAAGTTTAAAACGGAAATAGAAAAAGCATATTCTTTTGCGAATTAAAAAAAGTATTACTCATAGAAAAAGAAAATAAAATAACGCTTAAGAGCTTAGCAAAAGGAAAGCAAAAGTGGTTTTTAAACCAAATTTATAACTTTTCAACAAAAAAATAATCCAAAACAATAAAAATCAAAATTCATATGTACGTCATACAATACCATCATTGCCACAATCGCAGTCATTATCACAGCTACCCCTCACCCCCTTTGTACCCTTAACTCGCTCACTCACTTCAGCATCGTTTCAATAAAACTTAGCGCAGCGGAAATAAAAACTTTTTTCAACTACGCAACAACAACAATACGAGAAATCATATAAGAAAAATAATAAACAAAAATTGTGCATCCTCCTCGAAGTGAACCAGTGTTTTTATCTCAATGTGAGAGAGAGAGAGGAAAAAAGCCACCACCACCACAATAACAAAAACCAATAAATAACAACAGAGAACTACAACAAATTAATTTCCAGTAAGAAAAACACGAAAACATTTAAGAAAAAAAGTCTCATCCAATCGATTGATTAGAGTCGCCAATTGCTCTGTCATAACAACAACTGCAACAACCATTTCATTTCAACAACATCCAGCCGACATTTGTCGCAGTTACTAACGCAGCATCTGGCAAACCAGTCCCATAAAAAGTACCCAAAAAGTACATTTTTATGTTAATTTCAACAGAAGGTGAGTTTGCAATTCTTATTTTTATATAACATTGATTTATTGGTTATAGTTTTTTTTAATACACAAAAGAAAGGATAAATATATAAATTGTTAATACTGTACAGTATACGAATATGGTACATTTATGCGAACGATGTTTGGCAAGTCAGTTATAATATATAGATGAATTTATACATAACACGACGATTTCCAACGATGACAGCGTCTATGGCAAAAGAACTGGCAACAGCTCGGAGAAGAAATAACAGCAATGGAAAAATTACAACGTTCAGAGAATGATTTCCGCAAAATCTTATATACATCAAAGGATTAGGATTAGAGAGGCTTGATTGGATTTATTTTATTATTTGGGAACTTAGTTTTTAGATATGTTCATAACATTATTATTGAATTGGTTTATAGTTTAATGGTTTTAAAAAGGATAGCAGAGCACCTAAAATATTTTAATATTACAAATGACCTTGACTTACAATTAAGGTATTAAATACTGCAGAAATTTCAGTCACGTGAATTAACTTACATGTACCCCCACCCAACGTCCTTCTGTGCTAGTTTGAAAATTGTGTGGAGTAAATCAACGAAAGAAGCAAAATTGTTATTAAGTGGACTTACGAGGGCGGTATCAAAACTAGTCAACCCGACGTATAGGTAGGTGGTGCCTTATAAAACATATGTTTTAAATTTCAAGGCTCCACGTTGTTTTATATTTTTTTAGCATTTAGCATTTGTAAACATGAAAAAATTGGTCACCGTTATATAATTAATATTTCCATTTAAAAGGTCTCAGTCCAATCAATATTATAGCCGAGCTAGATTCTACTCTTGGGGAGTCTGCTCCTTCGTTTACGACTGTAAAATATTGGGTAGCAGAGTTTAAACGAGGCCGTACGAGTGGTCGACCAATTGTGGTGTCCGCGCCAGACACGCTTAAGAAAATCCACAAAATGGTATTGGATGATCGTCGGTTGAAGCTGCATGAGCTAGCTGAAATGATAGGCATTTCGAAAAGTATGTATTGACCGAAAATTTGAAGATGGGAAGGTTGTTCGCAAGATGGGTGTCGCGCTTGCTTTCAAAAGAGCAAAAACAGCGTCGTTTAGATGTTTCAGTAGTGTATACGGCGATGTTTCACCACAATAAAGCCATATTTTTGCGTCGATTGATAACCATGGATGAGGCATGGATCCACCACTTTGCACCTCAGACAAAGGAACAGTCAAAGTAGTGGACTGGAATGGAAGAATCGTGCCCAAAGAAGGCGAAGACGGTTATATCTGTAGGCAAGGTTATGTCGTCTGTTTGCATGCGCATGGGATTATTTTCATTGATTGTCTCCAGAAAGGAAAAACCAATTTTATGCTAATTTATTGCAGCGTTAAGGTGATGAAATTATGGCGAAAAGTGCTATTTTATCAAGACAATGCTCCAGTTTACACATCCACTATTGCGATGGCCAGAAATAATAAAATAAAGTTCGAATTGCTGCTTCAGGCACCTTATTCGCCAGATTTAGTTCCCTCGGACAGTTTTCTACTAACAAACTTGAAAAAACAGCTTGGAGGTAAAAGATTTGCCAACGACAAAGAGGTGGAGTCTGCGGCTGATGGCTATTTTAAGGAGTTTGACAGTTCTTACTATAAACAAGGTATGGAAAATGTTGGATATTACTAGAAAAGGTGTATCGAACAAAAGGAAAAATAAAGAAAAGTTTTCCCGACTTGTTTGTGTCTTCTTTGTTAGCATAGTTATAGTTAGTATAACTTATTAATTGTAAGGGAACCATGGACTTCTTGCTAAATCTGTTAATCTAAACGGCAAGGGGGCGGCAATGCAAATAATTATCACCCGCAGAATCCAGTTTAGTAAAACCTGATACTTGCTAAATTGTACTGAATTTAGTATAATTGAATTAAGTCTACTAATCGTATAATTCGTATGAGAGTGCGTGGTTGACATTTTAGCAAACATTACAATGTAATACAGCTGGCAAAAACTTGAGCGAATTAGGATTTACAGAGGGAAAATAAAATTTCGATAAATCGGTCATTTTCATGCTCAGAACTAAGTTTATTAAAAGCATGGTGTATGTATGCCGAATTTGACTGAATTCAATGTCACGGCTTAAAAGATATGAAGTCGAGAATACTCGTATATGGGCTAAATTAGATAATTTGTATGGGAGATACCAAAAATGGTTTAATTACTTAAGCAATGTAATGAGTAAAAATGTAAGTAACTGCAGTGTAACAATTAGAAGTTACAGGAAAACATCTGAGCTCCGAGTAATCGATGTATTTGTATGGAAGGTGCCAAAAGGGGTATGGCAATGCGGCTAATTTTCATTCCCTGAATTAAGTTTGTTAAACACATGATGTCTGCTAAATTTAGCTGAATTCACATGATGTCTGCTAAATTTAGCTGAATTCAGTACAGCTGGTTCAAAGATATGAAGTTAAGAATATATGAGTTACATTTGTCAATTATATGGGAGGAACCAAAAGGCTCACTGTTAATTGGTAGAGTTTTTAAATTTCATCAAGAATTATAAAACGATACGGTAGATAAGAGTACTGTGGTCCACGAATTAGAATCTTTTATGCTGGTTGTCAACTTTCCGAAGTATGCAGCTGGCAGGACATCAGCTCCATCAGCTTTGTTGTTCTTAAGTCGTAAGACTGTTACTCTGACCTCGTCTTAGCTTGGTGCTAGGTAATCTAAGCTGTCATCGATAGCGACTATTATCGATGATGGCCTAGATTACCTAGCACCAAGCTAAGACGAGACCAGAGTAACAGTGTTGACTTCTTCACTTGTGCTGGAATTCGGAGCCAACAGAGTATATAAATACTGTCTCCTTAATTGCAACACTCTCTAATCGAATTTGTGTGTTTTTGCTGGTGGGGAGGGCCAACGTGTTCCATAGCTTTTACTTTTTACAATTTCGATAAAATTTTCAGATTTCACCTCTATAACTGCACCGTTCTATATTCTCACTCTACCACTCTTCCCACAACCGTTTTTTCCGTCTAAAAGGTCGATGTGCCTCTCTTCTTTTCCCTTTATATGCTATCTTTTTCATATTCTTAAAGCGTTCGGTAAAATCTGCTTTAGGGTTGCCATGTATGCGCGTTACGTGAAATTCATCGTACCAGAGCTTGTCTAAACGCGGCTTCTCATACTTATGTACGGTTTCAGCGGCAGTTGCCATAGAATACCCAATATGTGCCAGGCAGTGTGTGTCAGGAGTATTGGGATTATGGTCATTTTGCTTAGCTTTCCTTGAACTTTTTCGTTCTGCGAAATTTCTTGCACAATCTGGTTTCTTACGTGACCAATCTGGTTCCTCGTGTTATGATCAGGTGAAAATTATGTTGCCTTGTGGGTGCATTTATACGGGAATTCTGTTCCACTTACTATAATGCTGTACGCCACAATGAAAGTAACTATTCTGAACATATTTTCGTAGATGTTGTGTAGGTGTACAATGAATTTTCCGCTTGTTGAATTGGGAACCATCTCCTCTTCATATTTTAGCATTACAATCACTCAGAACAATTTTAATGCAATGGCTCCTTCTAGCCATTCATAGAATTCATCTTCGATCTCCTTGTCTTTGTCTTCCGTCGAGACGTAACCATAAATCATTGTGGCAAAAAATGCTTCGCATAGGTTCAAACTAAGAGATAGAAGCTACAGCTTGCATCATTTTGCAAAACTGCTAATGCAAACAAAGCATTATAAAAAATGTAGTATTGTAGCGATTTTTAAAATAGTGTTTTTTTCATTTTGTAACCATTTTCTTACGAATTTACGAAAATGATGTTATTTATGCGATGGGAAGGTCCACCGATTCCGTATTTTGCTATATTTTAATTTTAGGAAATTTGCAAATTTTAGCGATTTTCTTTTATTTTTCATTATTCTGCTAATTCGTAGAAAAAATTACCAATGTAAATAACTGTTAACGTGAGTTTAGCATTATAATGATTTTTAAAATGTGATTTTTTCCATTTTGTGGCAGTATTCGTACGAATTAGCAAAGTGAAGTCATTTGAGAGTTGGAAAGATCCCCTACCCCGGTATTTAACCCTATTTACATTTTATCGATTGCTCTTATTTTAGCGACTTTTTTTTAATTTCGTGCGAATTAGCAAAGTGATGTCATTTAAGAGTTGGAAAGATCCCCTACCCCGGTATTTAACTCTATTTAAATTTTATTTATTAACTCTATAACAATTTTATCGATTGTTCTTATTTTAGCGATTTTTTCATCGCTTTGTGGATGACTTCATTTGGTTTTCATAGAGGCAAAAAAAATTGTGATATTTTTATATTTATTTATTTGTACATTGGACTCTTCGAGTACCAGATATTTTATTAAACAGGCTGCTTTGGCGCCATATGAAGGTTTATATTAGTGTAAACCACCTAGGTTATTTACACACTCAGTTTTCGAGATATGGCGATTTTTCTGTTGCGGAAATGTGCGCGATGAATTATTTATTATTCACGGTGTTCGTTGGTAGTGCGTACACGTCGTTCTTCATTTCTCATGGTTAATGTGTAAGCAATTTTTTCCTATTTCCCTTGGCAATGTGCGTGAGTTACTCAATCTGGGAGTGAGCTACTACCCACTGCTCCCGAAATATTTACTCTTCGTAAAGTGGCCCATTATGATGTGTAAAGTAAAAGATTTCATGCCTGTTTATATCAGCGCGGAAATTCAGCTCCAAGAACCGGTCTTTCCCAGCGACAAATGTAAGTACGAGGTGTGATCAAAAAATAACCGTTATTTTCAAATTTCGTGAGTTACGTATGTTCGATTTTCACATTTTTTTCTGTTATGTTGGTAGACATGTCTGTTATATACCTATATGTTGACAATATCAGCCATTTTGGATTGTCAGTTTGTTTTTAACAGATAAAAGGGTTAGTCGTGTTTTGGTGTGCTCTTCGATTTTTTACTATTCGAAAAAATGGATCAAAGAAACTGTATTAAGTTTTGTGTAAAAAATGAAATTAAATGTGCAAGGACATTTGAAATTTTGACTGTGGCGTTTGGCGAGTCCACTATGAGCAGAACACAAGTTCAATTGTGGTATAACCGGTTTAAGGAAGGCCGAGAAGGTATCAATGACGATGCTCGTTCTGGTCGTCCGAGCACGTCAAAAACCGATGAAAACATTGAAGCAGTGAAGAAAATGATATTGGATAATCGTCGAATCACTATTAGAGAGGTTGCTGATGATGCTGGAATATCGTTCGGCTCATGTCAAGCAATTTTTATGGATATTTTAGGCATGAAACGTGCGGCAACGAAGATTGTTCTAAAATTGCTAAATATTGAGGAAAAAAAAAACGTCGCATGGACATCGCTCAGGAGCTGTTGAACGTCGTCAACGACGATCCAGATTTCCTCAAAAAGTTCATGACTGGTGACGAATCATGGGTGTACGGTTATGACATTGAAACCAAAGCCCAATCATCCCAATGGAAGCGTCAAGAAGAGCCAAGACCAAAAAAAGCACGTCAAGTTCGGCCAAATGTGAAGGTTTTGATCACTGTTTTCTTCGATGGCAATGGCGTGGTGCGTCATGAATTCTTTCCACAAGGTCGTACGGTAAATAAGGAATACTACCTTGAAGTTATGCGCCGTTTGCGAGAAGAAATTCGTCAGAAACGCACAGAATTGTAAAAAAAAAAATCATGGATTTTGCACCATGATAACGCACCAGCTCACACATCGATGCTTGTGCGTAAGTTTTTGGCCAAAAACAAAACTGAAGACACCGATGAAAGGAAAGCGTTTTGCTACGATTGAGGAATTAAAAGAAAACTTGAAACAGGAGCTGTTAGCGATACCAAAAAGCGCGTTTCAGAAGTGTTTCGAGGATTGGGAAAAACGCTGGCATAAGTGTATTATATCTGAGGGGGGTTACTTTGAAGGGGACAAGATAGTTATTGATGAATAAATAAATTCAAAAGTTGAAAATAGCGGTTATTTTTTGATCACATCAAAGCGTTTTTGCACCAAAGCGTTTTCTTGTCGCTGTCGCTTGCTATTAAATGTCAGAATTGAGAGGAAAAAGTCACCATTTACATACGTTTTAGCATTTTTTATTATTGAAATTTTAATTAAAATTATAATTTCCTTTCTTTTGTTTCACTTCTTAATGTTTATACATACAAAGAAGTACTTCTTCCACTTTTGACGATATGAATAACATAAGATGATTGTCAAAACCGCTTTAGAAACGCTGCAAGCAGCATTTTTTAAGTTGTAACAGAGCAGCCGTCTGTTGCGATTCGTGTCATTGTAGTTTGAATGCTATCATAAGAATGTATGATATTTAGCTGCGTTTTGGCGTGCCGTGTTGGTATGAACAGGCCTTTATATTGCGGATGGGTTCGAGTGGAGTACTGCACGTCGAATATTTGTGATTTCACCTAATTCTTTGCACACTATTTTGAGCTCTTTGATTTTATTGCAACATTGAAATTCTCCGTCTTTGCTTTTCTAATTCAATTCGATTTGGAAGCTTTATGTCACGTATTGTTATCAACACGGTCATAGCGCAGTATGTATTAAAACACAACTTGTACAACCCGGTACCGAGCACCTGTATACGCTCGTACTTTGTATTATTTAAATAAATATAAATCATAAAAGTCATTTGAGCTAATGGTCGTTTGTTACGTTCTAAATTATTAAATTATGGTGGACACAAAATGGACATACGGCGCAATAAAGAAATGCCTATTAAATAGGCGAGTGTTAAACAACACCACGATAGTGATGGAAAACAAAATAAAAAATTGAGTGTGATTTTGGAAAATGCCACACTGATGCGATTAGGAAGATGATAATATAGATAATATAGAATACCTACGGAATTTTAAAGTACAGGGTGGCGCAATAGAACGTGCATATTTAAAAAATAGATTAAAAAATAAATACAAAAGGTTTGGTTAAAATAAATGTAAGGCATTGTAGAGTAATAAATGGAGTTTATTTTTTAAAAATAACATCATCTAAATGGTGACCCCCTCTAACCGCAAACGAAAATTATTGAAAACTTTCTTCAGTAATACTGGTGTAATGGCTGCCATTTCACCACGGATATTCTCCTTGAGCTGAACGATGTTTCTTGGATTATTACTGTAGACTTTGTGTTTGAGGTATCCCCACGAAAAAAAGTCAAGAGGCGTCAAGTCTGGACTACGTGGGGGCCATGGGATATCACCTCTTTTCGAAATCAGTCTGCCAGGGAACATCTGCTTCACCACCGCCATGGAGTCATTTGATGTGTGACAGGTAGCTCCATCTTGTTGGAACCAAGTTCTGGAATTCACTATTCTTGAACTTTCAATTTCTGGAGCCAAAAATCCGTCCAACATCTCAACATAGCGTTCCGTATTAACCGTGACGTTTTGGCCCCGCGCATTTTCGAAGAAAAAAGGACCAATTATTCCTCTGCCAGAGATTGCTGCCCATACTGTCACTTTAGGACTATGCAATGGTTTCTGGTGTTTGATTTTGGGATTTTCATTGTTCCAGTAACGACAATTTTGACGGTTTACGAACCCATTCATAAGGAAATGAGCCTCGTCAGAGAAAAGGATATTGTCAAAATTGGAAAATCGATTAAGCATTTCATTAGCAAATGCGAGCCTTGCTTTGAAGTCAGACTCTTTCAATTCTTGTGTTAATTGCAGCTTATATGGATGCAGTTTAAGATCTAATGTTAAAATTCGTTGCAAACTTCGTCGCGATAATTGTAAGACAGACGATCTCTTGCGAGTCGACATTTGTGGATTTCCTCGTACTGACTCCATAACTCTCTCAACATTGTCTTCGGTCCTAGATATTCTTGGGCGACCATTTGCTTGTGGTTTAAATGCTGAACCGGTCTCTTCAAAACGCTTTACTTATATTTTAATTAAATTAGCACTCGGAGCTTCACTAATTCGCCGTAGTCCATATTCAGCACAATATAGTCGCCTAGTAGCAATATATGAAAGAGAGTTCTGGTAAAATGCGCGCACGCAAAATGCGCGACGCTTCCCGTCGAAGTGATTCATAGCGACTAAAACTCCATGACCCCGCCAATCCAACGATGTAGGCGCCCCCCCGCCCGCGCCTTTTCTATCCCGCAAAAAAAGATGATGCAATATGCACGTTCTATTGCGCCACCCTGTATGTGCCTGTACTTTCGGATAGTTGATTATTTGATTGTTAAATAAAGTGTTTTTGAAAAATGTGGAAAGAAGTCCTTGAAAACCTTACTTTTTACACTACTATACTACTAACTTTACTTATACTATGCTTCAAAAACAAATAGCCATCTTTGTCTGGTTATATCCGTTACTGCAATGTGACATCTGTTTGTATTACGAACATATATCTTTAGCTATTTTCAAATAATAATTTTCAAATTACTAAGTAATTTCAGATGAGTAATATTAATTAATTTACAATGAATATTTTTATTTTCTCCCACCTTCCCACAACAACACTGATTAGACAACTCATGTGGTGCTCTAACAACTGTTGTCTTCGTAAGCAGAAATTATAAAAATAAATAAGTTTAACAACTTAAATAAATATTAGTAATAACGACTGAAATTATGCAAACATGACGTTTATACAAGTTATGGTACAACAAAAAATATAACTATATCTACAGTGTGTTCTCGATTATTGGACATAATAAATGTACACTGCCGCTCACTTGAATAGTGCCCCCCTAATCATTTAACAATAGTGACTACTATTTAAGGTACATTTCGCATGACGGTTCAGTTTTTACTTATTTGTTTCTCCTATTTCCACACATCACCTACAAAAAATTTCAAGCCATGGAAGGGTCCCGTTATTTTAATACGCTCTTTTCTTTTAAATAAGTGAAAAATTTGTTCTTCTTTTTTGGCCTATTTGAATAGCACCCCTCACGTGGTAATCAATTTAAGTGTGAAAGTCTTTTGCAGATCATCATAAATCTGATCGGATTACAGTAATTGTGTATAATTAAATATAAAACAAGCGATTTTAAGTAAAATGGGCGGAGCTAAATCCTTGAGTGTCGAGGAAAGATCCAAAATTAAAACCTACAAGGAGGGTGGACTTTCTATTCATCAAATAGCCAGAAAAACTAATAGAAGTCGCAAAGTTATATCGACATATTTACGTGACACCGAAGGCTATGGAAATAATATGAAAGGTCGAACAGCAAGTGCTGTTACGCCGCTGGCAAGAAGGCTATTCTGAGATAAGCCTCAAATTCACACGACTCTGCTGTCAAAACCAAGGAAAAAGTTGGCGTAAGTTCAAGTGTATCAACGGTAAAAAGAGTTATTTTCAAAGTACCTCAACTGCAACGCTCGAGACTTAAAAAGAAACCACCGCTAGGCAATCTCCGTAAGGAACGTCGCCTTAATTTTTGTCGTACGACTATGACGTGGAGTAGAGAGTGGAATATAATTATATTTTCCGATTAAAAAAAATAATTTAGTGGATCCTGATGGATGTAATTACTACTTCCACGGTCTTCGAAAAGAGGAACACCTACTCAATCGATTACACAGCCGGAAAGGTGGAGTTATGGTATGAGGTGCGATCTCTCATTATGCCACAATAGAGCTCCAGTTTCTCTCTGCAAAAATGAATACGCGACTTCATACAAAGCTTTTCCTTAAGTTAAAAATGTTTTCGGAGACTTGGAATGGAAATTCCAGCATGACAACGCGCCAATCCACACAACAAGAGTCGTCAAATCATGGATTGAAAGCCAAAATGTTGAGGTTATGAACTGACCGCCTTACTCTCCAGACTTAATCATTATTGAAAATGTCTGGTGTTGGCTACTACGCAAGGTATACGAATCAGGCAAGCAATATTCAAGCAAAAGTGAACTCATTAATGGAATTAAACAGGCCTGGTCTTGTATTTCGCTGGACCTAATCAAAAAACTGTATGATTCTTTACCGAACAGAATATATGAATGTATTCTCAATAAGTGCAGAAGCACCCACTACTAAATTTTACTTAAGATACTAATTTTTAAATTAGGTGTAAGCAAACAATAAAACCTTTAATTTAGAACTAATGTTTTCGCGTATAATCCAATTTTTGTAAGAGGGGGCTATTCAAATGAGTCAAAAACTGAAATTGAATTTCTGACTTTTTTTCTGTTTAATGTTTTAGTACCCAATTCATTAAAATGAAAGAAAATGTATGTTATAGGATTACAGCAAATACGTGAAATATGATTTATAAAAGCACAACTAATTCGTTATAATTATTATGTTGGAAAAAATCGAGCTTAGAAAAATATTTAAAGGACGTGCTATTCAAATGAGCGGCACTGTAGAGGTTATGGCAAATCTGATTAAATACGAGGGTTGACAAAGGTTGACAAGGATGTAATTCGGTTGTTTTTTTATTGAAAGCAATTTACCTTTTTTTAAACAAACAATTTCCCTTGCATCCTATGAATGAGATACGGAAGAGCTTTCCACATTTAGTAAGCTTGCACCTATCCTATTCTTAGATTATCTCAACAGAACCTAAGGGACGTCCACAAAATTGATTCTGTTTCTCTATTCAAACATAACGAAACAGATATTTCGATTCGATAACTTGAAACGAAAATATAATTCTATGTAGTATCATTTATTAATCTGAATTATAATTGAAATCAAATGTAGTTTGGTTTCTAGGCAGAAAAAAAGAGACCTGGTGTCAAACTGTGAAAAGTAAAAACGTTTCAAATAATTTATTTTCTGAAATTACAATATCAGGCTGTCAGAACATTTCGCAAGTACCCTCAAAAATTGTGTCTGTTCTTTGAATTGAAATGAAATGCAAACAAAATTTTCCATAAACTGAATCAGAATCAAAATTATTTCTAATTTAGTTGCGATTGTATGAAATACAAACAAAATCCAATAAAATTTTGATTCTCATTTCTGGAATTAAAATAAAAAAAAAAATTAAATTGAATGGAATCAAAATTAAAATTAAAAAATCTGTATATATTTGATTTGGGTTCCAGAAACTGAGACAAATCAAACCTATTTTCGGATTTGATTTTGTATCGGCGATAGTGTCTGGTTTAACGGCGATTCCGAAAGTTATAGTATGGAAGGCATGTACAAGACTTGTTCAAAGTGTTCGTCGATCACATTTTGGTGATTGTCGTTCAAATAAAGATAGGTTTCTGTTAGAGGGGTGTTGAACCAATGATCTTGCGAACAATAATCCCGTGTACTAAACACCTCGTCAAGGTCGGAATAATTAATTTTAATGTAAAAAGTACGTGAAATTTGATTCAATGATCTTCTTCCTTCACCAGTTCTAATACTGGAACAGCCCAGTTTTTAAATTCTTATCTGTAGCGAAGGATTTTTCATTGAAATTTTGCAGACTCAGGAATAAACAAACATCTGAAAATGTCAGAGCAGCAACATAATAAGGTAGATGCAAGATTTAAGCGTTGTTGTGGAAGGATATCAATCGGTCGACAATCGACGACCGCTCCCTTAAAATGCCATTAATTTCAAATCATAAGGTTTTTTGGACCAATTTAGCCGTTGATGAAGTTAAGTGCATTTATTTTGAGTTATAGAAATCCATTTGTTCGTTTAAGCAATACATGTCAAGTGCTTATCGTCTTTATTAAGTGGATTTCCTTGAGCCTGCGATTTAGAAATAAATCGATCACTGACAACGCATGGCACATGGCAAATTGAAGCTCGAAATGTCAGCTGTGCAACGATGTAACATACAACGCAATCAGTTGAGCTAAAGCATTTCTAAAAACCCGCAAGCAACAGCTGTGTGAAAAAGCCAGAATTACTTTCTTGCCATTCCAATATGTTATTTAAGACTCTGGTACTAATTTCCTATTTAAGTCTACTTCCATATGGGAGATGTGATCAAAAAGTTATTATTTATTCATCAATAACTATCTTATCCCCTTCAAAGTAATCCCCCTCAGATATAATACAATTATGCCAGCGTTTTTTTCAATCCTCGAAACACTTCTGAAACGCGCTTTTTGGTATCGCCAACAGCTCCTGTTTCAAGTTTTCTTTTATCTCCTCAATCGTGGCAAAAACGCTTTTCAGTTTTGGGAAAAGGAAAGAGTCAGCGGGGGCCAAGTCCTTTGAATACGGTGGTTGAGGCATGATTGCGGTTTTGTTTTTGGCCAAAAACTCACGCACAAGAATCAATGTGTGAGCTGATGCGGTATTATGGTGCAAAATACATGATTGTTTTTTTCACAATTCTGTGCGTTTCTGACGAATTTCTTCGCGCAAACGGCGCATAACTTCAAGGTAGTATTCCTTATTGACCGTACGACCTCGTGGCAAGAATTCATGATGCACCACGCCATTGCAATCGAAGAAAACAGTGAGCAAAACCTTCACATTTGGCCGAACTTGACGTGCTTTTTTCGGTCTTGGCTCTTCTGGGCGCTTCCATTGGAATGATTGGGCTTTGGTTTCAATGTCATAACCATACACCCATGATTCGTCACCGGTTATTCCCTTTTTGAGGAAATCCATGAAATGTCCATGCGACGTTTTTTTTTTTGCTCAATATTTAGCGATTTTGGAACAATCTTCGCTGCCGCACGTTTCATGCCTAAAACATCCGTAAAAATTGCTTGGCATGAACCGAACGATATGCCAACATCATCAGCAACCTCTCTAATAGTGATTCGACTATTATCCAAAATGCGAAAATCGAACATATGTAACTCACGAAATTTGAAAATAACGGGTATTTTTTTATCACACCTCGTAAAATCTCCTCTTTCTACTAATATTGGCAAAGCAAGATGCCCATTCCAATTCTGCTATTTTGAAATTTTGTACTCCGATGTAGGCTTCTATAAATTGAATTTGGACTAATCGATATTTCGCAGGAAAGAGTGAAACATTTGCAGACTAGACTTGGTTGTTGTGAAGTCAACTTGTTTTTGACTTTTAGATCCTTTCATGTTGAGTGAGAGTGCTGACATAAAGAACTGATATCAATAAGTGTCTATAATTGTATGATGTAAATTTAGGAAACTGAAGACTAAGCGGATTGCTTCTTCTAATATTTCAAACTCAGCATTTTAATGACGGACATCGTTTGCCATATTCATAAATATTTCTCTGTGCCCAATATAGGACAACTCGCGGAATTACCGCCTACATTGATGCAAAATTGTAATGTATTGAAACTTGCGCTTAGGAATTATGGAGAAAATACTGGTTTTTGCTAAAGGGGTCAATTTGTAGGGGCGACACCAGCAGGCGGCTGTCAGGTATTATAAATTAATATTTTTTAACAGAAATTTCATAAGAATTGCAATAAGTCGTTGAATTAATTTGGGTGGTTCCAGGAGGGGTGAGACATTCTGTTCTTATTCTCAGACCTTACTTTATCCATTGATTGAAGTGTGTAAATTTTAACTGAATTTAGTAGAAATAAAGACGAATAGAAATCGAAGAATATATAGCAAGTTTCAGAAGGACGTACATAGTTGATGGGATGGACTTTTTCTTAAATTTTATAAAGATTTATAAAACAATACATTAGACAAAGTGTCGGGTTATTGCAACGAAACAATTAAAAATTACAGAAGTTTGGGAAATAATTTGGGAGCTATTAAAATACCCTGATCACTGCTAAGTTTGGCGATATCCAGCGACTTTTATTTTCATTCTTTAGGATGAAGTACAAAAACTGAAAAAAAAACTCTCTAGGAAAATAAATTTAAAAGACCTAAACTACAAATTCTAACCTCTTCAAAGTTGCTCCAGGCTTGTTTTTTTTTTGGGTACAGTGTCATATCAAATCCAACTGCAAATTGGATCCATTTATTTTGGGGAAAGGCATAAAAAATAAATATTTGTTAGTTTGGAAAGTCACTAAATAGACTTTACTCATCGTTGCTACTTCAGTTTCATCTGAAAGATTGTTTTCTCAAGCAGGAATAAAATCTGTGAAGACGGCTATCCTCACCAGATTTGAATATTTCCATGTTCTTGCAATTCTACAAAAACCTGTGGGTTCTCGAATCGAAAATAAAAGTTTTTAATTATCATTATCTCATTTTATTATGGCATTAATTTGTATACCAAACATATTCTTTAATAGAATGCGTTTTTGTTATATTAAACAAGACATTACGTTTAAAAATACAACATTAAAGCAGTATTAGTTATAAAAACGCGAATTATTGGATTTTATATATTTGGAAATTTTGAAAGGTCGATTTTTTTGTATATAGGGTTATCCATTTTTCGGTTCCAAAAGCAAAGTTAAATAAAACACCCATAAAGCTATGATTTCGATGAAACTTTCATTACATACGAAATAAAGTGTTATCCATTTAGTGGTTTCAAAACCTCCGGTCTGGCAAAATTGTCAGTTGTTAAATACCTGTCATCTGAACTGTTATTTATTTTGTAAAAAGTTTACCATTTACGAATATGGATCGTTTAACAACCAAAGAATGCGTAAAATAGTTAAAAGTTACGCGTTCGTCGTCTCTTAAATTATCGTTAATCGTTAGTCGATGGTTTTTGAGCGCCAACTCTTGGATTTGAGAACGTGACATTCTTCGGTAGATATTGATGAACTTCCACGGCGCTCCTTATCTCCAACTCGCTCACAGCCTTCTTTGAAATGTGTCTGCTATTTGTAAACGATTCTTCCCGTTAAAGTCTGCTCAAATGAAATTTCTGCAGAAAACAAAATTTAATGCAGTTGGGTTGCTCAACACAATCGTAGATTGTAAAAATCGCTCAAATAACTTTTTGCGTTATGCAAAAACAATCTATACTAACGACATTTATGATGTGAAATTTGGCACAAATGTTTGTCACAGTGCTACCAACTAAGAAAAAACGGAACTCCGGAAGTATTCCAATTTCCTTTCCGAGACCAGCAAATTTGCTGAACTTTTCCGACAAAACTTCCTGATCCTTCAACACGAATTCCGCTACCTCTTTTTCTACCCAATATTTATATCCGGTAAAATGCATCTACTTTTAACTTTTAACATTAGTTTGTATAATATATTCCGGCAGTTTAAAAGAATTTTGTTGCCTTACATTGTACGTACGAAGGCGAACCCAAAACTAGACGACCTGACATATAGATGGCGCCAGTAGTTTGGAAAAAATTATTTTATATTTTATATTTTATATTTTATATTTTATATTTTATATTT